>JARQOC010000004.1:495452340-495929840 GCA_033576535.1 Allobates femoralis
CATATTTGTACTATTTAAAAAAAACAAACACTTTTTAGGTACAGTAGTTTACATATATTTGAGAAAACAAAAATCCTATAGTTCAAAAACTTGACGTGATAGAGAAAAACTGAGATAATTTCTGGATTCAGCATCCAAAAATTAATTAAGAACAGTTGTCTGACCTAACTCCTAAAAAATTGTGTTCCCCAGTGTTATAGTAAAGTAATATAGTAAAATGGACATAAATTACTGCAAATTTTGTTAAGCACTGCAGAATATGTTGGTGCTTATTATTATTAGTAATATTACAGTATATCCTTGATGAGACAACAAAGTGTTAAGCAAAAATTAGGAAAATGTAATTGTTTTCCTGTTTTTGTCTACATTACCCTAAATAACACATCTTCATTAAGATATAATATATCTATTCCAATTATTTAGCACTAGCTGTGAGCCCGATGCAAATGCATCGGGATTCTAGAACGTGCATTAATTTGATTATAGTAGTTATAGCTGTTAGCCTGATGCAAATGCATCGGGTATCTAAAATATGTTTATTGTTTTTTTAAAGATTTTTAAATAATAATCGCATCATCAATAGCAATAATATAAGCCATAGCATTATTATTAGCAGTAATAGCAGTATTAATAGCATTATTAGCAGTATTATGAGCATTAATAACAGTATTAATAGCATTAATAGCATTATTATTAGCATTAATAGCATTATTAATAGCATTATTAGCATTAATAATAGCATTAATAACATTATTAATAGCATTAATAGCATTATTATTAGCATTAATAGCATTAATAATAGCATTATTAGCATTAATAATAGCATTAATAACATTATTAATAGCATTAATAGCATTATTATTAGCATTAATAGCATTAATAATAACATTATTAGCATTAATAATAGCATTAATAACATGATTAATAGCATTAATAGTATTATTATTAGCATTAATAGCATTAATAATAGCATTATTAGCATTAATAATAGCATTAATAACATTATTAATAGCATTAATAGCATTATTATTAGCATTAATAGCATTAATAATAGCATTATTAGCATTAATAATAGCATTAATAACATTATTAATAGCATTAATAGCATTATTATTAGCATTAATAGCATTATAAATAGCATTAATAGGATAAATATTAGCATTATTAGCATTAATAGCATAATTAATAGCATTAATAGCATTATTAATAGCATTAATAGCATTATTATTAGCATTAATAGCATTAATAATTTGCATTATTAGCATTAATAATAGCATTAATAACATTATTAATAGCATTAATAGCATTATTATTAGCATTGATAGCATTATTATTAGCATTAATAGCATTAATAATGCCATTAATAGGATAAATATTAGCATTAATAGCATTAATAGCATAATTAATAGCATTAATAGCATTATTAATAGCATTAATATAGCATTATTATTAGCATTAATAGCATTAATAGGATAAATATTAGCATTAATAGCATTATTAATAGCATTAATAGCATTAATAATAGCATTATTAGCATTAATAATAGCATTAATAACATTATTAATAGCAGTAATAGTATTATTATTATTTGCATTAATAGCATTATTAGCATTATTATTAGCATTAATAGCATTAATAATACCATGAATAGGATAAATATTAGCATTAATAGTATTAAAAGCATAAATAATAGCATTAATAGCATTATTAATAGCATTAATAGCATTATTATTAGCATTAATAGCATTAATAGGATAAATATTAGCATTAATAGCATTAATAGCATAATTAATAGCATTAATAGCATTAATAACATTATTATTAGCATTAATAGCATTAATAATAGCATTATTAGCATTAATAATAGCATTAATAACATTATTAATAGCATTAATAGCATTATTATTAGCATTAATAGCATTAATAGCATTATTATTAGCATTAATAGCATTAATAATAACATGAATAGGATAAATATTAGCATTAATAGCAATAATAGCATAATTAATAGCATTAATAGCATTATTAATAGCATTAATAGATAAATATTAGCATTAATAGCATTATTAATAGCATTAATAGCATTAATAGGATAAATATTAGCATTAATAGCATTAATAGCATAATTAATAGCATTAATAGCATTATTATTAGCATTAATAGCATTAATAATAGCATTATTAGCATTAATAGCATTAATAATACCATTAATAGGATAAATATTAGCATTAATAGCATAAATAATAGCATTAATAGCATTATTAATAGCATTAATAGCATTATTATTAGCATTAATAGCATTAATAATAGCATTATTAGCATTAATAATAGCATTAATAACATTATTAATAGCATTAATAGCATTATTATTAGCATTAATAGCATTAATAGTATTATTAATAGCATGAATAGCATTATTAATAGCATTAATAGGATTAATAGCATTATTAATAGCATTATTAATAGCATTAATAGCATAAATAATAGAATTAATAGCATGAAAAATAGCATTAATAGCATTAGTATTAGCATAAAGAGCATTAATAGCAATATTATTAGCATGAATAGCATTTTGAATAGCATAAATAGCATGATTATTAGCTTAATAGCATTATTAATTGCATTAATATGATTATTATTAGCATTATTAGCATTAATATTAGCATGAATAGCATAATTATTAGCATTAATATCATTATTATTAGCATTAATAGCATAATTATTAGCATTAATAGCATTATTATTAGCAATAATATTATTATTAGCATTTTTTTTTAATTATTATTTTTTATTTAATTATGTATTATTTTTTATTTATTTTTTAATATTTTTTAATTATTTTTTAATTATTTTTTTTATTATTTAATTTATTATTTAGGCTGAGACCCAGTTCTCTTTCAGGTCCGCTGAAAGGGCTGATATTATTAGCATATATTTAATTTTTTATTATTATTTTTATTTAATTATTTATTGTTTTTTATTTATTTTTTTATTATTTTTTAATTATTTTTTAATTATTTTTTTTATTATTTAATTTATTATTTAGGCTGAGACCCAGTTCTCTTTCAGGTCCGCTGAAAGGGCTGATATAATTAGCATATATTTAATTTTTTTATTACTATTTTTATTGAATTATTTATTATTTTTAATTTATTTTTTTATTATTTTTTAATTATTTTTTAATTATTTTTTTTATTATTAAATTTATTATTTAGGCTGAGACCCAGTTCTCTTTCAGGTCCGCTGAAAGGGCTGATATAATTAGCATATATTTAATTTTTTTTTTATTATTTTAATTGAATTATTTATTATTTTTAATTTTTTTTTTATTATTTTTTTATTATTTTTTAATTATTTTTTTTATTATTAAATTTATTATTTAGGCTGAGACCCAGTTCTCTTTCAGGTCCGCTGAAAGGGCTGATATAATTAGCATATATTTAATTTTTTTATTATTATTTTTATTGAATTATTTATTATTTTTAATTTATTTTTAATTTATTTTTTTATTATTTTTTAAATATTTTTTAATTATTTTTTTTATTATTAAATTTATTTGTTCCCATTGAAATACATTAGCGGTATGCATGTCTATGGGCAGTGAGCTCGAATTCTGATTGGTCTGCGTCCAATCCGAAATCGGGCGGACTGGCCATAGACATGCATTAGCGGTGTGTCGGCGATTTTAGGGCCGACAAATAGAACCAGGTGGCCGGCCATAAAATCGCCGACACACCGGTAATGTATGTCAATGGGAAATGAGGGGCTCTTCTGATTGGCTGAGGGAAGTAGACAGCGACCAATCAGAAGAGCCCCTCACATCTCATTGACATAGAATGGTGGATTTGTCGTCCATTCTATGTTAATGATAAGTGAAGAGGACGTCGGAGCTGGAAGTTGGCGGAAAGAAGACAGAAGATCCCCGGGGCCGGACGAAGAGGCGGAGATGGCGGAAAGAAGAGAGAAGACCCCCGGGGCCGGAGGAAGAGGACGCCTGGCCGGACGGAGGATTTGTGGATCGGACGGACGATCAGATGACTAAGAAGGCATGTAAGTGATCGACGGGGACGTTAGGTTAGGTGACGGCGGGGGCTTCGGGTATAGGGCTTTAGGTGTTAGCGACAGCGGCGGGGGAAAGCGGCGGGGGAAAGCGGCGGGAGCTTAGGAGGCGGCGGGGCTTAGGGGGTAGGAGCTTAGGTGCGGGGTGGCTGTGCGGACATTGCGGGGTGGGTGTGCGGACATGGGGTGGCTGTGCGGACATGGGGGGGCTGTGTGGACGACATGGGGGTGGCTGTGCGGACATGGGGGTGGCTGTGCGGAGATGGGGGGGGCTGTGCGGACATGGGGGGGGCTGTGCGGACATGGGGGGGGGCTGTGCGGACATGGGAGGGGGCTGTGCGGACATGGGGGAGGGGCTGTGCGGACATGGGGGGGCTGTGTGGACATGGGGGGGGCTGTGCGGACATGGTGGGGGGCTGTGCGGACATGGGGGGGGCGAATTGTGGGTAGCGGGGAGCTCCATGGTCCCCGGGGAGCGAGTTGCGGCTCAGGCAGCGACTCGCAATGGCCTCGCGGCCATTGCTCGCGCTACCTGAGCGGTAAATCGCTAAGGTTGTGGCCGAGCATGTGGTTGGATTTTCGGCCAGCGACTCGCAATGGCCGCTTCGCGGCCATTGCTCGCCCTGAGCCAGCGACTCGCAATGGCCTTGCGGCCATTGCTCGCGCAGCATTGGGCGCTTCGCGCCCAATGTTAAATTGGTATCCACATGACGACACCGGAAGTAGCGCGCGGAGGGGCGCTTTTCCGATTCGCGATTATATAATAGATAAGAAAGCCCTTTGCCACTTATTTCAATAAATAGAGGCTTCATATGAGGCTTCATTCGCTCGGCTTTCTGTGGCAGTCCCATAACAAGAATGAAGTGGAGGTCGAGAATGCAAACATATAGTATATCCATTCAATACGGAAGGTATTTTGCAGGTGTAATCAAGCCGCATGCCCAGGATCGTTGCAGTGAAACACCCACTACTGTTTGTTTATAACTCATTTCATTAAAAGTAAGAGTCAACTAGAACAACAATTTACCATAAATATAGGACTGTACAATAATTTCAAGTATTGTATACAAGCAATGTTAGAATAAGACAAGACATTATGTTGATAGTCCAGGATATTAGAATATATAGGAAAAAGCACAATTATTGGACAGACACTGTATATACACACCAAATGCAATGCTTCAGAATACAATTCCTGTGAATGTAAGGCTGAATGGTTCACTAAACATATGCATTATACATACTGACTAAAAACCCTGTGAAATAAACAAAGGAACAAAAGTCAACTCACTAAATAGATGATTTTCTGCATTAATGTTTATAAAATCTAATAGCCAGTATTATAGAAATCCAAATCAAATAAGATATAAATTCTCTTATCAATCTATATTTTCCTATAAAGCCCGCAGAGAGATAGGGGATCCTTCATTCTGTGAAGAATTACACCCTCTTAAATATAGATGGACAACAATATTCTGTTCATCTTACTGATGCAGGTAGACCTTTTTGGAGCGTGACTATCAATCCAATGTATGGGTATTGCCTTTCCAGCCAAAGAGATCAATCCTCAAAGACAAATGTGAGGATGATGGGCCACTAGGGATGAGCGAGTCCTAAATTACTCGGAATCGCTAGACCCGCACGAGTCCGAGTCCAGGACTCGCTACTTGTTGCGAGTCTAGCGAGTCCAATGTTAATGAATAGGGAACCGAGTAATAGCGAATAATGCGATTTACAAATCGCTGATGTGTCTCTGAAAGTGTGCGCGTCCAAACTCGCAGGTTTTTCTCTTATTTGGAGCCGATGATGCGAGGGGGAAGCGATTCTCCTGCACACACCATGCTTTAAGCAAAGAGGAAACGCGTCGCGCTGACAGACGCACACACAGAGCAATCCATTCCACAGAGCAATCATGGCCCGCCGTGTCACTGTGAACACGCTGCGTTTGATTCCTCTGGTGGAGGCTCGGCCACTGCTATGGCTCCCAACAGACCCTGACTATGGGGATAACATCATGAGGACTACTGCCTGGAGAGAGATCGCCCAAGTGATGTTCCCTGCGTTCCATCTGAGTGGCCATGATGAACAGAGCAATATGAGTAAGTTAAATGAGTTCACCCGTTATATATTGGATTTACTGTATATATACTCGTGTATAAGCCGACCCGTGTATAAGCCGACCCCCCTATTTTTGCCCCCAAAAACTGTGAAAACATATTGACCGCCATCCTGGTATACAGCGGCTATCACTGGTAGACAGCCCCCCAGCAGAGTATACAGCTCCCCCTGCAGAGTATACAGGCCCCCAGATGGGTATACATGCCCCCATATTATGGTATACAGGCAGGGGCGGACTGGCCCAGGTGGCTGGGGGGCAATTGCCCCCCAGGCCGGCGTATTTTCCCCTATTTTGGGCTGCCTGGACCATGAAAAGGGCTGCCGCCCGCATGGGTCATGCGGCTGCAGGAGCATGAAGCAGCCGCATGACCCCGAAGCAGCAGCCGGAACTGCAAGCTCCTGGCCACGCGATGACGTCATCAGCGCGCGGCTGCTGCCGGGAGTGAGCGTCTGTGAGTGGCGTGTGGCTGCGACTGGGAGCGAGCGGCTGTGAGGAGCGCGAGGCTGCGGCTGGGAGCGAGCCCTAGGAGACTTTGGGAGCTGCGGTGACTGTGAGGCGGCCGCCAGTCATCAACCCCCCACCCCCCGTCCTCACCTGTGTCGGGCCGGTGAGGGAGGGCCGACACCCAAACTGTAGGGTGCCAGTCAGTCCCTGTATACAGGGCCCTCAGTGGGTGTACAGCCCCCCCAGCTGTGGGTATACAGGGCCCCCAGCAGTGGGTATACAGGGCCCCCAGCAGTGGGTATACAGGGCCCCAGTGGGTATACAGGGCCCTCGTGGGTATACAGGCCCCCCACAGCAGGGTATACAGGACCCTCAATGTGTTATCATGCGCCGTCGCATAGTTGCCTATATTTGGATGGGGTCACAACAGTACACTTAGTTTAAGGGCTGGTGCTCCTGGCTCTTACGGCCAGGGGGTTGGGTGTATATTAATACCACTAATGAGCAGAGTCTGGTGCCCGCACTATTACATTCTCTATGCGTTGACATGTGTCCTGCCTCATTAGTGATAGTGTCCACGTGAGCTCAATGTCCGTAATGCTGTTGATGTTCCACACTGTCGTGTCACTGTGCCTTGTATACACATTACACACACAACATGAATAAAATGGTATTGTTGATTTGTACACATACTTTTGGTGTTTCAAATATTACACATGTCTAAACCCGGTTTGAAATCATTTCACAGTTGACCATCTTCAAAATCGTTGGAGGAGCTGCCGCGATCAACATAAAAAACAGCATCGCCAGATCGCAGAGAGGGAACCGGGAGCAGCTCCAGGGCTGATCTATAAGCACTACGACTGGCTGTCCTTCCTAGAACCGGTGGCCCGTATGCCAAGGTATGTGTCTGCTGCACTGTTGTGTACTATTATTATTATTTATTTATATAGCGCCATTAGGTTCCATGGCACTTTACATGAGGATAATGGTTAACTACAAAAAATAGTAAATTAAGACAATGAGGTCGTACAGGTACAAGAGGAGAGGACCCTGTCCACTAGGGCACACAGTGTACGTATGAAGCTCTATAATGAGTGTGCTGGTTTACATACCCACACTGGGTTTGTTTCTGCCATGGTGCAACAAAATTCTATTACCTTTGGCAATGATCCAGGACATACACATTTATAGCCACATAGTGACGTTGGGACAAATAAGCAATGTTCTGCAAGGTGGGCAGACACAATGTTCCGTGACCTCACAATTAGCTATTATTGTTGGCATGTTTGTGGAACAAAGCCATGTTCTTCCCTGCAATGGCCTCTAAGGTGTGTGGCCCTGTCTGGTTTGCCTGTCATAAGCCTCATTTGTATCAGTTCCTAATGGCCTCGACTTGCATAAGGGCCACATACATCCCTACACGTTTAATTGTGGGTGTTTTTTAGGCTAAATAACGTTGTAAAGATATACCCCTTTTGCACTAAACTGTTTGTACACCATCCCAGATTGTTGACACAGTCACACACATTTGAGGACATACTCTGTATCACTACAAATACGTGTGGGTGAGTTTGCCCATGGGTATATTTGGGGCTGCAAGGTGATGGTGTAGATATTAGGGCCCACATGTGAATTTAATTGTTTTGTTGTTAACTGATGGCCACATTAAGAATCCTCTGAAAAACATAGTGTATTAATGCTGTATAAAATCAAACTTAAAGGGGCCATATTTTCAGTGCAACAGGCTTTTATGTCCAAGGTCCTTTAGGAAACCCGAGGCTTGCCCTTGCTGTTCCCGGCTTTGTGTTCGGCCCCGTTGGAATAATTGTAAAACTGTCCATCTGTGCATACCACCTTGTTTGGCACCAACGATGTGTGACCTGCTGATCAAAAACACCCCCATACTCTATGTCCATTACAGTCGTTTCAAAATCCAAGCCATATGTTTTGTGGGTTTTATTTACCAAGACATTCCTGATTAGCATACATGGCAGCAACAAGGAGTGTAGGGCACTAACGCCGAATGCTCATGTGTCACCTATGCTGCAGGACTCCATTTACTGTCTTGCTCACCTGCCCTATAGATCTGGGTTATGTGCTTTGAAACCAAGGCCGCCCACACTGCGTCTTTTACTGTCATCTGATGGTAAACAACCCTGAAGAATGTGTTTGCCTCAAAGTGTCAGGCTATAGCTTTTCACATAGTTACAAAAGTAATGCTATACTTGGGCCACTATGTGTCTTCAATGCTAATGCTGTCCTGTAGCAGGGCACAGTGTATTGGCAGACAAATGGTAATTTCAATGTATGTCAAATCGGACCACATACCCAACATAGTATTGTTAGTGACAAATGTCCTAATTTATTGCTGCAATCAATCTTAAGGTCAACAATGAAACACAGATACACAGATATGGGAGCCATGACGAGGGTTGAGAAAGAAGTGGATGAGATAGTGGCTGAATAGTCATTTTATTATATTGTATTATATTAAATATTATACTATATATTATATTGTATACGTTTGAACCCTTCCCTGGTTTATATAGATGTATAACCTAAAAGTTATGTAAATTAAGTATGTCAAGTTAACAGTGATGTCAGGGGGACGTTTTTTCATGTGAAGCATTGGTGTATATGATCGTCTAGATTAGATGGGATGGGGGGTGTGGGGGTAATAAGGGAGGGGAAAATGATGTATTATTATGGAATTGCAAACAAGTGACTGTATTCCTTTATGTTATGTACAGTTGGTGTATTCTTTAATATATAAAAAAAATGCTGATTCGAATACACTGATATCTACAGAGTCAAAAAACTGTCAATTAATGTTGCACAAGGTCCTTTGTTTCCAATTTGTTCCAAATGCAATGCATCACAATTTTTTTGGCCTTTACCCACAGAGATGCTCACTACCGCAGGCGCCGTGCAAACCCTCCACCACCACAGCTGCCTGAACAGGCGAGGGAGGCCCCTGAAGCACCTGAAGTGGAGGACCAAGGCCAAGCTGGTGGAATACCACCACCACCACCGCAGGCGCCACCAGCACCAACACCACCACCACCGCCGCCACCAGCACCAACCCCAGCTTTGGGGCATGTCCGGCCGCAAGAGGAGGATGTTGAAGGGCCAGAACCACTGTCTCACCACCAACATCCAGCAGTGGAGGAAACTGGATGCCCACCTCACATCAGCAGCCATGGTCTGATCCCGGGGTCACCTCATCGACATCGTGCACAAAGTAATGCTGTCTTTGCCCACAGTCTTATACCATTCCTGGATGTAATTCCATTTGACAGGCTACTGCGGGCAAGGTCAGCATTACATATTGTGCTTGACGCCAGTCGCCCCCCAAACCACCCAGGTGAGGTTTTCCAGTATTTGGAGGGGTGGCAACTGTCACACGCCAACCTCCAAGACAGGTCCACACCCCGGGACAGCCATGTGCCACCCCAGAGGCCTATACCTCCTTTGAGTCACTGGCCACGTAACAGGGACCTACCCGCTTTCCCCACACCTGCCCAGAGGATCCACTCTCAAGGGTTGGCGGAGGCCATCCATGGGGCCCTTGACCTCTTACAGGACCAGGGTGATGGTGGGCAGGTACAGCCTACCCCACCCTATCAGCCCACCTACCAGGATCTATAGGGCTCCTTTTTTTTTTTTGTTCTTCGTATTTGTTAAAAAAAAAAATAAGACATGCACAATAGCTGTGATTTTATTGTTATTCTTTATAGAAATTTTTCCACCAATTGAAAAGCGGGTGTTATTGGTTGGTGGTGTGTCCTTGCATATGGTCACAACATCCAACCAGTGCTGCCATTTTGTTTTAATACACAGTTTTAAAAAACAGCTTTGTGTCTGTATTTTTTCATGGAATGGATGTGTAGGTTGTTTTGTGGGTGGGCTTAAAGTCATCATCATTATTATAATTATTATTTATTTATATAGCGCCGATAGGTTCCATGGCGCTTTACATGAGGATAAGGTAGACAAGGACAAGTACAATAAACATAGACAATAAGGTCATACAGGTACAAGAGGAGAGGACCGTGTACGCGTGGGCTCACATTCTACGAGGGGTGGGTGGGGATACAATAGGGTGGGGAAGGTGTCGGTCGTGGGGCGTGTAGCGGGTTCTCATGGCAGGTTGTAGGCCTGTCGGAAGAGGTGAGTCTTTAGGTGTCTCTTGAAGGTTCCCAGGGTAGGCGAGTGACTGATGAGGTGGGGCAGGGAGTTCCAGAGCATGGCAGATGCCCGGGAGAAATCCTGTATGCGGTTGTGGGAATGGGAGATGAGGGGGGAGTGTAGGAGAAGTTCTTGGGATGAACGCAGGTTGCGTGAGGGATGGTATCGGGAGATCATGTCGGAGATGTATGGTGGGGATAGGTTGTGTAAGGCTTTGAATGTCATGGTCAGTGTTTTAAAGTGAGCTCTCTGTGGGGTGGGGAGCCAGTGAAGGGCTTGGCAGAGGGGGTAGACAGGGGAGTAGCGTGAGGACAGATGGATTAGTCGGGCAGCAGAGTTTAGTATAGATTGGAGAGGTGCAAGAGAGTTGGCAGGGAGGCCTGTGCGAAGGAGGTTCCAGTAGTCAAGGCGGGAGATGATCAGGGCATTAATGAGTGTTTTAGCAGTGTCAGGGTTGAGTAACTAGCGAATTCGTGAAATATTTTTGAGTTGGAGTCACAGGGACTTGGTTAGGAACTCCAGGTGGGGCTTGAAGGAGAGGGAGGAGTCAAGGATTACCCCGAGACATTTGGCGTGGG
Organism: Allobates femoralis; assembly: GCA_033576535.1. NCBI lineage: Eukaryota > Metazoa > Chordata > Amphibia > Anura > Aromobatidae > Allobates > Allobates femoralis. The sequence goes on from JARQOC010000004.1 coordinate 495,463,732, forward strand.
GGTCAGGGGAGAGAGAGCATCATTAGCAAGTACTTTACGGCCCGCATGGCGCATGAAGTCACCTTGGTTACTAAGTGTAAAATCATGACTCCACATACAAATGTTGCTGACAAATAAACAGTGCCTGTGTTTGGGGGGTTACTTAATGCCTCGCTATGGCAACAAGACTAGGAACGCACATGTGAGAGGCTGGGACATCTAGCTGCTACACATCGCGTATACGCATTTTCTACAGAGCGCACAGTGGGACCCTTCACCAGGCTCCAGCAGGATGATAGTACAAGCAACGCCCGCGATGCAGGCATAGGCTTGTTGCCTAAAAAAATTAGCTCAAGGGGCTTCATATACATTTTTTTCAGAAAGCAGGGTGCTTGGCCCATACAATAGAATTGCTAGTACTAGGAGCATAGTACATGCAATGCCCACGATGCAGGCATAGGCTTGGTGCCTCGAAAAAATTAGCCCAAGGGGCTGTTTGGCATTTTGAGTAAAAATGCAGGCCTACCGGCCATAATAACCTTCTTAGGCTGGGTGTCTCCAAAAATTAGCCCAAGGGGCTGTTTGGCATTTTGAGTATAAATGCAGGCCTACCGGCCATGATAAGCTTGTTAGCCTGGGTGGCTCCAAAAATTAGCCCAAGGGGCTGTTTGGCAATTTGGGTATAAATGCAGGTCTAAGGGCCATGATAACCTTCTTAGGCTGGGTGTCTCCAAAAATTAGCCCAAGGGGCTGTTTGGCATTTTGAGTAAAAATGCAGGCCTACCGGCCATGATAAGCTTGTTAGCCTGGGTGGCTCCAAAAATTAGCCCAAGGGGCTGTTTGGCATTTTGGGTATAAATGCAGGCCTAAGGGCCATGATAACCTTCTTAGGCTGGGTGTCTCCAAAAATTTGCCCAAGGGGCTGTTTGGCATTTTGAGTATAAATGCAGGCCTAAGGGCCATGATAACCTTCTTAGGCTGGGTGTCTCCAAAAATTTGCCCAAGGGGCTGTTAGGCATTTTGGGTATAAATGCAGGCCTAAGGGCCATGATAACCTTCTTAGGCTGGGTGTCTCCAAAAATTAGCCCAAGGGGCTGTTTGGCATTTTGAGTATAAATGCAGGCCTAAGGGCCATGATAACCTTCTTAGGCTGGGTGTCTCCAAAAATTAGCCCAAGGGGCTGTTTGGCATTTTGAGTAAAAATGCAGGCCTACCGGCCATGATAAGCTTGTTAGCCTGGGTGGCTCCAAAAATTAGCCCAAGGGGCTGTTTGGCATTTTGGGTATAAATGCAGGCCTAAGGGCCATGATAACCTTCTTAGGCTGGGTGTCTCCAAAAATTTGCCCAAGGGGCTGTTTGGCATTTTGAGTATAAATGCAGGCCTAAGGGCCATGATAACCTTCTTAGGCTGGGTGTCTCCAAAAATTTGCCCAAGGGGCTGTTAGGCATTTTGGGTATAAATGCAGGCCTAAGGGCCATGATAACCTTCTTAGGCTAGGTGTCTCCACAAAATTAGCCCAAGGGGCTGTTTGGCATTTTGGGTATAAATGCAGGCCTAAGGGCCATGATAACCTTCTTAGGCTGGGTGTCTCCAAAAATTAGCCCAAGGGGCTGTTAGGCATTTTGGGTATAAATGCAGGCCTAAGGGCCATGATAAGCTTGTTAGCCTGAGTGGCTCCAAAAATTTGCCCAAGGGGCTGTTAGGCATTTTGGGTATAAATGCAGGCCTAAGGGCCATGATAAGCTTGTTAGCCTGGGTGGCTCCAAAAATTAGCCCAAGGGGCTTTTGAATGTTTGCTAACAGAAAATAAAGGTTGATTCATTGTCAAAAGGTGTTGTGATGGTTAATGAAACCGAAGTTAAGGTATAGTGTTGGTTTAAGATGAAGCAGCCTCATTACCAGGTTGCAGGAACATGGTTACGCAAATCGTTACTGGTGTTGTACATACTGCTTGTACCAAAAAGACACAATATAATACAATGATTAATTATATCATATTGATGTTGAACGTGGCACTTCAGCTCTGACTACTGTCGTCTTCAGGGCTCAAGAAGTCTTGTGAAATCCAGTTCCTATTAAACTTAATTAGAGTAAGCCTGTCTGCATTCTCTGGAGTAAGACGTGTCCTGGTATCAGTTATGATACCCCCAGCGGCACTGAAAACCCGCTCTGAGATCACACTAGCCGCAGGGCATGCCAGCACCTCCAAGGCATACAACGAGAGCTCTGTCCAAGTGTGGAGCTTGGAGACCCAGTAATTAAACGGGACTGCGGCATCAGTAAGGAAGCAGGTACTGTCACTTAAGTATTCTTGTACCATGTTGGTAAGTTTCTGTCTCCGAGAGATGGTTACCGGAGCAACATGGCGCTGCAGGTTCGATGGCTTATTGAACATAGCCCACTTTGCGGACATCTTTCCAGCATCTCTTCTGGACAGCGTGGATGATTGTGCCCCGACCAATGGCTGCTGTTGCACAGAGTTGCTACCTATGGGCAGAGAGTTGTCTGACGGGGATATTAGAAGCATATTATCCACAAGAACCCTCTTGAAATAGTCAATTGTCAAGCCACATGGTGACTGAAACAGCAGCGAGGTGAATTTATCTTTATAACGTGGGTCCAGAAAGGTGGCCAACCAGTAGAGGTCGTTGTGCAATATGTTAATCACTCGTGGGTCTTCTAGCAGACAAGTGCACATGAAGTCAGCCATGTGTCCTGCATAGACTCATGTCTTCAGTGTCCTCAGAACGATGTTCAATACCCATTGTATCCGCAAAGTCTGTCTCCGCCTCCTCCTCTCCAGGCCACCCATGGTGGACAGACACAAAGCTGGGGTTGGGAGTACCATCTGGGTTGACATCGGCACCAACAAAAAATAAATTCTCTTCATCGTCTTGCTCCGGTTCCTCTTCAGGAGCCAATGTTGCCTGGTCATATTGGCTTTGCTGGCTAGGTACTGCGCTGTTTAAATCTGGCTCCATAGCCATCTGCTGGGCTCTCAATGCTTCATTTTTCTGATTAATGAGGGATTCTTTGAGCAGACACAGCATGGGGATAGTGACACTGATGATGGACTGATCACCTGTCACGCTGGGAGCGGGAGAGACACCCAGCGTAGGACAACGACGGGGGGGGATAAGGAGTCCCTAAAGCTATGGGCACAAGAGGGAGAGGGTGACCCCTAGTCTTCCTGGGGCTGACCCTGTCTGCCCTGACGTCCCTATACAGTTTCCTCAACTGTCGCCGACCACGAACCTCGTCCCTCTCTGATCCTAGCACTACCTTATCTAAGGATCAGATGGGGAGGTTCACTAGACCCCTCCACTAACAACTAAAGAAAACACTTATCTTGCAGCAGAGCACAGCAACTTCCACAACCTCAGCTTCTGCTTGGAGCAAGGATAATGAGTCCACAAGGAAATATCACCTGCACCGAGGGAGGGCAATGAAACTCCTTATAAAGGAGGGAAGAACCTGCTGGGTCCTAGAGACCCAGAATACTGGTGTAGAAACCAGACCGAGCACAAGACCTTCCCAGCCGTCCTCCCATGATAGGGAGATCTTATCATACCTTCTCTTTATCTACACAGAAGGTAAATGCCCCTGAAAGACGGACCGTCCTCAAACCTTATGGCTGATTGGCCAAACGCTGGGACCGTCTGCGCGTGGCCTCTACCCTGTCATCCGTGCCACCCGTGACATCACCGCTCACCAGTTTTGTGCAGTAGTCAAAATTATCAAGAACCTCAGATGTGTCAGCGATCCACACCCACTCCATTGTACTAATATGTCGTGGCTGACTGCCGGTCTGACGGGCATGTTGCAACTGATATTCAGATATTGCCCTCTGCTGCTCATTGATCCTCGATAACATATGGAATGTAGAGTTCCATCGTGTCGGCATGTCACAAATGAGTCTGTGGTTGGGCAAATTCAATTGCTTTTGAAGCAATGAAAGTTTTCCAACCGCTGTTGACGAATGACGAAAATGTGCGCAAACTCGACGCACCTTCTCCAGTAGGTCAGATAACTCTGGGTATGTACGCAGGAATTTCTGCACTACTAGATTCAGCACGTGAGCCACGCAAGGCACGTGCACAAGGTTTCCGAGCTTTAGTGCAGCCACTAGGTTACGACCATTTTCGCTCACCACGAGACTGGTCTGGAGTTGGAGTGGGGATAGCCACTCATCTGTCTGTTGCTTCAGACCTTTCAACAGCTCTACTGCAGTGTGAGGTGTGTGACCTAAACAGATCAGCTTCAGCAGAGCCTGTTGGCGTCTTGCTGAAGCGCTGCAGCAAACCTCCCAACTTGGCCGTGATTTTGAGGGCAATTGAGGATTGGTCGAGGAAGCGGAAGATGGTGTACTGGACATATAGGATGATGCAGAGACCCTGAATGAGGTTGTGCCAGCTATCCGTGGCGTGGGTAGGATGTTTGATGTAACACTAACAGAGTTTGGCACACTCTCCACAACGTTGATCCAATGCGCGGTGAGCGAGATGTACCGGCCCTGTCCTGAACTGCTTGTCCACGTGTCCGTAGTAAGGTGTACTTTCCCGGTTACAGCGTTGGTGAGGGCACGCTTGAGGTTGTTAATGACATGCTCATGTAACGCGGGGACGGCACAACGTGAAAAGTAGTGGCGGCTTGGAACCGAGTACCGTGGTACTGCCACAGCCAAAAGCTCACGAAAAGAGTCTGTACCCACAAGCCTAAACGGCAACATCTCGACTGCTAACAACTTAGCTATCTGGGCATTTATTTTTTTGGCTAATGGGTGGGAAGAGTGGTATTTCTGCTTCCTTTCGTACAGCTGTGTCACTGACAACTGTAAGGATGTTGCTGACCGAGAACTGTCTGCACTAGTGTTCAGTCTCTCTGCAACCGCTGCTTGGGATGAGTACATATGAGCTGGAACAGCTTCAGCAACACTTGATTGTGACGGACGGATCTGAGTTACCGTGGCAGTCTTTGGGTCTGATGACACTGTTGTGGAAGGCTGCACTTTTGACCACTGAATAGGGTGCTGACCAGCCATGTGCTTCCGCATACTGCTGGTGCTCATGTTTCCTTTCCCGTGGCCTCTGCTTAGCCTTGCATGGCAGTTGGTACAGATGACCACATTTTCTTGAGAAGGCCCATCTTTAAAAAAATTCCACACAGTGGCTGACCGACCTCTATGCTTGATTGTACTCCCAGAGGGATTACTCAGGCCCACATTTGAGACATTTTGTCCAACAGTCGACAAATTTTGCGCCACAGTGGACACAGTTTGGGCAACAGTGGTGACTCTTTCAGTTTTGGTGGGAGGAGTAGGCCTTGGTGCCTTTGTTGGTGGGACATACACACTTTCTTCCTCCGTGCTGCTCTGCTGGCTCTGCATGGCAACATTCCACGTGGGATCAGTGGTCTCATCATCAACCCCTTCCTCTTCTAAATCTTCCCGATAACAAGATTGATTTTGCTCCCCGGATGACAAGTGTGTCTCATCATCATCATCCTCCAACTCCTGAGACGGTCTAAGACTTTGCTGAAAGTCACGTTCATGTGGCCGGGGTGTTCTCTAAAATTTGTCCATGATTGGACAATTCTTCATCAAGTATCTCATCTACTACTGAGTCTGGCAAACCGGATTCATGCAAAGGATTATATGTACCAAATAAGTCATCTGAGTGACCCATGTCTGTGTCAACATTTTCATGGGGCTGCTGTTGGTCTGAGGAACTGTGAAGAGGTTGTGGATTAGATGACCCAGCATGGTATCTACCAACAGTAGACACAGTGCTCAAGGAACCTTGTGTGCTGCAAGAACCTGTTGTTGAGGTCTTGTCTGCCAGTCAAGACGTTAGATGGTCTTCGTCTTCCGGCCTCAATACTCGTTTACTTTCCTGACGGGGAAAGTTAGACAGGAGGAACGATCGATCAATCCTCATCTGTCTGCCCGAACTGGTGGATAGTTGGCCACGACTACCAATGCCTGTACCTCGTCCCTGTCCCTTAGCAACGCTTTTTTTGGGATTTGTTTTTTTGGGTGACATTTTAGAATTTCTGGTGGCTCTAAATGTGTAAAACAAGTAGCAGGTACTAGTTCGTGAAAGGTACACACTATAGGCTAAGATATTTTAAGACAGATGGAAGGTACCGTGCGAGGTGCAGGCAGGACACCATACAGCAACGCACTGGCACAGGAAAAAAATAGTTTAGTACGCAGAACCAGGCACTAATAGACTGCGGTGCTGGCTGTGTGCAATGTTACAATTACCGTGCGAGGTGCAGGCAGGACACCGTACAGCAACGCACTGGCACAGGAAAAAAATTTGTGGAAAAATGGCACCAAAGTTATCTGGTAGACTAGTGCCAAAAATAAGAAAATAGGATTGCAGCTCTGAGGAAAGCTGGGTGAACTAAGCTCTGAGGATGGTGCTGTATGCACTGTAAGGCTACTCCTATCTATCTCCCTTCCTTACAGTCCTGTACAGTACTCCTCCGTCCTGGTAGTTCTGAAAAGAACTTTTGGGTTATATGTGAAGAATCTTGACTCCTACACTGCCTAACTGTCCCTAGATCTGTCCAAGTCTCCCTGCACTAGGTCAGCTCTTCTCAGGAATGTGCCCAAAATGGCGAGGACAAGCCTTATATACTGCCTTGCCTGTCATACATGACATAGTCATCACGATGGACAGCAGCCAATCATAGTCCTGCCACAACCAACAATGCTATGGCATTACTGACTATGATTGGCTAACATGCTTGTCCTTCTTCCCAAGTTTTCTGACCTAACACGCAATGCTGACTAGGAACATAAAATATTCTGTATTCGCGAGTCCCGAATAGAGAATACAGGACTCGGAATCGCAGACTCGCTAGGAATCGGACTCGTAGACTCGCTCAGACTCGCTGCTGTTTGGGGAGATTCAAGCTATATAGCGATGTGATATAGCGAGTCTAGCGAGTCTAGCGAGTGAGAAAAAGTAAACTAGGATTGCCATTTACTTCCATTGGACTCGTTACTGAGCGAGTATTTGCTAAAAGACTCGCCGATTACCGAGTCCAGCGAGTCCCTTAAGAATCGCCGAGTAACGAGTCCTAGCGAGTAGACTCGCTCATCCCTATGGGCCACAAATCCTCATCTAGAATACCAAATAAGCAAAACAAGAGGATCTAGATAAATAGTAATATCTGTAATGAAGTATAGAAAATCTGTCATCTTTCCCAGCAGGTTTGAATAACTTAACAGTCCCACATTAAAAGCTAAAGATCTACACCCTGGATACAACATTTGGGACATAATGTGTCCCAGAACTTGCCTTTTTGCAGTCTTACTTTGTGTAAGATAGCTTTTTTGTATTGCATATAGTTTGATTCATTTAATATTAATAGCAGGAAACACATATTAATGGAAGCAAGTCAGCACTTAGTTGGTCATTCAGTAATGGGATCTTAGATTTTCACACATCTAAAACTATCCATGGTGTTCCCAATGCCTTGGCATGAATAAGTAAAGAATAGAACATGTTAACTATACCTATTACAGGAAATGTAGACAAAATGATGCTTTCCCCAGGAAATTATGTGTGTCTTTTCTGCATATACAGTATGTGTAAGAGTGAAATTTGACTAATTGAAATCTAAACTGTACAGTCATGGCTGAAAGTGTTGGCATCCTTGAAATGGTTTCAAAAAGGGATTTTTTTCTGTCAGAACATTATTGTAATTACAAGTGTTTAGCTAACAATGTCTATTTTTTGTGTGTATTGGAGCAAACACAAACAGAGTAAAAAGGCAAATTGAACATAATTTCACAAAAAAACTACAAAAATGAACTGGACAAAACATTGGCACCTTTCCAAAATTGTGAAACTTGTTTTAATCATATGATGATTGTTCAAAAAAATCACTTGTGGCAAGTAACAGTGTGGGCAATATGAAATACTATGAGTTCACTCACTATTTGCATTGTGTGTCTGTGTGCCACACTAAGCATGGAGGACAAGGAAATGAGAAATGTCTGGAGGACTTGAGAACCAAATTTGTTGAAATATATCAACAATCTCAAGGTTATAAGCCCATCTCCAGAGATCTTGATGTTTCTTTGTCCAAGGTGCACAAAATATTCAAGAGGTTTACAGCCCATGGCACTGTAGCTAATCTCCCTGGACGATGATGGCAGAAAAAACTGATGAAAGGCTAAGTTTGCACATCGCATTTTCTTTGCGCTTTTTTGCACAGGCGCTTTTATGAGTGTTTTTTTACCAGCGCAAAAAAAAGAAGCAGTGCTGTTCACACAGCACTCTTTTTTACAGCCCAGGGGAGAAGTGATGTCACAGAGGGGGAGGAAGAATCCTCGTTTCTCCTCCCCTCTGTGACATGTCAGTCAGCCCCCATTTGATTTCGCAGTGTATTAATATACACTGCAAAATTAAATTTAAATAAAACCAAATGTATTAAAAATAATAAACAATGAATAATTACCCTTTCCGACACCTTTTTGTGGTCTCCGATACAGAGGCAAGGCGACATATTGTACTGCCAGGGCCTTTCATGATGTCAGAGAGATGTCATGGGTGCTGATTGGCCGCTCGCGGCCATGTGATATGTGATCCAGCAGCGCCGTCCCTATGAGAAAAAGCGCCGGCACTACTGCGTAAAGAATTGACATGTCAATTCTTTTTACATAGGCGCTTTTTCCCATAAAAGCGCAGCGTATTTTTATGAAGTGTCTGAACGGCAAAGTGAATTTCACATTCACTTTGGCAGCAGACACAAGACACATTGCGCATTTTTGAAAAGCGCACGTACAAAAGCGCTCAAAAATGCGTAATGTGTGAACATAGCCAAAGGTTGGAAAACAGGACAGTCTGGATGTTGGGTAAGTAGCCTCAATCAAATTCCAAAGAAATTCAAGCTGTCTTGCAGGCTCAGGGTGCATTAGTGTCATCACAAAATATCCATCAACATTTCAATTAATTGAAATGCTATTTTAGGATAACCACAAGGACCCCAATGTTGAAACAGAGACATACAAGTCAAGAATAATGACCATATTGGTTAATTAACTCTGTCTCCTTGAGATGGTGATGAAGACAAGAGATTTAATTAAAAGCATTAGATTGTCTGCATACGTAGTTAGGCGCTCCTCACCATATTTGTGGCATACCCCTTTAGATATCTGACCTTAAAATATATGTAAGGCTGGGGTCACACACACAGATATCTGGGCAGATATTGTTCACAGATCTCTGGTTGCAGTGAAATCATGGACAGATTGCTCCATTTGTACACAGCCACAAAATGGAACCATGTGTCCATGATTTCACTGCAACCAGAGATCTGTGAACAATATCTGCCCAGATATCTTGTGTGTGTGACCCCAGCCAAAGACTAATGGCACAATACGGTAGCAAGTGCAAACAATAGTGCTGAAAGGGGCAGCCCTGATGAGTGAACTTATGTAACAAAAAGTAAGGAGAAACTGAACCATTAAGTTTTATTGCCACTCTAGGCTGCTTATATATGAGAGATATCTAATAATCTTATGACTAAAGCCAATCTTATGTAACAGTTTCATAAAAAAGATTCCAATCTGTTGAGTCAAAGACAATTGGTGCCATGGCCCAGTCCTCTTGCCAATACATGCCAGTATCAGTCACCAACTATATCCTCCTTAAGCTTTCTGTCATGCATCTGCCAGAAATAAAGTCAGGTTTATCAGGGTGAATAAGGTGAGATAGAACTCAAACTGGTTAGCTAAAGTTGTTGTTGGCCACTTATAATCCATATTTAATAACTTCATGGGCCATATGACCTGCAGTCCAGATGTTCTATTTCTGGTTTCAATAAAACCACTATAATCGCCTCATAAATACATTGTGAGAATTAGAGATGAGCGATGTTCAATTCGAATTGTTCGCCAATCTCAAATTCGAGCTATTTTGGACGGAGTTCGAGTCATTCGACGAATTCGAAAAATTTGCTTTAAATTCAGCAGGTCGAGTCTATGTTCGATAACGCTTCAATCACCAAAAGCTTAACCCTAACCCTAATACTGTCAATGAATGTTAATATCCAGTTTCAGTGTATAGTGTGCGGGGGGGGCGGCCGGGGTTTAGATCAGTGCTGCAGAAATAATGCCGACCTCCATTTTTTTTTCTCCTAGCTGCATATACAGTGGGGCGGTGCAGGCTGTCAGCCAATCACACACACACAGCAAAGTGCATTTTTTGCACACAAGCAAGGGCATGCGTGATTGGCTGTGTATGTCACATGTCCTTGCCCTATAAGACCCGACCATTTTCCCCATCGCCACCATTTCCTCAGTGCTGCAGTTGTGTGTCAGTCAGGCACCGCTACTGCTGCTGTGGGCACTATAAAGTCTTAGTTAGATAGATAGTGAGCGAATATCAAGCTAGATAGACAGATAGGTTTAGGGAGTAGGGACTAGTTAGAATCTCAGCCCTTTTAAGGGCTACTTCATAGAAGTAGGGACTAGTTGTAATTTCAGCCCTTTTGAGGGCTAGGTTAGAGCAGTTCCTAGCAGTTTTTGCTAGGCAGGTGTGTGCCAGTGCTGTGCAAGTGTTTTTCACAGCATCTGGCCAAATCTAGCTCAGGCATATCTTTAGGGCAGGTAGTGTAGCACTGCTGTGAGGCAAGCTACACCACCTGTCTTCAGTAGCCAATTTTTTACTGCAGCTAGTCCAGGCCCTTTTTTTGGGCTAGTAGCAGTGTCTGGTAGTCAGTGGTGTATCCCAGCTGTAAAGTAAGCTACACCGCCGGTCTATCCAGGAGCCAATTTTTTACTGCAGATAGTCCAGGCAATTTTTTTGGGCTAGTAGCAGTGTCAGACAGTGGTGTAGCCCACTTGTGAACCAAGCTACACCACCTGTTTAGTTCAGACTAATTTTTAACTGCACCTAGCCCAAGTAATAGTTTGGGCCTTGTAGCACTGTATGGCAGTCAGCTCTGCTCGATTTCCATCCAAATTTATTTTTGCCAACGACTGCAGAGTTGCCAATTTGTTCACATAAAAAATGAGTGGCAAAAGGCCTGCTGCTGGTGGAAAGGGGAATAAGCGTGGTGGAAAGGGAAAAAAAAGTTTATGTCCTTGGGGTAGGTGATAAAGCAACAGTAACATCTGCTGAAGAAAGACCATCTTCCAGCCAAAGTAAGATGTCTACTTCTTTCCGTGGACAATCTGATATGATCCTTTTCGTACGGACACGAGTCACACGACGATCGCTACCAATTGTAAATGAGGCACAAAAAGAGCAGGCGCTTGAATGGATAGCAAGCACTTCATCAAGTGGGCTCTCCTCCACCTCAACTTCAACACCACAAATACACCAGTCCTCAGAGGTGTCACCCGAATCGCACTTGCTTCCTCAAAGTTTCCAAGTCTCCAGCCACCCGTCTGAGTATGGGGTAAGACAGATGGTTGAGTATGTAGAGCTGTTCACTCATACTATAGCCTGGGAATCAGAGGTCTGCTCCAAAGCTTCTGTGAGTCCAGATGAGGAAATGATCTGCACTGATGCCCAGAAGCTTTGTGAGTCGGATCCAGGCTCAGATGAAGAAGGTTCTGAGCAAGCATAATGTAGACCCTCATTCCCAAACTGTAAGTCCTGTTGGTGGAGACAATGAGGAAGATGCTGATGAGACTGAGATACCTGATTGGAACGATATTTGACTTTTCGGTCAGGGCAGGAAGAGGTTGGCTCTGAGGACGACGGGTGTGAGAGCACACAGGGTGATGATGAGGTTGTAGATCCCACAGTCATCCAGTCAATGAGGGACAGCAGAGGAGGTGGAGGAGGATGCTAGTGATGATGAGATTAGGTTGCACCTTCCTGGACAGAGACAGGTACTGGAAGCACGTCAACAACTGCATCCTCAACCATGACGCTGCTTCTGAGCAGAAGTCGTAATGGCTCTTTTTCATGTCGCATGGGCTCTAAGCCTTGCCTAGCCTGGGCCTTTTTTGAGATTGCAAAGGGTGAACCAACTCTGGATGACACAGGGGTAGAAAAGTCCTTGCGGAGCCATGACTTGTTCATATTGATGAACGTTAGTCTGTCTACATTGTCACTGGACACAGCCACGTGCGATTATCTGTCAGGACACCACCAGCAGCGCTGAAGACACGTTCAGAGAGAACGCTGGCTGCGGGGCACGACAAGATCTCCAAAGTGTGAGTGGCGAGCTCAGGCCATTTTTCCAGATTGGAAGATCAAAATGAGCAAGGGTCCAGTTCCACAGTCATGGCCTCGATATTCACTTGGAGATACTCCTGTACCATCCTCTCTATGCGTTGACTATGTGTCAGACTTCTTGTCTCCTCTGGCCTTGCAAAGGATGGTCTAAAAAATTGGTGAAACAATTCCACAAAATTGCTGTTACCACCAGATAGGGTGTTACTGTTACGGTTTGAGTGATGACTCAACAGTCCCAAGGTTGGCAACTTAGAACTGTGAGATTCACTATGTGCACCACTGGTGTTTTGTGGAAAAGCAGATCTAAGATTCTGTAAAAGTACCGTCACACGCGGCAATTTTGCTAGATATTTGACTAGCAATTTGCTGGTTGCAGTGAAATCATGGACACATTGTTCTATTTGTACACGGCAACAAAATAGAACAATGTGTCCATGATTTCACTGCAACCAGCAAATTGCCAGTGAAATTGCTAACAAAATTGTCGCATGTGACGATACCTTAACAGCTTCTGCTGATACTCCTGCATGCGTGAATCCCTTTCTATGACAGGAATTATTTCGCCAAATTTACTCTTGTACCGGGGTTCTAAGAGTGTAGCAACCCAGTAGTCGGCATTACTTCGAATTCTGACAATCCGAGGGTCATGTTGCAGGTAGTGCAGCAAGAAGGCACTCATGTGTCTTGCGCATCCAGGAGGCCCAAGTCCTTGTTGTGTTGGTGGCAGTGAGGTAAGAATCATACTTCCTTCCTCTACCCTCTCCCCCCAACCTAGCACAACAGAAATGTGATCAAGGTCTCCCCCAGCCTATTAATACCTGTCACACAGGGCGTTCCTGTGGCTTCTCTCCAACACCTATACTGTAATTATTCACGCCCTGATGGGCGTGATAATCCTCATTGATCATCATCTCCCTGTCCATGGGCGCGGAATAGCTGGTATGACGCGATTCGCATAATATCCGGCTCTCATGATGTCGTTCACCCATTTGGGTGTATCACAGACCGCACATTGGCATGCGCGAGGTTACTTTACGGCAGCTTATCTGTGATGAGCTGCCATAAAGTATACTCGCGCATGCGCAATGCGAGGTCTGCGATACACCCAAATGGGTGGACGACGTCATGAGAGCCGGATATGGCGCGAATCGCGTCATACCGGCTATTCCGCGCCCATGGATGGGGAGATGATGATCAATAAGGATTATCTTGCCCATCAGGGCATGAATAATTACAGTATAGGTGTTGGAGAGAAGCCACAGGAATGCCCTGTTTGACAGGTATTAATAGGCTGGGGGGTCATTTTTAGGGGTCAGGTTCCCTTTAAGGCAGAAAATCAATGTAAAGAAAATCCAATACACTAAGTAGAGAATCAATGTAAAAGTACAATACTTAAAGCAGAGAAAAAGTGTAAAAAATAAGCCAGAGAAACAATGTAAAAAATACAGTACAGTAATTAGATACAATACAATAAGCATAGAATCAATGTAAAAAGTACAATACAATAATTAAAGCAAAAATAAAAGGTGAACCTGCTCAAAAGAGCTTACAATCTGCAATGAGATTGTGGGTACACAAGGTACAGGGGCTTATTACAGTGATGGCCTAGTCATCTTGAGAAAGAGAGGGATAGAAATCAAGTTACAAGAATGTTCACCAGACAATCTGTGTGGAGTTTTTGGGTTTGGTGGAGTTTGAAGAAGAGTTATGACCAGAGAGATAGTAAATGTGCTATATACAGTACAAAGGAGTATGATAGGTCGCCTTAAAAAGATGTGTTTATAGGGAGCGTCTGAAGCTATGCAAGTTGTGGATAGTCCTGATTTCTGGGGGTAGAGCATTCCAGAGAATTGGTGCAGCTTGGGAGAATTCTTGGAGACGGGAGTTGGAGGATTGGATTAGTGCAGATGTTAGTTGAAGGTCATTTGTAGAACATAGAGAACGGGTGGGGTGAAAGACAGAGATGAGGGAGGAGATGTAAGGAAATGCTGCACCATGAAGAGCCTTGTGGGTGAGAATAAGCAATTTGAATTTGATCCTGTAGTGTACAGCCAGTGCAGTGACTGGCACAGAGCAGAGGCATCTGAGTAATGATTGGCCAGATGGGTGATCCTGGCTGCTGCATTAAGGATGGACTGGAGAGGGGAAAGTTTAGAGAGGGGGGGGTCGAATAGTAGAGAATTGCAGTAGTCAAGGCGGGAATGGATTAGGGCCACGGTGAGGGTTTTTGTTGTTTCCATGGTGAGAGAGGGGCAGACTAGAGATGTTCTTCAGGTGAAAGTGACAAGAGTGGATGAGAGATTCTGTATAGGAGGTGAAGGAGAGATCGGTGTCAAACATAACACTCAGACAGCGAGCCTGATGCCTAAGTGGTATTGTGGTGCCGCACACACAGAGAGAGAGATGTCAGGTTTAGGGGGGTTCGCGGAGGTCGGAAGCAGAAGTAGTTCAGTTTTGGAAAGGTTGAGTTTCAAATAGAAAGCAGACATGATGTTGAAAACTGCAGCTAGACAGTCATTGACGTTTTTTAATACTGCAGGGGTAAGGTCAGGGGCTGAAGTGTATAGTTGTGTGTCATCAGCATAAAGATGGTACTGGAAGCCAAATCTACTGATGGTGTGTCCAATCAGGGCTGTGTAGAGAGAGAAGAGAAGGGGGCCAAGGACTGAGCCCTGAGGGACCCCAATAGTGAGAGTAAGAAGAGAGTAAGTGGAGACGTTACACTGAAAGAGCGGTCAGAAAGATAGGAAGAGAACCAGGAGAGAGCCTTGTCCTTGATGCTGATGGAGTGCAGCATAGAGAGTAGGAGATGGTGGTCAACAGTGTCAAAAGCTGCAGAGAGGTCAAGATGAATTAGCAGAGAGTGGTCATCATTACATTTTGCTGTCAGAAGGTCATTGGTCTCTTTGATGAGGGCGGTTTTAGTAGAGTGAAGGGGGAGGAAATCAGACTGTAATGGATCTAGAAGAGAGTGGGTTGAGAGGTAACAAGTGAGGTGGGTGTAGACCAGACACTCCAAGAGTTTAGAGATGAAAGGGAGATTGGAGACTGGTCTGTAGTTATTCGTGCAGGATGTGTCAAGAGAAGTTTTCTTTAATAATGGAAAAATGATAGAATGTTTGAAGGAGGAGGGGACAATACCAGAAGAGAGGGAGTGATTGAAGATTTTGGTTAGGTGAGTGGGGACAGCCAGAGAGAGAGACTAGAGTAGGTGTGAGGCAATGGGGACAGTGGTGCATGTTGTGGGACGAGAGGAAGAGAGGAGCCTGGAGACTTCTTCTTCTATGACTGGGTGAAATATGGAGAGTGAGCAGGAGGAAATGTGAGGAAGAATGGGAGTAGCAGCACTTGGAGGCTGGGGGCTGATTTCCTGGTGGATGTTGTCTATTTTTTCCATGAAGCAAGAAGCCAGATCATCAGCACAGAGGTTTGTGATGGGGGCCTGCCCTTTAGGACTGAGGAGAGAGTGAAAGGTGTCAAAGAGTTTTTTTGTATTGTTGCATAGTGAGGAGACTAAGGTGTTGAAGTAGGTCTGTTTGGTGAGGTGAAGGGCAGAGTTGTCGGTTTTCAGCATGAATTTACCATGGATAAAGTTTTCTGGTGAGCAAGTTTTCCTCCATAGGCGTTCAGCACTCCAAGAGCTTCGCTGGAGGAATCAAGTTTGCGATGTGAGCCAAGGTTGTTTCACTCTGTGTTTGTAGGTTCTAAGGGTGAGGGGCGCTACTTGGTCCAGGGTGCTTCTGAGAGTGTCATTGTAATGATTTACTGCCAGATCGTGACAGGAGAATGAGGAGATTGGGGACAGTACTGTAGGGGTGTGCTGTGGTGGGTGTGGGTTTGTGAGCTTGAAGGAGAGAATGTTATGGTCAGAGAGGGGAAGAGGTGAATTATCAATGGAGGAGGTTGAGCAGAGCCAGGCAAAGACCAGGTCAAGGGTGTTACCATCTTTGTGTATTTCAGAGATTGAGAGCTGTGAAAGTCCAAGAGAGGTGGTTAGAGATAGGAGCTGGGATGCAGATGGGGAGATGGGGCTGTTAATTAGAATGCTAAAGTCTCCCAGAATGAGGGTTGGTAATTCTTAGGACATGAAGTATGGCAGCTATGCGGAAATATGATCGAGGAAGTGGGTGAGTGAACCTGGTGGGCGGTATACAACTGCTACTCTGAAAGGGAGGAGATGGTGCTGGGGGAATTGACCTGGAAAGTACATTATGGGGATAGGAGGAGGTCGACTCCACCACCATGTATGTTCCCGTGTCTTGGGGAATGGGAGAAATGTAAGCCGCCATGAGAAATAGCAGCAAGAGAAGCAGTGTCTGAATCCTGGATCCAGGTTTCAGTGAGGGTCAGGAGGTTAAGAGAGTTAGGCTGGGTTCACATTGGCGTTCCCCTCCGCAGCGTTCTGCGGAGGGGAATCGCCATGTGTGCGTAGCGGCCGCCAGCTCCTATCTTTATAATGGGAACGCACGGTGCTGCGCTTGACTGCGCATGACCGTGCGCACCCATTCACTCCCATATGTGATCTGTGCGCAGGCGGACGCGTGCGCACAAATCACACAGTATCGTCCGCACCAGGGACGCGACATGTTGCATTCCTGGTGCGGACGAGAGTGTGTGATCCGTGCGCAGGCATCCTCCTGCGCACAGATCACATATGGGAGTGAATGGGTGCGCACGGTCATGCGCTGTCAAGCGCAGCACCGTGCGCTCCCATTATAAAGATAGGAGCTGGCGGCCGCTGCGGTCACATTGCGGATCCCCTCCGCAGAACGCTGCGGAGGGGTCCGCAAATGTGAACCCACCCTTAGTAAGAAATTAATTGTGAATGAAGGGAAGCTTGTTGCATACAGACCGTGGATTCCAGATAGCACACTTAAAAGAAGGAGATGAAGGTGTGCATGTAATAGTAATAAGGTTAGTAGGGTTTCTATGTAACGTGGGGGAGGGGTTGAAGTTAGCGGAGGGCGGACCAGGGTTGGGAGAGATATCACCTGAAAGGAGCAGGAGCAAAAAGAGAAAGAGCAGATAGTTTTTGGATTTAGGACATGGTTTATTATGTAAAACTTTGTAATATATTGGGCTGAGATTCTTCAGTAAAGTGAAGATAACATGGGAGCTGTACATAGAGTAGGGAAGGAGATAGGAGCTGATGTGAATGAGTGGTGTTGCAGGGGGAATAGGGTGGTAGAAGTGGGTGGCGAAAGCACATAGAAAAACAAACAATGAAATAATAGACATGGTAAACATTGGTAGTGAATAGAGTTATACACATTGTTTTTTAGTGGCCCTCTATTTCATTACCTTCCAGTCTATCCCAGTCAATTCTGGTCAATTTCAGGTCTGTTTCAAATCATGACACTTTAATCGGACACTTTGAAGTAGACTATTAGCAGCTCCAGATATGCAAAAAAAAGTGTTTTCAGGTGTGGAGTAAGGGGGAGGGAACTGGATTCCATTAATCCATTACAAAACAAGGCTGTACCAAATGGTCACTCACAGGCAGATTTGAACAAGGGATCATGAACACTGGTGGGGGGGGGGGGGCAGGGGGAAGGACAGTTACATTCATAATAGAATAGGATATTTTCAGCAGGGAAAATACATCAGAAAAGCCTCAAAGTTGGGTGATGCTGTATAATTATGATTGATAATCATGTATGATTATCAATACGCAATCACCATTGGTGAAATGTGGGAACCTCATAATGAAATAACCATGTGTATTTGTCATCACACCATATCACAAATGGTGAAGTGTGAAACCTGAGGTAGATCTATGCAATAGGGTGCCACCTATTGAAAGTAACAACACTGAAAGTAAAAAAATGACCCTTTAATGAGCCTTGTAATATGACATAAGGTACTGTTACACGCTTCAATAGTGAAACGATATCACTAACGATCTCAGGGATGCACGGTTGTTAGGACATCGTTTAGACATCGTTGGTGAGATGTCACATGTATAGATATCGTGGACGACGCATCAATGATGTAGTGATCAGTTATCATTCGCACAACCCAGCGAACGATACTTGTTCACTGATGTCAATGGGAGAAGTCATGAACGACATCGCTATCACGGTGTCACACATAACGATGCAGCAGAGTGGCTGATCGTGGATCGTCTGATTTGAGAACATGTTCTCAAATCTGCGATCAACGATCCAACAATTTATCGTAGCCATATCTCAGAGTCACACGCAACGAGGTAGAAACGATGTCGCTTGAACGACTCCAAACCTATGATGTTTGAGCGATATCGTTCATGATCTCGTAATGTGTAACGGTACCTTTAGTATGTTTAGCAGATTAGAATTTGCAGACATGGTGTTTAGGGATATTTTGCCCCTCATCAGTGAAAAGTGTGAGATCTGGTCTGTATGAGAATCTATAGGTCCAGTTAGGCCGGTTTCACATTGCGATTTTCGGTCTTCTGATTGTATTCATTTCAAAACGGATACACTTGGATCCAAAATCGGATCCAGGTCCCACTATGGGAATCGGATTGGATCGAATGTGCCACTATTGGAATTCGATTTTGGCACCATCCGTTGCTGTCCGATTTAATCATGGGCACAAAATCGTAGCCTACTGAGATTTTGTGTCTGTGATTCAAATCGAACAGCATCAGATCAGTGCCGATCCGAGTGCACACAAAATGTGAGCCTATGGACATCGGATCCGAGTTCACCTCAGATCTGATGTTGGCTCCGTGGTCCCTGCCTCTCCCTGTCTCTCCCTGCATCTTCCTCCCCCCATCTCCTCCCCATCTCATCTATTCTGTCCCCCCCCGGCTATTCTATTCTCCCCCCGCTCCTCTATCCTGATCTAATCCCTATCCTGTCCCCTGTTCTCTTCCCTGTGTGTTTAAAAAAGAAAAACTCCTCCCAGAGGATACATCACCTTGTCACCGGCTCCAAGGATGTGACACCATCGGGGCAGAAGGACCTGTGGTGATGTCAGAGAGCTGATCACATGACATGTCAGCTGACCGGCTCTGTGACATCACCACAGGTCCTTCTGCCCCGATGGTGTCACATCCTTGGAGCCGGTGACAAGGTGATGTATCCTCTGGGAGGAGTTTTTTTTTTAAACACACAGGGAAGAGAATAGGGGACAGGATAAGGATTAGATCAGGATAGAGGAGCGGGGGGAGAATAGAATAGCCGGGGGGGGACAGAATAGATGAGATGGGGAGGAGATGGGGGGAGGAAGCCAGACTTACACACCCAGATAATTGTGCAGAGATTGTTGGCAGATCTCTGGTTGCAATGAAATCATGGACACATTGATACATTTGTACACGGCAACAAAATGGAACAATGAGTCCGTGATTTCACTGCAACCAGCAAATTGCCAATGAAATTGCTAGCAAAATTGCCGCGTGTGACGGTACCTTTACATTTCGTGGCTGTGTACAAATGGAACAATGTGTCCATGATTTCACTGCAACCAGAGATCTGCGGACAATCTCTGCACAATTATCTGTGTGTGTAACTGGGCCTTAAGACTTAGGGCCGCATCACATGCTCAGATATCTGGAACGATATCTTTAGAAAAGTCACGTGAGCGCTATCATTTCGAGATCATTCGTGAGATGTCACACGCATGGATCTCGTTAACGATCTCCAATTTAGCATTGTGCCAGCGTCGATCCACACATCTTAGTGAACGATTTCATAAAGTGGCAGGAATAGGAGAATTCTGAAGGAGATCGTTCATCATAGTGTCACACTGTCTGATGCTGCAGTTTGCTGCAGCGTTAATTCGACGATGAATGATAGATTTGAGCTCAGGACCTCAAATGTGTGATGAACGATCTAACGATTTTTCCTTCAGATATCCGATGTTTACACGCAATGATTCAAAAACGATATCGTGTGAATGATCCGAAAAGCGTGACGTTTAAACAATATCGTTTCAGATATCTGAGCGTGTGAAGCGGCCCTTAAGCTTTTCTCCTTGTGGAGTGACACACCTGATCTGGCATGCCAGTAATGAGCTGTAAAAGCTACAATGCTTTTCAAGGAAATAAGATATTGAACAGACAATTTGCATATTGTATTTCCCAGAGGAGCATGGAGTTTTTAAGCTTCCTCATTACTGGCATGACAGATCAGGTGTGTCACTCTCAAGGAGAAAAGCTTACATCTTAACAGTAAAGGTGGCGTTACACATTGCATTAAGTTCAGCAGGTTCTACTAAGCATGCAATGTTTACTTTATAGTCAACAGATGTTTATTCAGCCTAAGACCCGTTCAGATGTCCATATTGCCCATATGTGTTGTGTCGACTATTCTCATGGATACATGTACCCATTATAAACGATGGTGCTAATCAAGTATCGTGGATGAGAAGGGCCAATGCAAGTCTATGGGTCTGTGAAAAACATGCAGAGCACATGGATGGCATGTGTGTGCTATACGTGTTCAACATAGCAGAGTATAGGAAAAGCTGTCATTTCGTTATTTCTCTATCCATGACAAACACTGATGCCACTATTATGGGAAAATACAGACACAGGGATTGTCCACTGGAGACACACAGATCCAAAGCAGCGATTGCAGGGCAGCACAGTGGCTAAGGTCTGGCAAGGTTGCTTTCTGGCCCTGTGCTGCTGGATTGAAATCTCACCAAGGACAACATCTGCAAGGAGTAGGTTTGTTTTCTCTGAGTTTGCTTGGGTTTCCTCCCACACTCCACAGACATATACTGAGAGGGAATTTGGATTGTGAGCCCTAATGGGTGCAGTAATGATGATGTCTGTGCAGCACTGTGGAATATGTGCTGAATAAGCAATGCATAATAATGACACCAGCACCATTGTTATCACATACATGTTTAAATATGGATGGGTGATGAGGCCTAGGTCAGCGAAAACAGACTGAAGGAGATATGCCTCTGTCAAAGGTGTCCAGCAACGACTTACTCCTCTCTCCCCATTGAAAAATCAGGGACGCACGGCCAAATATAGTGTGAATATGTATGGGGTGGGCAGATGGAGGTCAGGAGGAATATCAGTCAACAGCTGATAAATGTGTATGACCAGGCTTAAAATGTATGACTCCTCTTGGATTAGTTATTACATAGACTGCTTGTATAGCAATGAAAATGCTAAGAAAGCTGTGGACGGACATACTGCGGCCTCTGTGGTTCAGCCTATTTATTCTAAGTGGTAATATTTACTGGAGGATAAACTGAGCGGACTGACCAGTATAAACACTGGATTATCTATCTGACTGGCTACAGATTTCTACACTTTATCCTACTTCTCAGTATTTCAGCTCGGTGAAGGAATTCATTACCATGAGGCCGAGCTCTTATGAAGAAACAGCAGCAAAGTCAATAGATATCTCCTCACTGGTAATAACCGTATCATGTAATAAGAATGAAGCACTTACCAATCTGCCATTAGGAACCTCCAGAAACTTCATCATTTTCCCTGGCATCCTCTCATGCGTTCTTTGCAGTGTTTGTCATTTCTGAAGAGATGGTGAGGCTAGTGAGAACTGCTCCACCCAGCCCCTATCAACCCTAAGCATCCTTAAAAGCCATACTACCTCTTTCCACCAAAGCCACAGGAAGCGTTGCTGCAGAAACCAAACCACAGCAGGAAGCCATGTACTCAGATGAAGAAAAGCTATTCTCTGGAAATAATGTACACTGATGTCTTTAATGAAGGTTGGAGGTCCACATGTCACAGCTCACCTTCTCTCATGAGAAGGTGACCACAATTCACGGAAATCTGGTACCAGACTCAGCCCTGTAGGTAACTGCTAATGATGAGAGCAGTCATTAATATGACATTATTATTAGAGTGTCGCTCCCAGTATTATTATACAGCAGGGATATTCAGCTCAGCAATGGGACAACAAGGATAATAGTCTTTTTTTTCACAAGAGGTTAAAGAACTGTTCTACACTAGCAAAAAATGCTTTATACAAAAGTTTTAGTTAAAGGGGTTTTCCAGTGAAAAGCAGCCACAATTATCCATAAGATCAGCCATAACTTATCAATCAGTGGGGGATCCGGGGGGGGCACGGTTGCAAAAAAACCTCCACTCTCTTGCCACCCACCAATAAATTGCAATATGGCAACAATAAAAAACTTTTCATATGACAACACTGCTATATGAAAAAAGCAAGCAATGGTCAATAACATCTAAGGTTACATTCATACATTCAGATTGTGTTTTTTGATCCGTTTTTTTGCACTGCAGAAAACAGATCACGTAAAGGGGTTGTGCCACCATAGAATATATCGCTGATGCTACGGACATATTGTCAAGAAGTGTTTTTGTAAATAATACCCATCAAAATTATGCCCCATTCAAAAGCTATGTACCTGTAAAGTTAGCATGGCGCCCCCTAGTGTCAGTACTACCGGCCACCCCGTCTGACCTGCAGACAGGCTTCTACAGGTCGCGCATGTGCAGTTCCCTCTTCCTTTCAAATGGCCCGATTGCCCGCTCAGTCAATTCTGGTGGACCCCTCCGCACCTCAGCCAACCGGATCTCATTTATGTGACTGAGAGCTGTAAGGAGTGGAAGCGTCTCTGCCCTCCCTACGGTTCTGGGGAGTTTGTCATGTGGTTGCTGCTCTGTAAAAAGGCGGTGTTCAAGATAACAGAGTTTAATCTCAGAGTCCTGTTATCTCGATCCCTGTCTTCACAGACTCCAGCAGCCACATGGCAAACTCGGAGTACTCATAACACTGTACTGATAGCAGCAATCAGGACTGGCTGCTCACTGACCCATCTCCTCTCTCTCCATAAGTCACAGCCTCCCCCACCTTTCTCCCATTGCTGATCTTTCCGCCATCAGCTCCTGTTGTCTATGGGACTTACCCCCCCTCTGCTTTTCCCGGGAGATGAGAAACTCAGTATGGCAGGTTTCATATTAAAGTTTTTGAACCGCTGCGTAGTTCTTTTTCAAAATTTGCAAGTGTTTCTGTCGAGCCCCAGGCCCTGGGCTACTCGGGTACCAGGCTCGGTGGGTTGTATTAGGAATGTCACGGGTGGCAGAGCCTGATCCCGTGGCCTGGGTGACACTTCAAAAAAGGGTGTATTTACAGGGGATAAGAGTCTGTCATGTGACGCCACCTGTGGTAACTGGTGATGGGTCACCAGCGCAGCCACAGTCCGCCGAATGTAGATGGTAGTGCAGCTGAGTTGGCAAAGCCCCCTACAGGTAGGGCTGTTCCTCCAGGGCAGCATTCCTGGAAGGGAACAAAATGATATAGGAAAACACTCGAAGAGGCAAAATTCACTTTCTCCCGGGTACTTTACTGTCAACTCGTAGCAGCATCAGATACAGTTCACAGTTCAGATGTTACAACTGACAGGTAGCTTTACGGGTGGCTAGAAGTGGATCCCAGGTGGTATGGTGGAACCCTTGGTGCACCTTCATTGACTAACCCGTATCTGTTCTTCCCCGCATATTATGGGCCTATACCTAGTAGCTCCGTGTAGGTAGTAGCGGGGGTCCTCTCCCTCGTGGTGAGGTAGGAGGCAGACCGCTCCACTGGCAGGGTGCTGTGGCTGATAAACAAGCCACAACAGCTGGTTGCCGACTGCAAAGCTGGACTTTGGCCGGATCCTCGGGCCTGGCATTCCCGTGGTGGACTGGAGTATCCCGTGGAGTATGGTCATTCCATTCTGAGGATCCCCTTTCTCTCTAGGGCCCAGACTTCTCTTGTCAGGCACCCTCTTTCAGGGCCTCTGTGGCACCCCTGCGGGGGATTGCCACAGGATCCACCGGTGCAAGGAGGGAATTACACCTTGGTTCGCACAGCACACAACACCTTCCACCCCAGACCTGAAGGGGGAGCTCTACTGGCTGCCTTAGGTCAATTCCCCTTTAAAATATCTAGGCCTGAGGGGAGGAGTCAGTTAGTCTCAGTAGTGAGTCTGAGGAGAGAGTCGGAGGAGTGAGGAGCTGGTCACTGGGAAGGAACTGAGCCCAGGATCAGGGACCACTGACCGCTGTGTTGTACCCTAGGGAAAGGGTCAGAGGCAAGCGGAAGAAACAGGGAATCAAGAAAAGGGAACCAGTTGCTACAGCCCTTTAGTACACCCGTACACCGGAGTCCAATGCTGATACCATTTACTGTTACAGCAAATGCCCGGAAGACTCAGGAAAAGTTCACCCTTGAAGAGAACAAGTAAGAGACGTTAACTGACCAAGTATAGGACCAGGGCTATAGGATAAACAGGGACCCCGCAGAAGGACCTCATTGTCAGTTTAGAACAAAGCCCATAGAGGGAGAATAAGTGGTGGGTTCAGTCTCAGGCAGGACTTACCCCAAACCACAGAGCACAGACACAGAGGAGGCCTCATGACTTTTTAAGGTAGAAGTCCCAAGTTTCACCTGGGACCTTGTTAATACTCTGGACTGTACCTGTTACCTTGTCACCAGTAAAAGGTACCGAAACAACAATCACTGTGTGTGTGCCTACTTAACCACCGCAATTCACCGCCCTGTCTGCAAAGACGCAACTACTACTCCCCTCATCCATTCCCGCTGCCCTGAGGAAAAGCGCCACCTGTGGGGAGCTGTGCCACACTCTGCTGCACCCACCATCACCTCAGCGGCCGGCTACAGCGCTGGTATACCCGTTACCAGGTGCCATAGGTGGCGTCACGTTAACAATTCCCTTTATCCCCCACCGTTCCCTGCCATTGAGGGTCCAGGGCATGGGACCGGGTATCGACCAGCCATGATTCCCCCCATCAAAGCCGCCATCAGCCCCGGTACCCGAGTACCTCATACCCTGTCGACCGCCTCAATCCCTCAAGGTCCCTTCTTCTTCCCTCCGGTTCGGCTTGATACCACCCCGGTTTGACCTTCCGCCTCGTTCCAGTTAGCCAAAAACCTTCCTTAGTTCCTCTCTCCTCCTCCTGGCCCCTCTGCTGAAAGACCCTCTTTTTCCCCTAGTGAGTATATCCCCTCCCAGGCAACCTCCCACCACTCAACTAATGTGGGAGTGCCCATCCTAGGGTCCACCTGCAGCTGGGGCATTTACACCTCTTTTACGGGTGCAATACCCCTCTGTGATGCCTGCACATGCGGGGCGCCACATTTTGCACACCTATCTTTAACATGGTGTGTGCAGGTGTATGCAGGGACCTGCGTTGGCGTCAGTTTGTCTGCGTGTGCGTCCCTGTGAGTGGTTTCTTGGAGCCCAGCGAATGCAACATGTTGCATTTATTGATGACTGAAAAATACGCAAGCATGCGCATGCACATGAGTGCGTAAAAACAACACATTATTCTCTATGGGTGCTCATTGGTGCTCAATGGCTTTTGCATCGCTGCGTTCATTGTTCATACGTATGACACACAGCGCATGCCCAGGAAGTGATTTCCATTAAGACATGCCCTTTGGGAGTGGCTTTTTTTGAGAACTCAAGAAAACACTCCTGAAAATATTGAACGCATGCTCAAAAAAACGGTAATGCATGCCAAAATTCATACAAAAGTATGGTGATCCGAACACAGTATCATTCCCAACTGTGTCCCCCACTCAGCCCTCAATGCAGTATGATCAGACTATCTATGAGAATATAATGGTCCTCACACTGCACTGCACTGTCCAATGTCCCACCAAAGCCCTCCGCCCAGTATGTTGGACCACACATAAATCTTTACACTGTATAATTGCTTGCATACAGTATAAATACACCTCCATAATGTATAAAGACTTCCTCATAGCCCTCCACATATTATAATGGCCCCTACATAGCCCTTGAAATAGTATAATAAACTCCACAAAGCATTTCAAATATTATAATAGCCTCCATAACCTTCAATATAGTACTGTAGAATTGGACCCGCAAAGTTTTCCATATAGCATAATGCACGCCCATCATCCTTCCTATATAGTAGAGGACTGTAAAATCCTTTTACAGTAAAATATGTCCCCCATAGTCCTACATCTAATATATAAAAGCCGAAGGCCACTTCCGGAATACCCGAAGGGTACTTCCGTGATGGCCTTCGGACCCATGCTGGTGACGTCACCAGTGCAGGGTAGCCGGCCGGCTCCCGGCTACAGGGAGCGGCAGAGGAACGTTCCGCTCTCGGACGTTCCATCTGCCCTCCAGCCTCTCCCCTCCAGCCTCTGCCCTCCAGCCACTAGCGTAGGCAGGGGGGGCCCAAATACTCAATGTGTGCACGCGGCCTTATGAGTGCAGCATGTTTGGTGGGGACCAGTTCTACATTTTGCAGGATAAGGAGGATACATATAGTAGAATTCTTCATATATTTTTTAATGATAATTACAATATGAAGCACAATAGGATCAAAGCAAAAGAGATAGTTGAGCTTTTCTGAGAGGTGTATTTTTTTTGCTTACTTATATTTTAATATACATATACTGCATAGTAGAATCAAGAAGGTAAGTATACTTGTTAGCTAAAAGTTGACCCATTATCACTGAAAATAAGACCTACCCCAAATATAAGCCATAATATGATTTCTTAGGATCTTTGAGAATGCTCAGATATAAGCTGTACTCCAAAAATGAGCCCTAGTTACAATTCATGAAAAGTCAATTTTAATAGTGACAAGTTAGCTGTATGTGTAAAAGGGCAAAACAATTTGGCAACAGAATGAAACAGGACAGATAGACCCTTTAAGTAGACACCCCAAACGAACCAAAACAACAAGGTACTCTCAGTAGAGCCACTCACCTCCCAAGCCTGTTATGTTAGACCGCTGTGGCTGCTTCCATTCAACAGGTAGAGCCAGCAGTGAAACAAGGAAGAGAGAATCTGGAACGCAAAGGGCCTTAAAGGGGTTTTCCCACAAACAAAGTTTATTTAAAGTAAATTTTAATCAATAGATCTTGGAATAATAGTATTTCCTCAATTAGTTGTGTTGAAAAAAAATGTTCCAGTGCTGAGAATCTAATAAAGGTGCTCTTACTACGTAAAGTTTCATTTTTGTTTCTGACTTTGTACGAAGCATTGGTTTGATCATGGGCAGGGAAGGACAAAATAGAGTATACAGACATTACAGCATGGGATTACAAATAATTCTTTCTTTGAGGTAAAATATTTTTTACAAACATGCAGAGAAATGTTTTACCTCATGCAAAAAATCATCTGTGATCCCGTGTTGAAATCTATTCTAATCTAATATATAAAAGCCGAAGGCCACTTCCGGAATACTCGAAGAGTACTTCCGTGATGGCCTTCGGACCCATGCTGGTGACGTCACCAGTGCAGGGTAGCCGGCCGGCGCCCGGCTACAGGGAGCGGCAGAGGAACGTTCGGCCGGAGAGGAGGGAGGACGGGACTTCCTGTCGTGCTGCTCAGCCCGCCCCTCCTCTCCTCCTACAGCAGACGCGCTGTAGAAGCGTCCGCGGTGAGTGTGCACTCCCCACCCATCTACCCCACTGCCTCCAGCCTCTCCTCCTCCAGCCTCTCCTCCTCCAGCCACTGCCCCTCCAGCCTCTGCCCCTCCAGCCTCTGCCCCTCCAGCCTCTCCTCCTCCAGCCTCTGCCCCTCCAGCCTCTCTAGCTTCCCCTCTGCCCCTCCAGCCTCTGCCTCTCCAGCTTCCCCTCTGCCCCTCCAGCCTCTGCCCCTCCAGCTTCCCCTCTGCCCCTCCAGCCTCTGCTCCTCCAGCCTCTGCCCTTCCACCCCTGCCCCTCCAGCCTCTGCCTCCAGCCTCTGCCCTCCAGCCTCCGCTTTCCCCTCCAGCCTCTGCCCTCCAGCCTCGCTCTCCCTCCAGCCTCTCCACTCCAGCCTCCGCTCTCCCCTCCAGCCTCCGCTCTCCAGCCTCCGCTCTCCCCTCCAGCCTCTGCTCTCCCCTTCAGCTTCCCCTCTGCCCCTCCAGCCTCTGCCCCTTCAGCCTCTCCAGCTTCCCCTCTGCCCCTCCAGCTTCCCCTCTGCCCCTCCAGCCTCTCCAGCTTCCCCTCTGCCCCTCCAGCCTCTGCCCTCCAGCCTCCGCTCTCCCCTCCAGCCTCCGCTCTCCCCTCCAGCCTCCGCTCTTCCCTCCAGCTTCCCCTCTGCCCCTCCAGCCTCTGCCCCTCCAGCCTCTCCAGCTTCCCCTCTGCCCCTCCAGCCTCTGCCCCTCCTGCCTCTCCAGCTTCCCTCTGCCCCTCCAGCCTCTGCCCCTCCAGCCTCTGCCCCTCCAGCCTCTCCAGCTTCCCCTCTGCCCCTCCAGCCTCTGCCCTCCAGCCTCCGCCCTCCCCTCCAGCCTCTGCCCTCTAGCCTCCGCTCTCCCCTCCAGCCTCCGCTCTGCCCTCCAGCCTCTCCCCTCCAGCCTCCGCTCTCCCCTCCAGCCTCCGCTCTCTCCTCCAGCCTCTCCCCTCCAGCCTCTGCCCTCCAGCCTCTGCCCTACAGCCTCCGCTCTCCCCTCCAGCCTCCGCTCTGCCCTCCAGCCTCCGCTCTCCTCACCCCTCCTCACCCCTCCAGCCTCCGCTCTCCTCACCCCTCCATATGCAATGTACAGTATGGGTATATATGTGTGTATGTAGTCACTTCCCTCACTTTGTCCGCACTTCCCTCACTTTGTCCCCACTTCCCTCACTTTGTCCGCACACATACACACACACACACACTCCGCTATACTTACCACCGGCCCTGCATCAGCCGCCTGGATCCTCAGTCGACATGTCGCCACTCCCGAACTACTGGATTCAATATAGCGTCCAAGAAGTCTCGCCAAAATTCCCGGACGCCATATTGGATCCAGTCGTCCGCGGGCGGCGACATGTCGACTCAGGATCCTACCAGCGGGGAAGACGCAGGGTCGGTGCTAACTAGAGCGGAGTGTGTGTGTGTGTGTGTGTATGTATGTATGTATGTATGTGTGTGCTAACCACTCTGCCCCCGGCTCTGTGCTTACCAATCTCACCGCACTTACTGCTAACCACTGAGCCACCGCACTCACTGCTAACCACTGAGCCACCGCACTCACTGCTAACCACTGAGCCACCGCACTCACTGCTAAACACTGAGCCACCGCACTCACTGCTAACCACTGAGCCACCGCACTCACTGCTAACCAATGAGCCACCGCACTCACTGCTAGCCACTGAGCCACCGCACTCACTGCTAACCACTGAGCCACCGCACTCACTGCTAACCACTGAGCCACCGCATACTCTGCTACCCACTGAGCCACCTGTATACACACAATTCATTTCACCGCACTCCCCTAACTATTACTAAATAAACTATATATGGATTCTAGACTACCCGATTCTTTAGAATCGGGCCGCCATCTAGTATCATATAATGCCCTCCATAGTCCTCCAAATATTATAATGCAACCCATAGTCCTCCAAATAGTAAAATGCATCCTCCATATTGCTACATTTCATATAATGCATCCCTTAGTCCTACATATATAAATAATGTATCCCATAGTGCTCCATATATTATAATTTGAGATGAGCGAACTTTCCCCGAACAGGTTTGGTAATTTCAAACTCAGCACGAAAACTGCAGATTTGGTTCGTGATCGCAAAAACTAGCAATTTACAAAGAAACCTGGCTAACGCGGCATTGTACTGTAATTGATCGGATGAAAAAGCATTAAGGCCACTTTACACACACAGATATCTGTGTTCAACTTCTGAACAGATCTCTGGTTGCAGTGAAATCATGGACACATTGTTCCATTTGTACACAGCCACAAAATGGAGCAATGTGTCCATGATTTCACTGCAACCAGAGATCTGTTCAGAAGTTGGACACAGATATCTGTGTGTGTAAAGTGGCCTTTACTGTGTTTAAGTGATGCTTTTTTTCTACCTTCTGACTATTTAGGATTGCGGATGGGACATGTTTGATGAGGGGAGTAGGAACACAGCACCCGGCTGGTTTGCACTTGCCTGGTTCACAAGGAAGAGGTACAGAAACTGCAAACTCCGGTATCTTCCAATCATTTCCCGCACTCACTGTTTTGCATCCCAGCTGCCACCACAGCTACTATCATCACTGTCTCCCTCTAAGACTCTTACTATCACTGTCCATGGGGCCCCACTCTACCTGTGGGGAGCGATACCATCAAAGCTGCCATTCCATTGGCCGCAGAGGTTCCACAGCAGCGCTGGTCATCCTGACTAGAACAACAACAGGTGGCGTCACAAACTTTCCCTGTATATAATCCCCTTTACGCCCAGGGCCATGGAGCTGGGTCACCGCCACCGTGATCCCCCTGAGAATTGACCCGCCCGGTCCGAGTACCCCACGGCCCTGGGGTCTTCTGCATTTTGGCGGCACAAACTCGATACGGACCCCCTCTAGCACTGAGTCCCATGCGCCTAAGAACTGTATAAAAAGAACTGCACATGAACTGTGTTTTAAGCACTGGTGCAATGGCGACTGCTATGCCATGATGTCATGTGCTGGTCAGTGGAAGGGTCCCAACCGCCCATCGTGGGACGAGCTGGCCAGCAGTGTGAAAAATAGGGATTGCCCCTTGTACTGACTGTGAGCTGAGGGGTCCTGCCAGTCAGCTCTGAGTCTCCACCTCCAGATGTGCGCAGAGATATAGAAACAACCGGACGGAGGTGGAGGACGAAGTTGGGAAGCAAGACACGAGGCCGAAGGATGACTGAGATCGGCTGACGGAGGTCGAGGGAAAAGCAGAGAAAAACAGCTTGTGGAGAGAGGCATTCACAATGGTGGGATGAGAGAAGAAGTCCCCATGGCTGCGGGTCCTGGGTTTGACCTAGCAGGGCAGCTTTGGATGTCTCAGGATGGAAGTAATGAGATATAGAAATTGGTTGCGCCACGCTGCTTTATGTTTTATGTCCACCCTCTGTTAAATCACCGTTACACTCACCTTTACCTGTTGTGCTGTCCGCACAACATGGGGGCTCACGTAGTGGGTGCACGGGGTCTCTCTCTGTGCGGTGTGGATTTCTTTCCCTTTTTCCTTGGTGTCCGTCTGTGTAATTGCACGTGATCCCTCACGTGTTTTCCTCTCCTCTGTTAAGTTTGTCTTCTCCTCCGGAGCTGCTCCACCGCTCTCCCCGAGGGAGATAGATATGCAGGCAATAGAATAAAGCGATGTTTGGGTGAGCGCTGGGATATGAAGACAGCAACACTTCAACAAGTATTTTACCTGTAAGTTTATTGTTCAATTCACACTAGGTCCTCTCCCACAACATGTTTCGACGCTCAGGGCGTCTTCCTCAAGTGGATATCACTATCCACTTGAGGAAGACGCCCTGAGCTTCGAAACATGTTGTGGGAGAGGACCTAGTGTGAATTGAACAATAAACTTACAGGTAAAATACTTGTTGAAGTGTTGCTGTCAACGCTCACCCAAACATCGCTTTATTCTACTGTCAGGATGGAAGTAGGCCTCCTGGAAATGGAGGTATAGGACTTTGGGTGACCTCTCCTGGACGTGCAGATGGCTACTATAGGAAAGTGGCGAAAGCGTCTACGGGAGAAGACCTAACTGCAGCCACCTGTCCGAGATACTGAATCGGAGTTGCAGAAGGCTGATGAAGCGCTTGAGGCTACAAAAGCGGGAACCACAGTAAGCCCAGCAGTCTCAGCTGCTCTGTTGGGTCCTGTAGATGCTTCTCCAACGAATTACCCCGGCTGATTCGCCCAATTGATGGATTGGGAGAGTGGAGTGATCTCCAATGCCAGACTGCCAACCCTGTTACAGCCAGAACTTTCGCCCAGAGCCGAGGGAACTGTGGATGAGATGATATACTTCCACTGTGTCCGGAGTGGGGATGCCATGATGGGGTTCCCGGAGGGCGGTACCAGAGCGACAGGGGACTTGTTAGAGGTGGTTCCAGCGAAGAATTATCTCCGGCAATGGCAACAACAAAGAGAGAAGGAAGAGCGGGAGGCCCAGGCCAGGCAGGAAAAAGAGCACAACGCAGACTTAGAAAAGAAGAGCAAGGTCCATAAAGCCTCGGCCGCGGAACAAATGGAGCGCAAGAGAGGTTCTGTAATAGACTTCAACATCCATAAAGGCTATGATTTCATCAAAGTAAAAAAATAGGGGGGGGAACATATATTTGTGGAAATATTTTATATAAAATACTATATCACTTTTTCACCCCCAATTTAGTTATTATTATTATATATTAGTATTTATTTATTATTTTTTCTTTCTGAACACAAATATTTAACCCAACACATCTTGGAACCACTATTCTATCACTACTATGAGCTAACAGAGTATGATTACATAGAAACATGTATTTTGATCGCCCCTAGAGGCGAACAATTGCACTGCACAGAAATTCAAACACATAGGAATGTGTATTTTGGTCGCCCCCGGAGGAGAACATTTGAACTACTTTGATACCCTATTGCTATGGAAACTGCATCCAGAATTATTCTATGGTGTAATGTGAGCGCCATCTTGTGACACAAATTGTTAATACACCTGCTATTGAAATTTTACAACATAAATTATACTTTATGATGGAAGAGTTTTGCTTTATATGTAAATGCCTCTTGGAGGATTAGAACTGGCAAGGTTTTAGATATGAGAGCAGCTCCTTAAGTGGTGCGCAACACTCGAACCATGAATGTGAGTATTTTAAACTAGTTTATACTCATTTTTAACATTTGATTTTATTTTTATAAGATCCCCTCATAATAAGTAGTTCCTATAATTTGAAACCTTTTAAGCAAAATCCCTCTCAGATATATATATATATATATATATTTATATGATGAATATTAAGTTTTTAAATATTCTTATCCCTCATCATTTTATACATTTTCATATATTTATATTTTTTTTATATTTTTTTTATACATTTTTATATTATTTTGAATAATTTTATAATAAACTTGTTTTTTAATTACATAGATATAGATAATATTGTCCATATATTTTTCCCTATTCCACCTTCACAGGATAATACCAAACTTCTTAGCACTTTTATTTGCTAATGAATTGCCCTGGTGGCACAACCCAATAGTGAGGATGTTTTTCATCCAAATGACCAAGAGTTCTAATAGACCCAGAGGCACATCGGAGTGTATATTATTTTAATTTTTTTTTCCTGTTCTTATTACTGAAGGTTTTATTTACTTTTCTGCAGCAAATTTCAGAACGTTTTTTATACCATTTGTTTAGTCAGATTTTTATCAACTTGTATATCATTGTACGATGTAAAATGCTCCACAGAAACTTGTTTTTACTGTTTTGGAGCCAAAAATTAGGCTCCTCCCACTTTGATGACGATTTTGACATCATCGAATTGGGCTCCGCCCACTTTAATGACGATTTTGACATCATCAGCATGTGCTAACACACCCCTAAATGCCATGTACAGGGGCTATATAAACCTTGTTAAGAGCTGACATGTAATATCCCTGAGGAAGGCACTAGGACAGTGTTGAAACGCGTAGGAAAGGAATAAATGGATGATTGATACAACCTACATATGATTTCCGGATCGTTTTCTTGGGATTTCAGCAGCGCGGACACTGATACACCATTTCCCCTGAGGTAACTTCTGGATGATTTCATCAAGGAGTCACAGCTGGTAAGCCATATCTTTGTTAACTAGAGAGACGTCACTTTTGCAGGGAGTCCCCATGCCATGACTTATACCCGGGAGAGTGGGTAGAATATGAGCAACACTACAGTCCCAGAGGGTGGTACGCCGTGACGGTCAAGAAAACGATGGTGGGATTCCAGACCCCAAACCCCATGGTAGAAGCCCCTGCTGCAGTCCTGGCTGCAGTGACACCACCAAATACACCACCCCGGCTGCAAGATGTGATAGCTCCGTAACCCCAAAAGGTTAGTCCGGCACAGAGACTTTGACCCCGTCTGAGCTGTCACGAGGACAAGTCACCCGTGCTGGAAGGGGATCTAATCGGCAGTCACCTCGCCAATCAACCTGTGGATGAGGAATTCTCTGGAGTGGAGAATATGGTGGGAGAATGCAGATCCTACCAGGCAGAGGAGGCTGTCAGCTCGCCACCGTGTTGCCGTGAAAGCAGCCGAAAAAGGAGTAAAGCAAAATTCTCTGCTTAGAAAAAAAAAAAGAAAATGTATATACTTAGTTAGGAATACTGCATAATATTTATTTTTAGCTGGCTAGGTATTGTTAGTAATTGTGTTGATAAGTGTAGGATAATATGTTTTAAGTTAGCTGGCTAGGTAGTTACCGCTAAACATGTTAACATGTGAATCTTTGCCAATGGACGATATGGTCTTAGGATACTGATATGATCAGAACTCTTGTGTAAATAGTTAGCACTACTTAGGGTCACGTCACACGTAGCAAAGCTACGATACCACCTGGTGGGGATCGCTGGTACGTCTCTTTGGGATTGCTGGTGAGATGTCAAACAGTCAAATCTCACCAGCGACTTCAGCAACGATCCGGAATGATACAGAGGTCGTTGGGATTTGTCACTCTCGGGCGAAGTATTGAGATCGTTGGTTGTTGTCCCTTTCAAACACAGCGATGCAGCATTCCCAGCGGGAGCGCAACGACCAAAAAATTATGCAGAGCACTTTGTAACGATCAGCAATCTCACAGCATGGGCCTGATTGCTGCTAAGTGTCACACATAGCGAGATCGTTAGCGAGATCGCTGTTACGTCACAAAACCTGTGACGTTACAATGATCTCACTAACGATCTCATTATGTGTGACGGGGGTTTTAGACGTGCTCTTTGTTTGTTTTTAAGCCAGCACTGTGGGGTGCGTCCTGGACAATATGCACTCTGCCCTATGACCACTGAACATCTGTCTGGCGTGGCTAAAGAATTTGGTCCAACGACTGGCCTTCATGCCCTGTAGCCACGCCCAGGGACACTTTTAGAGGGTTGAGGCGGTTCCCTCCAGATAGCACTGAACTCTGTGAGAAAGAGACATCCTGGCTAGGGAAATTATTAAATCTTGCTTGAACAGTTTGCCAACTTTTGCACTTTTCTACTTTTAAATCTACTTGTATTTTTATATTTGTGTTATATTCAAGTTTTAAAATGAAGAAAGAGCCTCCTATAAAGGGAAAAAGTTATTGTTGATATTACTGTTTGATGTGCACATGAAAAATTTTGCATGTTCTCTTAACTTTGTACCTCTGTTTATTTTCTGCCCGCAGACATGCTGAGCTTTGCCAAGGGGGTGTAGCGCCCCTGCGGATTGGTCACTACAGTAATACTGCACCTACTTCGCAGGTGTATTGTTACCGCTCTCAGGTGAGAGGGGTTGCAATACCAAGACAAACACACTTGCACCCAACACCATCCTAACCCCAAGCCAGGAGATACCGAGGCAGAAGAGACCCCATGTTGGACAGACCCCATTACTGGATGGGGGGAGGGAGTAGGTAGAGGGGGTGGGAAGAGAAGGTAGGAAAAGCAGAGAGGAAGAGGAGGAGTGAGTACAGTTGGTGATTAACATCAAGAGAATGAAGTCCTAGGGGGCACAGGAGTGGAGGATCCACCTGCGGCACCCTGAATCCACATTCGGCTGCAGGCATGTGGAGAGACTGGGTTGCAGAGGGGGACTGGCCCTGATCTAGCAAAAGAACTGCAAGAGCTTCATCGAACACTGTCCACCACATCCTCTGCATCTGCTGCTTCTTCCTCCTCTGTAACCATCGCAAGTGTTGTCTGACAAGTGTCTGGCCATAGAATCTCTACTTGCTTACCCACTACAGTCAGCTCAAATGAGAGCCCGTCAGCTGTCATGGAAGTGGACACGCCTGCTGTTTTTGACTGATATAAGACACCGAGCTCACCACTTGTTTGCCAATCCACAATAACATTTCCATTTGCACCTCACTTACAGTGCAACAGTTTGTCGTGTACACTCTACTCCACCGTCTCTTAACACAGCAGTCAACCCTCAGTTCCACAGTTGCGGTCACAGAAAAATTATTTCGTCCTACATATCCCAAGACAAACAGCTTGAACGTTACCATCTCCAATTTGTTGGCCACGGATATGCTGCCTTTCCATCTGGTGCATACAGATGGTTTCTGAAAGCTGTTGGCCATCGTGTCCCCCAAGTAAATGTTACAAGCTCCACACTGCCTTTGTCCTTTATTAGGTTGTTGTGGGGATTGTCAGTCTGGGCTGGCTCTGAGCTGCAGATCACCTACATTCCAGCTCACTTGATTAGAACTCTACTTAAGCAAGCTTGCTGTCCTATTCTGTGTCAATTGCACATTTGCCTGGACGTGTAGAATTGATCTCTCTGTGATCTGAGCTAGACCTTGTCTGATTAGTTACCTTACCTAGACTTGACTATCTGCTTGTGACCTGATTCCTCTTTCTGCCTTTACCTCTGTATTCTGTTTTGTCCCTCTGGTTTCCTGATTAACCTTCGTCAGGCTGCATAATTTTACAACATTAACAGGCTGCAGAGGTACAATTGTACCTTCATATATACCTCCACTGTGGGAAGACTTTCTATTCTGGACCAAAACTGCAGAGATGTCACGAAATTTCAGCCCTCTACGGCTTTTCGAAAAAAAGTTATTGCAATTTTAAAAACGGAATAGTTACAATTGTACCTACTCAGCCAGACGTAGGTTAAGGCTTGAATTGAACTTTACTTCTGGATATCCCTAGCTGTTACTGCGCCATTTCATGGACCTGACTCTGGATTGTTTTCGCCTTTCTTTAGTACCAGTAAGTAGTAATATTATTATATTTAGTTTCCGTAATTGCAGTCTGTTTTCTGCACATCAGAGATTAGTTATTACTGTAGTTACTCCCATCACATATAAGTTGCCCAGTCACCATTACTTCTCAAAGCTGTGCCTGTGCTATACCAGCATGTTACAGACAACATCACCTATTCCTTGAGAAACTCTGCGTTTCACAGGGTGCATACCACCACTGACACATGGATGGGCAAACATGGCCTGGGGTGCTACATCTCACTCACTGGATGACTCTAGTGCCTGAGGGGCCGGGTGGGGAAGGGGCATCTCCCCAGGTACTGAAATTCCCAAGAACATTTAGGACATCCGGATTTCAATTGGAAACGGCAAATGTGAGTGGAGCCGGGTATGGTACCCGCCGCCGGCTTTTAAACAATGCTGACAGCCGTCAACTAATCTACCTCCTCTAGGGCATTCAGTTGCACTCTTGAATTTTCTTTTCATGTTCTAACAGTTTAGAAAGAATTCCCTTCACTGCCAGAGCTTTTTGCCATCAAGCAGTGTTGAAATTAAAATTCATTGGAAATGTCAGTCACACAGCTTAAGAGTTGTGGACAGCTATGCAGGCCAAGTTTGACCAATAGATATGAGCTAATGCGCAATAGGATCTTATCTCTAAAATAAAGAGATGAGGTGGATAATGAATGTGAACTGCTCACCTGGTGCGGTTGTGTTACCCACAACCAGTTTGATTGCCTGTAAGACAGCTGCTGCAGGGCTGCACTTTCACGGTTAACCGTGGAGAGAAGATCACTTCTGTTGAACAAAATGCCACAATGCCCGCGATGCCATCAAGAACCACCAGAACAATGGATCATCTGGGTGCAAAGGTTTTTAATCTTCTGACGCGTTTCGGAGCTATAACCCAGCTCCTTCCTCAGGGAACATCAACATGAAGGTGCAGTAACTGATGAAGAAATGGGGGAGGATGAGAATGTAAAGGCGATGAGCATAGAACAGTCAGGA
This sequence comes from Allobates femoralis, assembly GCA_033576535.1. NCBI lineage: Eukaryota > Metazoa > Chordata > Amphibia > Anura > Aromobatidae > Allobates > Allobates femoralis. Next base: position 495,501,522 of record JARQOC010000004.1, read on the forward strand.
GATGAGGAGAAAATGATTCCACTTTCTGTTGTATGAGATTGGTAGGAGAGAACAGAGGAAGGAAGCTCAATTTTTACTCCAGCGCCAACAGAACAAGAACTTGGGCCTCATGGATGCATTTTCTTGCTGCACTATCTGCAATATGATGCCGGAATTGTTATGATTCGAATTAGCGATGACTACTGGGCTGCCATTTTGTTGAATCTGCAGTACAAAAATAAATTTAGTCAGATGCATATTGGAAGAATGATGAAGGAGGGAGAGAAAAGCTGCTTCTTTCATCATTGTATTCAACTATATTGGTGCTGGCACCTGACCCCTCTGACTCATGGGCCACATAGCAGCTGTGCGGTCTGCCACCTTGCATTGCAATATAAGTAAACGAGGTCCCATTGCAACTCCAAGGATAATGCAGCTGCAAAAAACAAGTCCCAAAAAGGAACAATTGCAGTATCAGCAATGAGTCCCCATCTACTTGTGATTTGCGACCCTATGAAGTTAAATTGAGCTGTGATGTAGCAGCCACACCCTACAATCTTTGGTTCCACAATTTCTGTTTTGTATGTGAAAAGAAAGCCATGCACCACACAACTGTCTGTGGTGAAACTGCAGCCACCCGACAGCTCCCTGGGGCAGCCTGTTGAACCATGATGCGTCTCAAAAAAAGCAGCAAATCTATGTATATTTAATAAAAAAAAACTTCACTCACCGGTTTTCAGTGCTCGCTGTATTTATTTACAACAGGGTTACATCGGTGCGGGGAGGGGAGCCAGACTACGACTTGCCATTTCGTACAAACTTGTACTTCCACGGGTTCTTCCACGGAATCCGTGAAAGTACAAGTTTGAACGAAACGGCAAGTCGTAGTCTGGCTCCCCCTCCCGCACCGATGTAACCCTGTTCTAAATAAATACAGCGAGCACTGAAAACCGGTGAGTGAAGTTTCTTTTCTATTTAATTTTTGTTTTGGTCAAAGTCGCCATGTAGCCCCTGCCTAAAATGTATCTGATAAATTACTGTATATGTACTTTAAAATACTATCAATAAAAATGATATGTCACCCCAGTTCTTTGACCCTTTTGGAAGAGTGTACGTATCTATTTGTGTTTCTGTAAGAGTGGGTGAGGGTGTTGTCCTTTACACTACTATCACAAAATTGTCACAAAATTGTTTGTGTGTTTTTAGAGAAATTACCAAATATAGACTATTTTTAGAGTATTACCTTCAGTGATCAGATTCAATCAGGAAGTAGTAAACCTATCCTTGCTAAATTTGTTAATGAAAAGAAACAGACTGTTTCCCCAACACCAGAGGACTGGTTTAATAAAATAGCCTTAATCCGATGCATGGAAACCCTGATTGCCCATATACCCAAAAAGAATGAGAAGACTTGGCTCAGAGATTGCTCTACTGGGATTCTTTTCTTAATTCACCTCTCTTCCATGAGAACATTGTAAGGAAGGCGGGATCCTGCATGTTTTCCTTTTGACTTTTTTGTGCTTTGCATTCTCATCTCCATTCTCTTTCTTCTTTCTTTCTTATATCCTTTCTTTTCCTACTTGGTAATTATTTGTTTCTAGAGTGATAATAAACATACCACTTTTGCTTAAAAATATGTACTGTAATCTGAATTGTTCCTATTTCCATGTTTGAAACAAATTCTCTTGTTAATAATCTGTTAAAATCTATTATATAATTGCCGTAGCGACTTCCGTCGGAGCGGCGCAACTTCCGGTGGCTTTGTTAGCGTGAGCGAGCTGCTTCTCCTGGACTCTCCCCGTGGCCGCTACGCGGCCACGGCGACTCACGAAGCAATGCCCGCAAAGCGGGCATTGCGAGTCGTTGCAGTCTTGCGAAGCAATGCCCGCGAAGCGGGCATTGCGAGTCGCTTCGCTAACAAAGCCAGGGCTGGCTAAGAGCATGGCGCTGTAGTGTACACCGCTATGGTATACTACAGTCCCATGGCCATACGCTTTACACCTGACAGGCGTATGGCCATGGGACTGTAGTATACCATAGCGGTGTACACTACAGCCCCATGCTCTTAGCCACCCCTCAGTGCGCCGCCCCTACCCCTGAGTCGCCACCCGCTAAGCCCCGACCACCTAACCCCCGACCCGCAGCATCCTAACCCCCCGCCGATACCCCCTAAGCCCCGCCGCCCGGCGCTGTAGTGTACACCGCTATGGTATACTACAGTCCCATGGCCATACGCTTTACACCTGACAGGCGTATGGCCATGGGACTGTAGTATACCATAGCGGTGTACACTACAGCCCCATGCTCTTAGCCACCCCCTCAGTGCGCCGCCCCTACCCCTAAGTCGCCACCCGCTAAGCCCCGACCACCTAACCCCCGACCCGCAGCATCCTAACCCCCCGCCGATACTCCCTAAGCCCCGCCGTCTACCCCCTAAGCCGCGACCACCTAACCCCCCGCCGATACTCCCTAAGCCCCGCCGTCTACCCCCTAAGCCACCGCCGCCCTCAGTGCGCCGCCCCTACCCCCAAGTCGCCACCCGCTAAGCCCCGAACACCTGCGCCGCCCCTACCCCTAAGTCGCCACCCGCTAAGCCCCGACCACCTAACCCCCGACCCGCAGCATCATAACCTTTCGCCGATACCCCCTAAGCCCCGCCGTCTACCCCCTAAGCCACCGCCGCCCCTAAGCCCCTACCCCCTAAGCCCCGCAGCAGCCCCGACCACCTAACCCCCGACCCGCAGCATCCTAAGCCCCCGCCGATACCCCCTAAGCCCCTATCCCCTAAGCCGCGACCACCTAACCCCCGACCCGCAGCATCCTAAGCCCCCGCCGTTTACCCCCTAAGCCACCGCCGCCCCTAAGGCCCTACCCCCTAAGCCCCGCAGCAGCCCCTAAGCCCCTACCCCCTAAGCCCCGTAGCATCCTAGACCCCGCCGATACCGCCTAAGCCCCGCCGCCTATCCCCTAAGCCCCCGCCGTCCCCTAACCTAACGCCCCCGTCGATCACTTACATCCCTTCAAGTCATCTGATCGTCCGTCCGATCCTCAACTCCTCCGTCCGGCCAGGCGTCCTCTTCCTCCGGCCCCGGGGGTCTTCTCTCTTATTTCCGCCATCTTCGCCTCTTCGTCCGGCCCCGGGGATCTTCCACCTCCGACGTCCTCTTCCTTCTCATTAAGATAGAATGGAAGAAAAATCCCCCATTCTACCTCAATGAGATCTCAGGCCCTCTTCTGATTGGTCGAGGTATACTGCCCTCAGCCAATCAGAAGAGCCCCTCAAAACTGAGACGCAGTTCTCATTCAGGTCCGCCTTTTTTTTTACCCATTGACATACATTACCGGTGTGTCGGCGATTTTATGGCCGCCCACCTGGTTCTATTTGTCGGCCCTAAAATCGCAGACACACCGCTAATGCATCTCTATGGGCAGTCAGCCCGATTTCGGATTGAACGCCGACCAATCAGAATTCGAGCTGACTGCCCATAGACATGCATTAGCGGTGTGTCCGCGATTTTAGGGCCGACAAATAGAACCAGGTGGCCGGCCATAAAATCGCCGACACACCGCTAATGTATGTCAATGGGGAAAAAAAAACTGCGGACCTGAATGAGAACTGTGTCTCACTCTCACTTAAAAAAATAAATAAATTAAATAATAAAAATAATAATTTAAAAATAATTAAAAAATGATAAAAAAATAAATAAAAAATATTAAATAATTAAATAAAAATAATAATAAAAAAAAAAAAAAACTGCGGACCTGAATGAGAACTGTGTCTCACTCTCACTTAAAAAAATAAATAAATTAAATAATAAAAATAATAATTTAAAAATAATTAAAAAATAATAAAAAAATAAATAAATATTAAATAATTCAATAAAAATAATAATAAAAAAAAAAAAAAACTGCGGACCTGAATGAGAACTGTGTCTCACTCTCACTTAAAAAAATAAATAAATTAAATAATAAAAATAATAATTTAAAAATAATTAAAAAATAATAAAAAAATAACTAAAAAATATTAAATAATTCAATAAAAATAATAAATAAAAAAAAAAAAAAAAAATGCGGACCTGAATGAGAACTGTGTCTCACTCTCACTTAAAAAAATAAATAAATTAAATAATAAAAATAATAATTTAAAAATAATTAAAAAATAATAAAAAAATAAATAAAAAATATTAAATAATTCAATAAAAATAATAAAAAAAAAAAAAAAAAAAAAAAATGCGGACCTGAATGAGAACTGTGTCTCACTCTCACTTAAAAAAATAAATAAATTTAATAATAAAAAAATAATTTAAAAATAATAAAAAAATAAATAAAAAATATTAAATAATTAAATAAAAATAATAATAAAAAAACATAAAAAAACTGCGGACCTGAATGAGAACTGTGTCTCACTCTCACTTAAAAAAATAAATAAATTAAATAATAAAAAAAATAATTTAAAAATAATTAAAAAATAATAAAAAAATAAATAATAAATATTAAATAATTAAATAAAAATAATAATAAAAAAAAAAAAAAAATGCGGACCTGAATGAGAACTGTGTCTCACTCTCACTTAAAAAAATAAATAAATTAAATAATAAAAAAATAATTTAAAAATAATTAAAAAAATAAAAAAATAAAAAAATAAAAAATAATAAATAATTAAATAAAAATAATAATAAAATAAATAAATGCTAATAATAATGCTATTAATGCTATTAATAATGTTATTAATGCTAATAATGCTATTATTAATGCTATTTATGCTAATAATAATGCTATTAATGCTATTAATAATGCTATTAATTCTATTAATGCTAATATTTATCTTATTAATGGTATTATTAATGCTATTAATGCTAATAATAATGCTATTAATGCTATTAATGCTAATAATAATGCTATTAATGCTATTAATAATGTTATTAATGCTATTATTCATGCTAATAATGCTATTATTAATGCTATTATTAATGCTATTAATGCTAATAATAATGCTATTAATAATGTTATTAATGCTATTATTAATGCTAATAATGCTATTATTAATGCTATTTATGCTAATAATAATGCTATTAATGCTATTAATAATGCTATTAATGCTATTAATGCTAATATTTATCTTATTTAATGGTATTATTAATGCTATTAATGCTAATAATAATGCTATTAATGCTATTAATGCTAATAATAATGCTATTAATGCTATTAATAATGTTATTAATGCTATTATTAATGCTAATAATGCTATTATTAATGCTATTTATATGCTAAATAACTAATGCATATTAAATAATGCTATTATAATTGCTATTAATGCTAAATATTTATCTATTTATGTAAATGATTATTAATGCTATTAATGCTAATAATAATGCTTATTAATGCTAAAGTATAATGCTATTAATGCTAATAATAAATTAATGCTTTATTTAAATGCTATTATTAATGCTAATAATGCTATTATTAATAGCTATTAATGCTATATAATAATGCTATATAATGCTAATTAATAATAATGTATTAATGCTATTAAATTAATGCTAATAATGCTATTATTAATGCTATTAATGCCAATAATAATGCTATTATAATGCTATTATAATGCTATTAATGCTAATAAATTTTATCCTATTCATGTTATTAATGCTATTATAATATAATGCTATTAAAGCTATTATTAATGCTATTAATGCTATTAATTATTGCTATTAATGCTATCAATGCTAATATTTATCTATTAATGGCATTATTAATGCTTATTAATGCTAATAATAATGCTATTAATGCTATTAATAATGTTATTAATGCTATTATTAATGCTAATAATGCTATTATTAATGCTATTTATGCTAATAATAATGCTATTAATGCTATTAATAATGCTAATTAATGCTATTAATGCTAATTATTATATCTTATTAATGGTATTATTAATGCTATTAATGCTAATAATTAATGCTATTAATGCTATTAATAATGTTATTAATGCTATTATTATAATGCTAATAATGCTATTATTAATGCTATTTAATGCTAAATAATAATGCTATTAATGCTATTTAATAATGTTATTAATGCTATTATTAATGCTAATAATGCTATTATAATGCTATTATGCTAATAATAATGCTATTAATGCTATTAATAATGCTATTAATGCTATTAATGCTAATATTTATCCTATTAATGGTATTATTAATGCTATTAATGCTAATAATAATGCTATTAATGCTATTAATGCTAATAATAATGCTATTAATGCTATTAATAATGTTATTAATGCTATTATTAATGCTAATAATGCTATTATTAATGCTATTAATGCTAATAAATAATGCTATTAATTGCTATTAATAATGTTATTAATGCTATTATTAATGCTAATAATGCTATTATTAATGCTATTTATGCTAATAATAATGCTATTAATGCTATTAATAATGCTATTAATGCTATTAATGCTAATATTTATCCTATTAATGGTATTATTAATGCTATTAATGCTAATAATAATGCTATTAATGCTAATAATAATGCTATTAATGCTATTAATTCTGCTATTAATGCTAATATTTATCCTATTAATGCTATTAATGCTAATATTTATCCTATTAATGCTATTAATGCTATTATTAATGCTAATAATGCTATTATTAATGCTATTCATGCTAATAATAATGCTATTAATGCTATTACTAATGTTATGAATGCTATTATTAATGCTAATAATGCTATTATTAATGCTATTAATGCTAATAATAATGTTATTAATGCTATTAATAATGCTATTAATGCTATTAATTATGCTATTAATGCTAATATTTATCCTACTAATGCTATTAATGCTAATAATAATGCTATTAATGCTATTAATAATGCTATTAATGCTATTAATTATGCTATTAATGCTATTAATGCTAATATTTATCCTATTAATGGCATTATTAATGCTATTAATGCTAATAATAATGCTATTAATGCTATTAATAATGTTATTAATGCTATTATTAATGCTAATAATGCCATTATTAATGCTATTAATGCTAATAATAATGCTATTAATGCTATTAATAATGCTATTAATGCTATTAATTAGGCTATTAATGCTATTAATGCTAATATTTATCCTATTAATGCTATTAATAATGCTATTAATGCTAATAATAATGCTATTAATGCTATTAATAATGTTATTAATGCTATTATTAATGCTAATAATGCTATTATTAATGCTATTAATGCTAATAATAATGCTATTAATGCTATTAATAATGTTATTAATGCTATTATTAATGCTAATAATGCTATTAATAATGCTATTAATGCTATTAATAATGCTATTAATGCTATTAATGCTAATATTTATCCTATTAATGCTATTAATAATGCTATTAATGCTAATAATAATGCTATTAATGCTATTAATAATGTTATTAATGCTATTAATAATGCTAATAATGCTATTATTAATGCTATTAATGCTAATATTAATGCTATTAATGCTATTAATAATGTTATTAATGCTATTATTAATGCTAATAATGCTATTAATAATGCTATTAATGCTAATAATAATGCTATTAATGCTATTAATACTGTTATTAATGCTCATAATACTGCTAATAATGCTATTAATACTGCTATTACTGCTAATAATAATGCTATGGCTTATATTATTGCTATTGATGATGCGATTATTATTTAAAAATCTTTAAAAAAAACAATAAACATATTTTAGATACCCGATGCATTTGCATCAGGCTAACAGCTATAACTACTATAATCAAATTAATGCACGTTCTAGAATCCCGATGCATTTGCATCGGGCTCACAGCTAGTCTTTAATAAAAATCTAATTGAGAAAAATTACATGAACTAAAAATAATGATCCATCATACAGCTCAGGTCTCTCTGCACCATATGAAAGACTAATACTATTAGGCAAAGTGCACATATTTATTATTTGGTTATTTTTTCACCTCAGCATTTGTAAGTCAAACTCAGGAGTGGGGAAAATAATGCAGAAGTGGTGACGTGTTTCTATACTATATTATATACTACTAGTAAAAAGGCCCGATGCAATTGCATCGGGAGCGCGGTGAAATGAATTGTGTGTATACAGGCGGGTCAGTGGGTAGTAGAGCATCGAGGCGGCTCTGTGGCTAGCAGAGTATGGAGGCGGCTCTGTGGCTAGCAGAGTATCGAGGCGGCTCTGTGGGTAGCAGAGTATCGAGGCAGCTCTGTGGGTAGCAGAGTATGGAGGCGGCTCTGTGGGTAGCAGAGTATGGAGGCGGCTCTGTGGGTAGCAGAGTATGGAGGCGGCTCTGTGGGTAGCAGAGTATGGAGGCGGCTCTGTGGGTAGCAGAGTATGGAGGCGGCTCTGTGGGTAGCAGAGTATGGAGGCGGCTCTGTGGGTAGCAGAGTATGGAGGCGGCTCTGTGGGTAGCAGAGTATCGAGGCGGCTCTGTGGGTAGCAGAGTATACAGGCGGTTGTGTGGGTAGCAGAGTATGGAGGCGGCTCTGTGGGTAGCAGAGTATCGAGGCGGCTCTGTGGGTAGCAGAGTATGGAGGCGGCTCTGTGGCTAGCAGAGTATCGAGGCGGCTCTGTGGCTAGCAGAGTATCGAGGCGGCTCTGTGGCTAGCAGAGTATGGAGGCGGCTCTGTGGCTAGCAGAGTATGGAGGCGGCTCTGTGGCTAGCAGAGTATGGAGGCGGCTCTGTGGGTAGCAGAGTATGGAGGCGGCTCTGTGGGTAGCAGAGTATGGAGGCGGCTCTGTGGGTAGCAGAGTATGGAGGCGGCTCTGTGGGTAGCAGAGTATGGAGGCGGCTCTGTGGGTAGCAGAGTATGGAGGCGGCTCTGTGGGTAGCAGAGTATGGAGGCGGCTCTGTGGGTAGCAGAGTATGGAGGCGGCTCTGTGGGTAGCAGAGTATGGAGGCGGCTCTGTGGGTAGCAGAGTATGGAGGCGGCTCTGTGGGTAGCAGAGTATGGAGGCGGCTCTGTGGGTAGCAGAGTATGGAGGCGGCTCTGTGGGTAGCAGAGTATGGAGGCGGCTCTGTGGGTAGCAGAGTATGGAGGCGGCTCTGTGGGTAGCAGAGTATGGAGGCGGCTCTGTGGGTAGCAGAGTATGGAGGCGGCTCTGTGGGTAGCAGAGTATGGAGGCGGCTCTGTGGGTAGCAGAGTATGGAGGCGGCTCTGTGGGTAGCAGAGTATGGAGGCGGCTCTGTGGGTAGCAGAGTATGGAGGCGGCTCTGTGGGTAGCAGAGTATGGAGGCGGCTCTGTGGTAGCAGAGTATGGAGGCGGCTCTGTGGGTAGCAGAGTATCAAGGCGGCTCTGTGGTGGAGGGGGGAGGAGAGATGCGGCTCAGTGGTGGAGGGGTGAGGAGAGAAGCACACAGTATATACATACATGAGACATTGTATAGACAGACAGTATGCAGAGATTACACATATTATACACACAGTATAGACACAGTATACACGCATAACAGAGAGTATAGAGACAGGGGACACAGAGTGTAGAGACAGGGGACACAGAGTGTAGGGACAGGGGACACAGAGTGTAGGGACAGGGGACACAGAGTGTGGGGACAGGGTATACAGAGTGTGGGGACAGGGTATACAGAGTGTGGGGACAGGGTATACAGAGTGTGGGGACAGGGTATACAGAGTGTGGGGACAGGGTGTACAGAGTGTGGAGACAGGGTGTACAGAGTGTGGAGACAGGGTATACAGAGTGTGGGGACAGGGTATACAGAGTGTGGGGACAGGGTATACAGAGTGTGGGGACAGAGGACAGGGTATACAGAGTGTGGAGACAGGGGACAGGGTATACAGAGTGTGGAGACAGGGGACAGGGTATGCTCACCTCTCCCCGAGCCCCCGCCGTCTGCCGCCGTCTTCCTGCAGTGTCCCGGTGGCTCCCGCAGGCTGCCGGTGTCTGCACAGGTCTGCTACTGCAGTTCAGGACCTGTGGTGATGTCAGAGTCACGTGACACCAGGTTAGCATGGAGTAAGCTGGTGTCACATGACATCACCAGAGGTCCTGAACTGCAGTAGAAGACTTGTGCAGACAGCGGGAGCCTGCGGGAGCCACCGGGACACTGCAGGAATACGGCGGAAGACGGGGGGGCTCGGGGAGAGGTGAGCATATGTTTTTTGTTTTTTTTTGTAAACAGTAGTGCGGCTGCGGCTCGCGATGACGCTGCGCGTCATCGCTCACAGTCGCACAAAGGAGCTTGGGATTCGGCTACAACGCCCGAATTCCCAACTGCCAATTATATAAGTAGATACTGTGATTTCTCCACTCCTGGTGTTGACTTTCACATACTGAGGTAAAAAACTCACTAAATACTCAATGTGTGTACGCGGCCTTATGAGTGCAGCATATTTGGTGGGGACCAGTTCTACATTTTGCAGGATAAGCAGGATACATATAGTAGAATTCTTCATATATTTTTTAATGATAATTACAATATGAAGCATAATAGGATCAAAGCAAACGAGATAGTTGAGCTTTTCTGAGAGGTGTATTTTTTTGCTTACTTATATTTTAATATACATATACTGCATAGTAGAATCAAGAAGGTAAGTATACTTGTTAGCTAAAAGTTGACCCTTGATCACCGAAAATAAGACTTACCCCAAATATAAGCCATAATATGATTTCTTAGGATCTTTGAGAATGCTCAAATATAAGCTGTACTCCAAAAATGAGCCCTAGTTACAATTCATGAAAAGTCAATTTTAATAGTGACAAGGTAGCTGTATGTGTAAAAGGGCAAAACGATTTGGCAACAGAATGAAACAGGACAGATAGACCCTTTAAGTAGACCCCCCAAACGAACCAAAACAACAAGGTACTCTCAGTAGAGCCACTCACCTCCCAAGCCTGTTATGTTAGACCGCTGTGGCTGCTTCCATTCAACAGGTAGAGCCAGCAGTGAAACAAGGAAGAGAGAATCTGGAACGCAAAGGGCCTTAAAGGGGTTTTCCCACAAACAAAGTTTATTTAAAAGTACATTTTAATCAATAGATCTTGGAATAATAGTATTTCCACAATTGGATGTGTTTAAAAAAAATGTTCCAGTGCTGAGAATCTAATAAAGGTGCTCTTACTACGTAAAGTTTCATTTTTGTTTCTGACTATGTACAATGCATTGGTTTGATCCTGGGCAGGGAAGGACAAAATAGAGTATACAGACATTACAGCATGGGATTACAAATAATTCTTTCTTTGAGGTAAAATATTTTTTACAAACAGGCAGAGAAATGTTTTACCTCATGAAAAGAATCATCTGTGATCCCGTGCCGTAATGTCTGTATATTCTCTTTCCTTCCTCCCCTGCCCAGGAGACATGGTATGGTCAGAACGTGTTCAAGGCACGGTCAGGAATGAATATTACACTGTACATAGCAGGAGCACATTTATAAGATTATCTCAGCACTAGAACATTTTTTTTTTAAACACATCCAATTGTGGAAATTATTATTATTCCTGTATCTATTGATCAACATTAACTTTATTCAAGGGAAAACCCCTTTAACGGCAGGTAATGGGTCTGTGACAAGAGTGGTCGTAGCTGGACAAATCAATCTGTGTGTGAGAGCCTGGGACTTGCCAATTATTATTTTTGGTCACATGGAGTCTTTTCATTGTAATTCTTTCGGGGGTGTCTGCTTTTCTTGGTGAAGGGTCTTTCTACCATTTAGTATGGTACAGCACCATATGTAACCAGATGAGCAAGAATTAAACTGTACTAGAGTTCAAACTCAAGATAACATGAGTACAAAAACAAATAGCTACTCTGTCAAGAACATGGAAGAAATCATGGAGGACTTGCAGGGAAAAAAATATTACTGATTTCTGTTGGATATACGAAAGGTGTACAGATAGTGATCACAGTATGATCTCCTCAGTCACTGGGCTACAAGGGAAATGCCAAGAAGTGCAAGTATGGATCAGGTCAGCACCAATTACCTCCTGAGGTGGAAGATATGAGCTGTGAATTGGTTAGTGAGGAAATGTGGCGCCCCGCAACGAGTGCGTCACAAGGGAGTATTGCAGCCGCAATATTCTCTTGACAAAGCAGTGCAATAGTTAACTCTGAGATCCAACCCAACATACAACACCAAGAACAGAGGGCCAATCCTAGGTCCTGGTGGGTGGAGTGTTAGGGTAGTGAAGAGAACACAGTAATCTAGAACAGTGAATAGTCTAGAACTTGAAGAGAGCAGACTAGAACTTGGAGAGGAGCGGGGGCTCCGCACCCCGTGCGGGCCCCTGGGCCGTCACCGGTCGGGTGTCAGCACCTGAGGCCTTAACCACCGGGAATGGGCATTTCTACACGGGTTCCCAAAAGACTCCCGTGCCCACAACTCACAGCCGGTTCACTGGTACCGAAGCTGGCAGCAGTTCACCTCTGCCACGCGAACCAGCCCCGTGGAGGAGCAGCTTTATAGGAGCACCCCACCACCAGCCAGTTTCCAGTCGTCTAACCAGCGGTGTACCCACTGAGGGACCCAAGGCTCCCCAAAGAATCCAGAACGTACATCATGGATAGGGCATTGAAGCAGCCTCCCCGTACCCGACCTGGTATTCCTGGGCGACGCTGGCAAGAGAAGCTAAGGAGGTAGAAAGGAGGTACACTGCGGATCTCTGAGGAGCACTATCACTGCTAAGTCCACCCGGTCTTCTACTCAACCACTGTAAGCCATGTACTGCCTGCTGGTTACAGTAAAGAACCGTTGCAGAGACTATATGTGTCCGTGTCTCCTTATGAACTGTCCGTCATGAACTAAAGGTAACCGCAGCTGCCGCACAACATCTTGAGCAGCTCCAGCCCCCGGGGATCACCGCTCAGCCTGTGGGGAGCGTAACATCTTGCTGCTGTCCATCACCCCGGGAGGTTCCGCAGCGTCGGTAGCCCTTACCGAATCTACTCATAGGTGGCGTCACGAAGAAAACAAATTAAAAACCCCTTTAATCTGTTCCCGTAAGACGTCCTAAATTTTGATCTGCACTACACCGGGCCCCACTACCGGCAGGCGCGGTCCACCCGTGACAAGGAAGGAGAAGAATCGCCTGTATCAACCGGAGTCCGCCGGCCACGGTGAGTCAGAATTTGGCGTCACGAACAGGATACGAGCAGGCCCGTTATCCAACGGGTATATTGTGCTTAAGCTGGACTTTATTGTCTACAATTGGACTTTGTTCGTCCCTAAAAGAACTTTCCCGCCTTTACACCATTGGGTCAAGATGGCGCCCAAGATGGCGTTCCCGCCACAAGAAGCCGCCACGTGAAGCCCAGGAGTGAGTCAACCCCCCCCCTCACTGTGGGAGGGCTAAAGACAAAAGGCGCCAAACTCTTTGTCCGCCCTGATTGCTCGAATCAACCATGGGGGCGGATCCCAAAGACTTTTCCCACGATTGGACTACAAAAGCCCAGCGGAAATGGGAGTGTCATACATAGACACACCGACAGAGAGAGAAGACATCTTCACCAGCTCTACCAGAACGTCTTACCGGTTAATCGGGTGTGGTTTCCCTCCAAAGAAGAATGGCCAGCATGAGACTCCAAGACCTGATGCGGGAGGTCGAGGCGGAGGCCAGAGCAGCCATCAGCCAACCGGGTCCGGATCCTGCCTTTACCATAGACGGCAGTCCCGACTTCTGGCTAGAGGCTCTACAAGACCTCCGGGTGCGGTTACTAGAGACAGTGGAATGGACGATCCGTAGCTGGAGCGCGACCCTAGGCAGACGACTACACCATGCGATGCAGCAGAGCCGACCGGGTGCAGCTTCTCCAAGCCCAGACGACGTCACCAGCTTCTCGACCGCCTCACCCTCGCCTACCACCTGTCCTGCTCCGTCACCTGAGCCGATAGACTGTGTCATTCCGGTGGAGGCCGCAACTCGACCCGTTCCAGCGACCAACATCGCAACCGATTCCGTTCTTGAGCCGGAGCTCATAACACGCTCCATGGAAGAACTCGATCTCTACCAGGTTCCACCTGCGGAACCCGCGACTAGTTTCCACACTACCGAGACTGTCGCTTGTTTCTCCCTCGAACCGGAGGCCTCCTCTGCAACTACAGAGGCCTACCTGGTAACCGGGATTGAAACACCTTTACCTGCGGAAACAGATGAAGAGGCAGGCAGCCTGGAAGCCCCGCAGGACGTCCCTACGGAAGGATCCGCAGCACCACCGCCCTGTTGTACAACGGAACAAGCTTCAACATCTCTCATCACCGAGCAGCCTGATGTGATCATCGAGGAAGAGGTCGGAGAGGATTTCGACACCGGGTTCGCTTGGGGAGACAACAAAGAACTTCCTTCCGGGCATACAGCTCGGGTACACTGGTCGGGTGCACTGCCGACACCTTCCCCTGTGCCGTTCCACCGGGTTCCGATACAGACAGCCCGCCAAGTTCAAGCTTCCCGCCAAACCACCAGCTCCATTACTCATCTTTACACCCCGAGCCGTAACGACGGAGATGTACGCCAGAGACGACGAGAGGAGTGGCAAGCCCGAGAACGCGCCAACATGGAGGCCCGTGCCGAGGCTCGCCGCCAGCCGCCGCTGCCTGATGAACTCCGCCGTGAAGGTAGAATTTCCACCTTTAATTTACATACCGGGTGGGGGTTCGCTTGGGAGGTGGGTTTGAATGAGGAGGTGTTTGTGGGGCGCCGGGACGTTGAGTCAAACTTGCCAAGAGGACATCCCGATCGCGACCTATACTGGGGCGACATAATCACCTACGAGCGCTATGCTTGTGCAGATGGGTGGTTCGCTATCCGGGTGCGCCATCACCCTCAGAGCCAGTGACTTTAAAACTTGAACTTCATCAATGACTCTGTTCCCGTTAATCATTGACTGTGTGATCTCGCGGCTACAGCCTGGACTCTAGTTTAAAGTACAGCCGACCGCCCGCCGGGTCCGCACAAAGTGATTACCTGTTTCTTTGCTTATATCACCAAAGCATATTTTTACCTGTTTTTCTATTTTAATAAAAGTGTGTCATATATGTATAAAAATGTAAAAACCTCTGTAATGTGAGTAGTTTGACGCTTGGGGACAAGCTGATTTAACCAAGGGGGAGTGTGGCGCCCCGCAACGAGTGCGTCACAAGGGAGTATTGCAGCCGCAATATTCTCTTGACAAAGCAGTGCAATAGTTAACTCTGAGATCCAACCCAACATACAACACCAAGAACAGAGGGCCAATCCTAGGTCCTGGTGGGTGGAGTGTTAGGGTAGTGAAGAGAACACAGTAATCTAGAACAGTGAATAGTCTAGAACTTGAAGAGAGCAGACTAGAACTTGGAGAGGAGCGGGGGCTCCGCACCCCGTGCGGGCCCCTGGGCCGTCACCGGTCGGGTGTCAGCACCTGAGGCCTTAACCACCGGGAATGGGCATTTCTACACGGGTTCCCAAAAGACTCCCGTGCCCACAACTCACAGCCGGTTCACTGGTACCGAAGCTGGCAGCAGTTCACCTCTGCCACGCGAACCAGCCCCGTGGAGGAGCAGCTTTATAGGAGCACCCCACCACCAGCCAGTTTCCAGTCGTCTAACCAGCGGTGTACCCACTGAGGGACCCAAGGCTCCCCAAAGAATCCAGAACGTACATCATGGATAGGGCATTGAAGCAGCCTCCCCGTACCCGACCTGGTATTCCTGGGCGACGCTGGCAAGAGAAGCTAAGGAGGTAGAAAGGAGGTACACTGCGGATCTCTGAGGAGCACTATCACTGCTAAGTCCACCCGGTCTTCTACTCAACCACTGTAAGCCATGTACTGCCTGCTGGTTACAGTAAAGAACCGTTGCAGAGACTATATGTGTCCGTGTCTCCTTATGAACTGTCCGTCATGAACTAAAGGTAACCGCAGCTGCCGCACAACATCTTGAGCAGCTCCAGCCCCGGGGATCACCGCTCAGCCTGTGGGGAGCGTAACATCTTGCTGCTGTCCATCACCCCGGGAGGTTCCGCAGCGTCGGTAGCCCTTACCGAATCTACTCATAGGTGGCGTCACGAAGAAAACAAATTAAAAACCCCTTTAATCTGTTCCCGTAAGACGTCCTAAATTTTGATCTGCACTACACCGGGCCCCACTACCGGCAGGCGCGGTCCACCCGTGACAAGGAAGGAGAAGAATCGCCTGTATCAACCGGAGTCCGCCGGCCACGGTGAGTCAGAAACACTTCAGTTTGGATTTGGTTTTGAGCCAGAATATATTTATATACTGTAATATATATATATATGTGTTGTTTTCTTGTTTAACAATGAATGTAGATGTTGATGGAGAAGTGAGACATCTCCTAAAAATAAGTCCTAACCCGTCTTTTGGAGGAAGAACTAATATAAGACACTGTCTTATTTTCGTTGAACACAGTATCATGCTCCAATTTTATTATACAACTTCAGATAATCAAATCTAAATTTAACTCCTTGAGGCCCGGGAGATATTTTGTTTTTGCACTTTTGATTTTTCTTTTCCTTCTTACAACAGCCATAACTTTTTCTATTTCCATCGAAATTGCCATGGGAGGGTTGTTTACTTCATGACAAAATATAGTTTTGAATGCCCTTACCATTTAACCTTTTAATTTACTAAAAATCTTGTCAAAATAAAAAGCAATCCCACCATTTTTGGTGTCATGTTTTTACAACATTCGTTATGCACCGAAATAAAAATGACATGACAATAGGATTCCTCAGGTGAGCATGATAACGGTGATGCCAAACACAAGGGTTTTTTTTTATTTTACTTGTCAAAAAAATTCAGAACCTTTAAAAAAAAAAAATTACTTTGAGTTGTCATTTTCTTAGACCCATCACAATGACAGATAAAAGGCATTTAATATAATGTTTAACTACTTTTGATAGCTCAGACTTTTTAAGACATGTTGATAATAAATGGAAAACTAAGATAATCAGGTGATTTGAGACAAATAAGGAAGCTTGGGTAAAGAACTTAAAAATAAGAGCACTTTACATAAAAACAGAAAAAGAGGGAGTGAGTAAAAAAATAGCAATTATATGAAAATATACAGTAGCTGTTTGTATAAAAAGGAACATAATAAGCATTTGACCAGCAGTCTAGCACATTAGAGAAAATATCATTTTACACAACTTCCTTTCAGAAAGCAGTAACTCTATTATGCAACATTTACCAGACTGTGATATCATGACCATACAGCAAAGCAACACAAAGCTGCATAATGAGGCTGAGATGAAACAAATGATACTAGTAGAATATTGCTAGTTATGATTACATGGAGGACCGTATTTGGCATTCATGCTTTCCTAGGTACTTGAAGTGGTTACTAGTGATGAGCGAGTACTAAAATGCTCGGGTGCTCGAAGCTCGGGCCGAGCATCCCAAGATATTCGTGTACTCGGCCCGAGTACCGAGCCCAATGTTATCCTATGGGAGACCCGAGTATTTTTATGAAATGACTGCCGGCAGCATGGAAAAACCCTAAAAACGTCACAAAAGTCTCAGAAGAGTGCTGAAATGACATGGCAACACCATGGGGAAGACCCCTGGAAGCATTTCTAACTCATTGTTCACAACTGTGAAGAATCTTGTCCGAGTTTCACACCAATTTTACGGAGTCACCAGAAAACCTTCCAAAATGATACCAAAATCAATATTTAGGGTGGAAATGTTAAGGGCACATACCCAATAGTGAGATACAGCTGGTGTATGTTACTTTTTGTGATTACATGAAAGATTTTACGTGAAAACATTGTGCGGCACTCCGATGTCCCTGAGAAGAGACGTACATGAAGCCCTGTCTTGAAAAAATGTGCCCATTTTGAGGAACTGGGTCTATTGTAGTATCTTCCTTTGCCAGGGCAGTCCAAAATTGGGAGGTTCACCAATGCCCCTGGATAGAGACGTGCAGGAGGGCCTGTAAACATGAAGTGGGTGTATTGTAGTCTAGCCCTTTGGCCAGGGCAGCCAAAAATTGGGAGGTTCAACAATGAGCCATGCATACAGACATGTAGTAGGGCCTGTAACCTTCAAGTGGGTGTAATGTAGTATAGGCCTTTGTCATGGCAGCCAAAAATTGGGAGGTTCAACAATGACCCATGCATACAGACATGTAGTAGGGCCTGTAACCCTCAAGTGGGTGTATTGTAGTATAGCCCTTTGTCAGGGCAGCCAAAAATTGGGAGGTTCAACAATGACCCATGCATACAGACATGTAGTAGGGCCTGTAACCCTCAAGTGGGTGTATTGTAGTATAGCCCTTTGTCAGGGCAGCCAAAAATTGGGAGGTTCAACAATGACCCATGCATACAGACATGTAGTAGGGCCTGTAACCTTCAAGTGGGTGTAATGTAGTATAGGCCTTTGTCATGGCAGCCAAAAATTGGGAGGTTCAACAATGACCCATGCATACAGACATGTAGTAGGGCCTGTAACCCTCAAGTGGGTGTATTGTAGTATAGCCCTTTGTCAGGGCAGCCAAAAATTGGGAGGTTCAACAATGACCCATGCATACAGACATGTAGTAGGGCCTGTAACCCTCAAGTGGGTGTATTGTAGTATAGCCCTTTGGCAGGGCAGCCAAAAATTGGGAGGCCTCCACATTGTCCCTGGATAGAGACGTGCATGAGGGCCTCAAAACATTTTTCCCATTGAAAAGGAGCGGGTATCCTGTCATAATGGCCATTCAAAAAGAATGGGCGTAAAAAGTTACCACTGGGGGTATACCTGAAACAACATGAGGAGAAGGAGGAGCAGTCCAGCGATTAGCCAAGGAAGAGGAAGACGACGTGGTGGATGATCCAGTAGCTGACCCAACCTGGCAGGAGGATATGCAGAGCGAGGACAGCAGTGCACAGGGGGAGGGAGGCGTAGCATCCCAACAGGCAGTACGAAGCAGGGTCGGGTCCGCAGGCAGAAGGCAGGCAACCGTTCCCCGGAACAACAACACGACACAAGGTGCCTGTGCAAATGTTAGGTGTTCCCGAGTCTGGCAGTTTTTTAAGTTGGCTCCAGATGACTCTAAAAAGGCCATTTGCAACACCTGCCATGCCAGCAGCAGCAGGGGTACGAAAACTAGCAGCCTGACCACCACCAGCATGATCTGGCACATGTCAGCCAAGCACCCGACTTTGTGGGAAGTACAACAGAGTCGAGGAGCGGTGCTTGCTGATGTCACTGCTACGTCTTCGCGTGTTGTGCGTGCGAGCCAATCCCCTGTACATGCTCGCCGCGAACAAGCCTCCGGCCCTGCACCTGAAGTTGCCCACGCACAAATAACCCCACCATCAAGCACGTCCTTGTCCCAGCGCAGCGTTCAATTATCCATTCAGCAAACCTTTGAACGCAGGCGCACATACGCTGCCAACGCCCCACATGCCACAGTCCTGAATTATCACATTTCGCGACTCATAGCTGCCCACGTTACTCGGTCCCCAGCCGCCACTATTTCTCCAGATGTGCCGTCCCCGCATTGCATAACCACGTGTCCAACAGCATCACACGTGCCCTGAACAACGCTGTTTCAGTCAAAGTCCACCTAACCACAGACACGTGGACAAGTGCTTGTGGGCAAGGCTGCTACATCTCCTTGACAAAACACTGGGTTAATATTGTGGAGGCTGGGACACAGTCTGAGCGAGGGACGGAACACGTCCTTCCCACAGCAAGAATAGCAGGCCCTATCTCTGTCAGGGTTTCACCGACACTCTACAGCTCCGGAATGTCATGCTCTTCAGCCTCCTCCTCCTCCTCCTGCGCATCCTCATCCACTGTACCCTCCACACCAGTCCCAAGCTGGAAGCACTGCAGCACTGCCTCCGCAAAGTGGCAACAGGCTGTGCTGAAGCTAGTCTGCATAGGTGACAAACCCCACAATGCAGAAGAGGTGTGGACAGCTCTGAAAGAGCAGGCAGATCACTGGCTCACACCTCTGAACCTAAAGCCAGGAAAGGTCGTGTGTGACAATGTCCGGAACCTGGTGGCAGCTTTCAGGCGAGGCCAGCTGACGCATGCTCCATGCGTGGGCCATGTGCTCAACCTGGTGGTTCAGAGGTTTCTAAAGTCATACCCAGAGCTGTCTGAACAGCTGGTAAAAGTTCGCCGTCTGTCTGCACATTTTCGCAAGTCACCTGCTGCTTCAGCCGGCCTTGCTGGCTTTCAGCGCCGTTTGCGTCTTCCGGCCGACAGACTGGTGTGTGATGTCCCCACGCGTTGGAATTCAACTCTTCACATGTTGGTCAGGATATGTTAGCAGAAGAGGGCAGTTGTGGACTACCTGCATCACCTAAGCCGTCGGGAAATGGGTCAAACTCCACACATAACACCTGAGGAGTGGAGATGGATGTTGGACCTATGTTCCGTCCTCCAAAACTTTGAGGACTCCACCAAGATGGTGAGCGGCGATGACGCCATTATTAGCGTCATCATACCCCTACTCTGCCTTCTAAAACGGTCTCTGCTGAAAAACAAAGAGGATGCATTGCAGGCCGAGCGCGATGACTTGGAGCAAGAAACAGTAGTGGGTGTGGGTGAAAACACACAGCCCAGCCTCATCTCATCACAACGTGCAGTGGAGGACTATGACGAGGAGGAGGAGGATGAAGACATGGAGCAACTCTCTGGCCAAATTGAGGATATGACATGCACACCAGTCATACCCTCAATTCTGCGTGGCTGGCCAGAGGACAGTGGAGATGAGAAGGAGGAGGAGGAGGAGGACAGCATGTTCAGTCATCTTGTTGGTCTGGATACTGAAGTTATGGCTGTGAGAGTCTGGCGCACATGGCTGACTTTATGGTATGCTGCCTGGCTCGTGACCCTCGCGTTCACAACATCTTGGCCGACAATCAGTACTGGTTGGCAACACTGTTAGACCCACGCTACAAGGAGAACTTTATGTCTCTCATTCCTGAGGCGGAGAGGTCAGCCAAAATGCAGCATTTCCAGAAGGCCATAGTCACGGAAGTAGGCAAATCATTCCCCTCACAAAACGCTACCGGCATAGGTCAGGAATCGGTGGACAACCAAGGCGTACGGCCGAGAGGGGCACAAGTCCAATCCACCAGAGGTAAGGGAACAGTCTTTACGATGTGGGACAGTTTTCTCAGCCCCTCACGTACCACAGCCCCTGAGGTGCGGGGTAGTGCCACAAGAAATGCTAAGTTTGGCCAGATGCTGAAGGAGTACCTTGCAGATCAAACAACTGTACTGCTAGATTCCTCTGTGCCTTACAATTATTGTGTCTCCAAGCTGGACACGTAGCATGAATTGGCTCTCTACGCCTTGGAAGTCCTGGCCTGCCCTGCCGCTAGCGTTTTGTCAGAGCTTGTTTTCCGAGCCGCAGGTGGAATAATTACTGATAAACGCACCCACGTGTCAACTGAAAATGCTGACAGGCTGACTCTGATCAAGATGAACATGGGTTGGATTGGGCCAGACTTCACCACACACCAACAAATGACAACTGAATTTAAATTTTGTTATGGGAATTTGCCATGTACCTCCACTCACCCATGGGTACACACTTCTGGACTTCCGAGTGTCCAAGTGTGGGATCAGTAATGTCCGTGGACGTGTACTCGGCCTGGTGGTAGGAAGGAGGATCAGGTTGGGAAATGTGCGGTGCAGTATCACGGCTACTGACACTTGACCGTGTGGAAGACAGGGTGTTTGTGGAGGTGCCAATCTGACTTGAAGCATTATCCGCTATCCAAGAAACAACCTGTTGACACTGGTGTTGGTTCAAGAGCGGTGTACTGCAGCGGGCCCCAAGAATTTGGGACAGGACGTGTTAGTGAGTAGATGTGCCCCTTTCTTGTTACGAAATTAGTGCTTGCACACGACCTCGGCCTCCTCCTGCACCACCATCACGTTCACTTCCTTGTTCCTTGCCAACGCCCTTGCGCATTTTGCTTGTATACAGCGACACCAGTCTGGTGACTGTAATGGTCACAGGAGAGTAGGATTTTAGTCCCTAACCTGTATTAAGGTAGTAAGTACACCAGTCTGGTGACTGTAATGGTCACAGAAGAGTAGAATTTTAGTCCCTAACCTGTATTAAGGTAGTAAGTACACCAGTCTGGTGACTGTAATGGTCACAGAAGAGTAGAATTTTAGTTCCTAACCTGTATCAAGGTAGTAAGTACACCAGTCTGCTGACTGTAATGGTCACAGATTATTAGGATTTTAGTCCCTAACCTGTATCAAGGTATTAAGTACACCAGTCTGGTGAATGCAATGGTCACAGGAGAGTAGGATTTTAGTCCCTAACCTGTATTACGGTAGTAAGTACACCAGTCTGGTGACTGTAATGGTCACAGGAAAGTAGGATTTTAGTCCCTAACCTGTATTAAGGTAGTAAGTACACCAGTCTGGTGACTGTAATGGTCACAGATTAGGATTTTAGTCCCTAACCTGTATCAAGGTAGTACGTACACCAGTCTGGTGACTGTAATAGTCACAGGAGATGAGGATTTTAGTCCCTAACCTGAATCAAGGTAGTACGTACACCAGTCTGGTGACTGTAATGGTCACAGGAGATGAGGATTTTAGTCCCTAACCTGTATCATGGTAGTAAGTACACCAGTCTGGTGACTGTAATGGTCACAGATTAGGATTTTAGTCCCTAACCTGTATCAAGGTAGTACGTACACCAGTCTGGTGACTGTAATGGTCACAGGAGATGAGGATTTTAGTCCCTAACCTGTATCAAGGTAGTACGTACACCAGTATGGTGACTCTAATGGTCACAGATTAGGATTTTAGTCCCTAACCTGTATCAAGGTAGTACGTAAACCAGTCTGGTGACTGTAATGGTCACAGGAGATGAGGATTTTAGTCCCTAACCTGTATCAAGGTAGTACGTACACCAGTCTGGTGACTGTAATGGTCACAGATTAGGATTTTAGTCCCTAACCTGTATCAAGGTAGTACGTACACCAGTCTGGTGACTGTAATGGTCACAGGAGATGAGGATTTTAGTCCCTAACCTGTATCAAGGTAGTACGTACACCAGTCTGGTGACTGTAATGGTCACAGATTAGGATTTTAGTCCCTAACCTGAATCAAGGTAGTACGTACACCAGTCTGGTGACTGTAATGGTCACAGGAGATGAGGATTTTAGTCCCTAACCTGTATCAAGGTAGTACGTACTCCAGTCTGGTGACTCTAATGGTGACAGATTAGGATTTTAGTCCCTAACCTGTATCAAGGTAGTACGTACACCAGTCTGGTGACTGTAATGGTTACAGGAGATGAGAATTTTAGTCCCTAACCTGTATCAAGGTAGTACGTACACCAGTCTGGTGACTGCAATGGTCACAGGAGATGAGGATTTTAGTTCCTAACCTGTATCAAGGTAGTACGTACACCAGTCTGGTGACTGTAATAGTCACAGGAGATGAGAATTTTAGTCCCTATGTCCTAACCTGGATCAAGCTAGTAAGTACAACAGTCTGGTGACTGTAATGGTCACAGAAAAGCTTGGACTCCGATCTGGATCACCCTGCCTATATCCTCCGAGATTAATCCTGAGAAGGACTGTTGTGGTCAGCTCAGCAGCAGTTTGCAGCTCTGCTCCGGATCTACCTATGAGGGCCGCAAATCTGTCCCTAAGCAGCAGCAGACACTCTCCCTACACTCACTGTCTGGATGCCTGTGTGCAGAGCACAGCGCGTCCGGGTCTTATAAAGGCTCGGTCACGCTGTGCAGGCTGGCCAATCACTGCAATGTCACAACTAACAGGGCTGTGGCATTGCAGTGGTCTGCCAGCTAATCCCTGCACGTGGGCTGGCTTTCAAAAGAGCGCCAACATGCAGAGATGACGACCACGAGCACAGCATGAGTATCGCGAAATTACTCGGTGCTCGCCGAGTAGCCCGAGTACAGTGATACTCGTGCGAGTACCGACTAGTGGCGAGCATGCTCGCTCATCACTAGTGGTTACGTCTCGGCTGATGACAGCTATTTAAGCCAAACCTAATATGTAAAACACTTGAGAAATAGCTAATTAAACGCTACAAGAATGAACATCTGCACTTGTGTTCAGTCTTTTAAGCTTCTTTTAACAGCTTCAGGTTTTCAAAGACACCAAGTGGTTCAAATAGGTAACATAACAATTTTTCAGGCTGCTACAAAATTGAGATATACAGCAGACAGTCTAATGATTGTCAGGGAGATTAAGATCCAGCATGTCCGATTTCAGATTGTGGATCCTTTTGTTCTCTAACAGATGTGCACATGGCCAGAGATTCTAGTAGTGGTTGTGTGGCACCCCAGAGTCCGATTGCCACAATGGCATTGTCTCCCTAAGGGGGTGATTCCATGCTTGGAAGCAAGGAGAGGTATCCACACCAGGGAAGCTCACTACACACAACACCTTTCCTGACTCCAGACCAGAAGGGGGAGCTTTAACTTGGGTTCAGGGGAGGTCCCCTATAAATTCTGGTCTGGGGGTGGGGTTAGGCAGTTCTTTTCCTAGGAGGACTGTGAAAAGGTCCCATGGACTGTAGCAGAGCAAGGTTTGTCCCGGGACAGAGGCTAGCAAACGTGAGGGAACCATAGGAGAGGGTCTGAGGAAATGGTGAATCAGGCCTGAAGAGTGGAGCCAGTTTCTGGGCTCACCCCAGAGCAGAGTGCCAGAAGCGGACACCAGAGTCCGAGGTTGTGTGGGTATTCCAGGCCCATCAGCTAAACCTGGAGGGTGGAAGATTCCAAGTCTTCCATCCACACGATGGCCTAAGAGGCACAGCAGCACCAGAGAGCGCAGGGACAGTAGCCAGAGGAGTAGTACTCGGGAAGGGCTTGAGCTGCTTGCCATACGGGTGAGAGACTTTATGCAGGAGGAGAGGGTCGCAGCTTAGCTACAGGCAGCCAGGACCTGCCAAGAGTAGCGCAACAGGGAGGCCTCATAGTCCCCAGAGGTCCTGCACCGCAGCGACGGTCACTAATAGCCAAATACCACTGGTGACATCACAACAACCATCCCTAATTCACCAATTCCCAGCACTTTTAACTTGACACCCAGGGCCACGGAACCGGGCGCTCGACTCCTGTCACTCCCCCGGAAGCATCAAAAGCCCAACCCCGAGTACCCCACGGCTCTGGGGTGTGTCAGTTCCTGGTGTCACAAACAAGATCTCATGCCCGATATTAACGGTTACTGTGTACCTTAGACTTTATTGAATTGTGAACAGTGGCCATTGTTATCCCATGAGGTGCGTGGAAAGAAGAGGGGGCGTGCCGTCATGGGTGGAACCTAGGAAAAGGAATGAAGAGAGACAAAGGCCCGCTGTGATGACCATCTGCTACAAGGCTAAGCTGCTGGAAAGACAGCACCCCGAGAAATCCCGAGACCCTTTACCCCTATACAGGGATCTGGAATTACAGCAGAGCCCAGGAGGTAGCGGATGAGCAGCTATGATGAGCAGCGGACCGGAGCAGGAAGGTCGCCAGGAAGGGAATGTTAAATAAGACCCAAAAGCGTAGTCAGGAGTCATGGTCATAACCTGGAGGGCAGCTAAGGTACAAAATCGTTAGGCTATAGAAGGGTCAAAAATCAAGGCAAAGGTCAGAGTCAAAATACAAACACACGTTAGATCGCTGGGGAAACCAAGACTATATCTGTTGGCCTGCAGGACAGGCTCCAGGGTATTTGAAGGGCGCGGTTTCCTCTCATAGGCTGGAGCTCACAGCCTGATGACACACCCCCCAGACCACCCCAGAACAATGCCAGATGGTGATGCACGACTGGTACCAACCATCCTACTTCTGATAGAAGAGCGAAGCCTGCGCCTACCAGATGCCTCTGCAGAAACCTCTCTTCTGGTACCAGCATCACGTATAGAAAGAGAAACACAGCGATGCCCAGCGACAGAGGCAGGAGTCAAAGGAGTAAGTAAATATGAGGACCCGGCCCTCCTATCACCTGCACCACCAGCCGAAAGAACCCGGCGCCTCCCAGCGGCCGGGGCAGAAACACCAGCCACCGAGTCCAATGGTGACGTGGTAGACCCGGCAGCCCCTTAAGCCAAGGATGCTGCCCAAGCCGAACCTGAAGGCCCAGCCTCCGGCACAAATGTGGCGCCCCTGCGACCAGGGTGGCCACAGGTAGGAACTGTAGCCAGGTAGATAGTGACAAGTTACACACAGACCACCTTCAAACACACCCACGGACACAAGACCCAACCCAGAGCCGGGACTCTAGGTGGGCAAGGGATGGTAGGGCCAGTCATAGTGGGTGGGACGTAGGTCAGATGATGGACCAGGTACAAAAGGGGGAAAACAGGAGGAGTTAGTCAGTAGGCCAGTGGGTGCCGAGCAGCCAAGACAAGTAGAAAGTGACACTTTTCTGAGGGTCAGGGCTCTCTGGAGGCACAGAATCCTTCAAGACACCGTTCCCTGGAGAGAAAGGGCGCTCCATAGCCTGCAGCCCAAGGAAAGGGGAAAGACCAGACCAGGACAACTGTATTCGAGGAACACGGCAGCGGTGTTAGAGAACGATGGTGAGGAGAATCCCTTCCCAGTGCAGAAGACATATGGGTAGGAAAGGGCCCCCCAAGGCTAGGCTGGGACCAGAGAGTCGGCTCTGGGTGACCGTAGCTACACGCCGGTACACGGACACACCGACGGGGAGGCACATATTCCAGGTCTGGTCACCCAACACACAGGCTGGAGGATCAGCAGCATAATAGGACCCAGGCTTATCATGCACACAAAAAAGGAGAAGCTAGACAAGGGACCGAGCTGCCCCCATACAGCCCACAGGGAAGAGAAATACAGAAGAGAGCCTGAAAGGTATAGAGAAAGTGAAGGGTCTCAGAGAAGGAACCTGGCTGCAGAGGCTTCAGAGAGTGGCCGGAGTTAACTGTGAATGAGAACTGTGTTATAAACTGCTTGAACTGAGAACGAACTGCAAGTAAAACCCAGTGAACCGTGCTTCAGTTTCCCATGTGTGATTCCCTACAAATAGAACTGTATATTCTTATTACACCCTGTCAGGAGCAGCCCCGACCCGCGGCAGGCTCATCCATCTTGCTGCAGCGTCATCCATCCATGCTCCTGCCAGAAGTACACTGCAGCGGAGGTCCCCTCACTGACCACAACCCGTGGGTGGCGTCACGATAGCATCCCTTGTAAATACCCCTTTTACTTGTGGGCTCGGGACATGGTCCGGACGAAGGACTGTCGTGATACTTCCCCCGTGATACCCTAGTCCGGTACGGAATACCCCGTCCCAGTGGGCTCCACACAAACCCAATCGAGCCCCTAGTGGCAGCCACAACAGTGACCCCCACAGCAGCACCAGTCATGCTGTTCATGATGCCGTACATCCCAGGAGCAACCTGGCTACCGCAGTATTCAGGGGCAGCTGATACCCTGAACGATTTCAAAGAGAGACTGAAATGTTTATTCAGGGTGTATTCTATGACGGAGGAACAGAGAGTGACTATGTTTATGGGCCGCACGAGTCAATTGGCCTAACAGGAAGTAAGTCTTGGCTAGATATAGAGTAACGAACTGTTAAGCAAATATTTGCCAGGTTAAAGGAAGCCTTTGACACCCGTACGGCATCAGAACTAAAAGTGAGATTCTTCGGGTGTAAACAGGGTTTCAGAACAATATACAGAACTATGCATTGAATCTGCAAGAGGCGCTGAGGGCTATAAAACAAGTAGACCCTGACAGCGCCCTGGATGAGAATAAGCTGCTGACTGAAAATTTATTGAGGGGCTCCAGTCTCATGACCACCATACACCATACATGTGCTGAAAAAGTCCCCTGCCAGCGGCCCAGCACCCTCCCAGCGGCTGGCTCAAACTTATTACCCGGAGGTGGCACCCCCTTCCCTGGCCACCGTGGGGGCCAGCACACAAACATTGGAGACTATTACCCCTGAGGCTTTGCAGTTACAAGTGCAGCAGCTGATCAAAGGGATGGTCGACCTGACTAAGGCTGTCCAGTCAATCCAAGGATCCAAGCCATCAGAGAGGAAACTGTTGGCCTCAAGCCTGATGACGTCCCGTATTTATGTCAGAGGAGCTACCCCGCTGGCTGAGGATGACCCACCGACCACTACGATGTCACCGGACAACCCATCTGCCGCTGCTGCAATGAAGCGGGCCATCTGGCCAGGTCCTGCACTTTAAATGAGAAACCACTGGGGCAGCGGGCCACCCCCCCCCCCCCCCAGGACTGAGCACGTCCGGCCCGCAGAACTGGCGCGAAAGGTATGTGTGGAGGACGTCCTGCCTCTCGTGCTGGATGGCTTCCCCATGAACGCTTTATTGGGCACCAGCTTGCAGGTGACAATGATGCCTTATATCCTTTACAAACGGTACTGGGCCAATTCTGACATTACCCGCTGCACAGATGAGTTTTACAATATATGCTAGTAACGGTCAGCCTTTTCAAGTGAGGTATGGTGGTTGTTGATGTTGACTGGCAAGCAATTAACTCAATGCTTACGATTGGCACAAATGTCATTGAAAATTGTCTGGGAGAGATTATTGTTCTGTTACAACACGTTGCTGAGACTGCCAATTTCGGACAGCAGAAAGTCCTGCAGAAAGAAATAAAGGCCCTGATGCAGAGGCAGCAGGTGGAGCTGTCTGGTGAAGAAGTCGGTAGTGTAAGAGTAACTGACTCAGTCCCCATTGCAATACTCCGAGAAGTGAAATATTAATCTGGCGTAGGGCAGTGATAGGCTTTCGGGATCAAGATTATTAAGCCCTGGTAGAGCCCGTGTACTCAGACAGTAGGCCCAATGTCCTGACAGCCAAGGAGGTAGTCGATGTCAAGAAGGGTAGGGTACCTGTAAGTATCTTGAACTGTGGGTAGGAGGAGGTCAAACTGCCTAGGTATGATACCATTGTTAAACTGTACACTGTCAGTAAAAATGCCATCACGACAGTGGAGCCCTTGAACCCGTCCGACCAGGCGGAGGACAATGGCTCTGAGAGGAAGCTAAAGGACTGGTGCCAGAAGCTACATGTAGGCACTGACTCCACCCCTTCGCACCAAAAGCATGGAGTTTACCGGGTAGTAGAAGGGGTACAACACCATATCGCCACAGGTGATGATCCACCCATTAAAGAGAGGTATCAGCCTGTACCACCAGCTCACTAGCAATGTGCCAAAGAGATGTTATGTGAAATGAAGGAGGCTGGGGTGATCTAAGATAGTTGTAGCCCCTGGGCAGCTCCACTAGCCCTGGTAAGGAAGAAAGATGGTACAATGAGAATGTGTGTTGATTACAGGCAGGTTAATAGCATTACACATAAAGATGCTTACTAGGGATGAGTGAGCTTCCTTGCCGATACTCAGTGGTTGCCCAAGCATCACAGTACTCGTGATGCTCGGAGAGTACCGAGTACCGGTGAAATGCTCGGACTCATGCTCAGGTCCACCTCCCTGCATGTTGATGTGGCACCCCTGCAGGGGATTGCCACAGGATCCACCGGTGCAAGGAGGGAATTACACCTTGGTTCGCACAGCACACCACACCTTCCACCCCAGACCTGAAGGTAGAGCTCTACTGGCTGCCTTAAGTCAGTTCCCCTTAAAGAACATCCAGGCCTGAGGGGAGGAGTTAGTTAGTCCCAGAAGTGAGTCTGCAGTGAGAAGAGAAGAGAGAGAAGACGGAGGATCTGGTCATTGGGAGAGATCCAGGACCAGGGACCGCTGTGTGCACCCTAGGGAAAGGGTCGGAGGCAAGTGGAGAAAGCAGGGAACTAAGAAAGGGAACTGGTTACTACAGCCCTTTAGTACACTCGGACACCAGAGTCCGACGCTGTAATCATTTATTGCTACAGCCAAAGCCCGGAGGTCTCAGGAGAAGTTCACCCCTGAAGAGAACAAGTAAGAGACACTAAACTGACCAAGCATAGGACCAGGGGCCATAGGAGAAACAGGGACCCCGCAGAAGGACCTCATTGTCAGTTTAGGACAAATACCCGAGAGGGAAAAGAAGAAGCGGTGGGTTCAGGCTGAGGCAGGACTCATCCCAAACCACAGAGCACAGACACAGAGGAGGCCTCATATTTTTCTAGGGTGGAAGTCCCAAGTTGCACCGGGGACCTGGTTATTACTCTGGACTGTACCTGTTACCTTGTCACCAGTAAAAGGTACCGAAACAACAATCCCTGTGTGTCTGTGTGCCTGTCTAACCGCTGAAATTCACTGCCCTGTCTGCAAAGATGCAACTACTACTCCCCTCATCCATCCCCGCTGCTCTGAGGTAAAGCTCCACCTGTGGGGAGCTGTACCACACTCTGCTGCACCCACCATCACCTCAGCAGCCGGCTCCAGCGCTGGTATACCCGTTAGCAGATACCATAGGTGGTGTCAAGTTAACAATCCCCTTATCCCTCACCGTTCCCCGCCATTGATGGTCCAGGGACCGGGGATCGACCAGCCGTCATCCCCCCATCAAAGCCACCATCAGCCCCGATACCCGCGTATCCCATACACTGCCGACCGCCTCAATCCTGGCGTCACGAACAGTATCCCTTGCCCGGTAAAACCGGGTACTGTGTGCCAAGAACTGAACTTTATTAACGGTTTCTGAACTGTATAACGGGTCACCATTACAGAACTTGAGCTGCGCCACAGTGCGGGTAGAAAAGAGGGTGAATATAAGCGCCGCCCTTTCACTCTGCTGGAGATCAACGAAGCGCAGCCCGCAGTTCCGGAAATACCCGAGGTGCTCTGCTCCCTCTGTAGAGCCGCCAACGACTGGGAAAGTTTGTATCATCTCACCGGTTGGCAGCGATTAACTAGGGGGGCTCCATCATGAGTGACTCGGACGATGTGCAGGTCCCTGACGGGGTAAATGCCCAGAACGCAGCACCCGGAGCAGTGGCCCAAATAATGCCGATGACCTTGCCATATATACTGGGTGCCAAATGGTTACCAACATATGAAGGCAAACCCAGTACCTTAGCAACCTTTGCAAAAGATGTGTGCAATGCTGGACATGTATACGACAACAGAGAAGCAGCGGACCACCGTTGTGCTGGGACAATTAACAGGCGCAGCGGAACTGCAGGTTGAGTCCTGGAGTGATGCTGACAGGGACTCTGCTGCTAAAGTGTTTCATAAGCTAAAAACTGTCTTTGAAAAACGCACACAGTCTGAATTGAGGATGCTGTTATACTAGTGTAAACAGAGACCGCAGGATACCATCAGGGACTATGCCCTCCGTTTACAAGGGGCACTCCGGTCCTTAAAACAGGTAGACCTGGCAAGTGTATTAGAAGAGGATAAAATTCTTGCAGAACAGTTTACAGAGGGATTGAGGTCAGACTACCACCGCCAACAGGTACATATTGTATGTGGGTATTGGATCACCCAACTGTGAACTTTAATGACTTAAAAGATCGTGCTATAACCGTGTTAAGAGATCCAGTGCCTGCAGAACCTGCAATCCAATCCTGGCAGGCTAATACCTCTCCCATAGACTTTAAACCTGTTTCTACACAGCCTGCAAAAGCAGAAAATCAAGCTGTAGCAGATGATGACATTGGTAACCAGGTGCTGCAGTTAACCAAAGACATGGACTATGTACTAAAGCTCTTGCAAGCTATGCCTAGAGCACCACCATCAAGCTAAATCCAACTAGCTGATAGCCCTGAGGATGTCCCATGGATGCGGAGGAAGACCAAGTGGTCCATGCAGGGGACCAACACACCATTCCAACGTAGACCCATGTCGCCCGTGGAGGGGACCAACAAGTTGCCAGTTCAGGGGAACAACGCATCATTCAAACGCAGAGCCAGGGAATACACGGATTCTTCAGGACAACCCATCTGCCTGCGATGCAAACCGGGCCACTTTGCAGGAGGATGTCCTTTAAACACAAGATTCCTGGGCCCGAGGGCCAGCCCCCAGGAGTAGAGCAGCGGGGCCCAAATGACTGGCGTAACCGGTACGTGGGAGGCCGTCTGTACCTCAACATTACGCTAGAAGGAATCCCTATGTCGGCCCTACTGGACACCGGGTCGCACGTCACTACGATCTCACATATCCTTTACAAACAATTTTGGTCTGATAAGGATCTTGAACCCCCAAACCCATCTTTTTATATTATTGCAGCTAATGGGACAGCCACAAAAACAGGTGGGGTACAGAGAAGCTACAATATAGTTGGGGAGGGAGGAATTAAAAGGCCAAGGGTTATTTGTGGTAGAAGACAATTTCAATGAAAAATACCCCTACATGGTAATTGGTACAAATGTCATTGAAAACTGCTTTGGGGAAGTGTTGTTTTTACTCCGGCAGATTGCAGAGACTGCTGGTTATGGGCGGACGAGAGTCATCCAAAGAGAGATCCGAGCCCTCATCCACAAACAACAGGTAAATTTGTCTGGGGGAGAAATTGGCAGTGTGCGGGTAACAGACCCGATTCCCATTGTGTTACCACCAAAAAGTGAAATGATGATATGGTTTCGAGCAGCGATAGGTCGCAGAGGACAGGAATACCAGACAGTTGTAGAGCCGGTATTTTCTGAGCACAGACCTACACTACTGACAGCCAGAGGGGTGGTGGATGAACGCAAGGGACAAGTACCAATCCGTGTATTAAATTCTGGGGAAGAGGAAGCAAAGCTGCTCCGGTATGCTACTGTAGCAAAGCTGTATACTGTTTATAACAACAACATACAGGCAGTGGGACCTGTTTCCTCAACTAGCCAGGCGGAGGATAACAATTTCAAAGGACAGCTAGAGGAGTGGTGTCAGCAGTTGCACGTAGGAACTGATGCCACCCCTTCTCACCAGAAGCACGGAGTTTACCGGGTAGCGCTGGAGTTCGAGCAAATATTTAGTAAGCATCCATTAGATTTTCGGAGGATTAAAGGGGTACACCATCGCGTACCCACAGGAGATCATCCCCCAATTAAGTTGAGACACAGACCCATTCCACCAGGTCACTACCAACATGCCAAAGAGATGCTGCGGGACATGAAGGAGGCCAGGGTTATAAGAGATAGCTGTAGTCCCTGGGCAGCCCTTTAGTCCTAGTCAGAAAGAAGGGTGGAACAATGAGGATGTGTGTGGATTACAGAGAGGTCAACAAGACCACTCACAAAGATGCTTCTTACCCGTTACCCCGAATAGAGGAGTCTCTTGCTGCATTAAAGACTGCTAATTATTTCTCCACATTAGATCTCACTAGTGGGTATTGGCAGGTCTCCGCTGCAGGAGAATACAGAGAAAAGACTGCATTCACAACACCAATAGGACTAAGCGAATTCAACAGCATGCCATTCGGGTTATGCAATGCACCAGGAACGTTTCAAAGGATCATAGAAAGTTGCCTGGGACACCGGAATTTCGAGACAGTACTCTTATACCTGGTTTTTGTAAATTTTTCATTTTTAAGACTCTGTTCAATGACAAATGTAAATAGTTATGTAATGATTTATGAAAATGTTTTCAGTCCCGGAGGACTGTATTTAACTAGGGGGAAATGTGGCGTCCCGGCGGGGGATTGCCACAGGATCCACCGGTGCAAGGAGGGAATTAAACCTTGGTTTGCACAGCACACAACAGAAGAAGAAGACCCAGAGAAGACTGCATTCACAACGTCAATGGGACTATGCGAATTCAACAGCATGCCATTCGGGTTATGCAATGCAACAGGAACGTTTCAAAGGATCATGGAAAGTTGCCTGGGACACCGGAATTTAGAGACAGTACTCTTAAACCTGGATGACGTCATCGTGTTTTCCAAAACCTACCAAGAACACCTGGAACACCTGGCAGAGGTATTTGAGGCTTTAGCGAAGTACGGGATGAAGCTCAAACCATCTAAATGTCACCTGCTGAAACCTAAATTCAATACCTTGGACCCGTGGTCAGCGCAGGTGGAGTAGCACCAGACCCTGAAAAAGTAAGAGCAATCCAGGATTGGCAGAGACCAACCTCCATCACCGAGGTACGTCAGTTCTTAGATTTGGTTTGGTACTACAGAAGATTCATTAAGGGCTAAACAAAGATGGCAGCACCCCTTCAAGATCTTCTGGTAGGCCAGTCTAAGAAAAGGAGATCTTCAGAGCCACCATTGGACTGGGGAGACAAGAAAATTTATTTCAACAGATGAAGCAGGCTCTAACCGGTAAGGAAATCCTGGCTTACCCCGATTATAACCTACCATTCGTCCTTTACACTGACGCAAGCAATGTAGGCCTGGGAGCAGTCCTTTTCCAGTTTCAAGATGGTAGAGAGCGAGTAATTGCCTAAGCCAGCAGACAACTTCGACCCACCGAGAGGAACCCAGAAAACTACAGTTCCTTTAAGTTGGAGTTCCTGGCCTTGGTCTGGGCTATAACAGAAAGGTTCAAGCATTACCTCGCAGCTTTGAAATTTACCGTCTTCATGGATAATAACCTGTTGACACATCTGGATACCGCGAAGCTTGGAGCACTGGAGCAACACTGGATGGCCCGACTATCAAACTATGATTTTACTATCAAATACCGGGCAGGCCGCAAAAACGCAAATGCTGATGCCCTCTCCAGAAACCCTCAAGTACATCTACAAGTCATTAAAGAAGAAGAGGATGACTTAGAGGAAATAGAACTCCCAGCTTTTCATAAAGGTAGAAAATGGAAAATCGCTGAAGATCACATCTACCAGAACCGTCAGACTGTTGAACTAACCCGTTGCCTCACTATGGATGGAAGGAGACTCAAGACAGTGATCCTGCAGTGAGCCTTGTAAAGAAGTTAATAAACCAACCAGGTTCCCAACTTGAAAAGAATGATCCACTAGAAGCCCAACACCTGTGGAAAGAAAGAAGCAGGTTATTCATCCATCAAGGTCAATTGTGCAGGCGGTACATCAACTCAAGTACACATGAAATGGTATGGCTTTGTGGTTCCAAAGAGAGATGTACAAATGGTATTGGAAGCGTACCACGATGGATCAGGACACTTTGGATGGAGTAAACTGGAAATATTGTTACGTGAGAGATTCTATTGGATCAGCATGAGGTCCTCCATAGAGAGATGGTGTAAAAATTGTGGACCATGCTCGTTAAGAAGAAGAGACCATAACAGCCAGAAAGCACCACTCAAGCCTATCATGACCAAACAGCCATTAGAACTGGTAGCCTTAGATTACGTCAAACTTGCACCCAGCAAATGAGGCTACACCTATGCTCTCACCATGGTAGACCACTATTTCAGATTCCTTGTGGTAGCTTCGGTAAAAGACTTAACAGCTGAGACAGCAGCAAGAACATTTCAAGCCTATTTCTGCAGACCCCTATGGTTATCCAGACCGGATATTGACAGACCAAGGACCTGCCTTTGAAGCTGAAATACTTCAAGAGTTCGGTCGCTTATACGGATGTAGGAAGATTCGCACCACGCCTTACCATCCTCAAACTAATGTAATGTGCGAAAAGGTGAATCACCTGGTAATTGAATTGTTGAAAACTCTGCCTTTAGAAGAACGAAACCAATGGCCAGAGGGGTTACCAGATCTAGTTGACATCTACAACATCATCCCAGTAAGCTCAGCTAATTGTACCCCTGCATAATTCATGAGAGCAAGACCAGGAAAATTGCCAGTAGACTTCGAAATAGGCATAGTAGTTCCTGAAGAAGATACTACAGATACAGATACCATCCAGTTTTGATAACCAGAAAACCTGTTTACTCAGTAAAGATCAGTAAAGATCATGGTGAAACCACAGCAACAGTGTCCAGAGATCATTTGAAGAAATGCCCTCAACAGCTTCAACCAGAAGAAAATGTACCTTGTCCAAAGCCAGAAGAGTAAGAGAAGCTGAAGACAGTCCAGACACTCATTGGAGCGTTACCAGCGGATTGGCTTCAGATAGAAGGTACATACCCAGAATTACGTAGGTCAACACGTGTCAATCTAGGACACCCACCACTCAGGTACAGAGAGTACACGGTAAAATATGGGAAAATTTAAATACAGTTAGGGCCAGAAATATTTGGACAGTGACACAAGTTTTGTTATTTTAGCTGTTTACAGAAACATGTTCAGAAATACAATTATATATATAATATGGGCTGAAAGTGCACACTCCCAGCTGCAATATGAGAGTTTCCACATCCAAATCGGAGAAAGGGTTTAGGAATCATAGCTCTG
Source organism: Allobates femoralis (assembly GCA_033576535.1). Classification (NCBI taxonomy): domain Eukaryota; kingdom Metazoa; phylum Chordata; class Amphibia; order Anura; family Aromobatidae; genus Allobates; species Allobates femoralis. The sequence goes on from JARQOC010000004.1 coordinate 495,537,624, forward strand.
TAATGCATAGCCTCCTCTTTTTCAAGGGACCAAAAGCAATTGGACAATGGACTCTAAGGGCTGCAATTAACTCTGAAGGCGTCTCCCTCGTTAACCTGTAATCAATGAAGTAGTTAAAAGGTCAGGGGTGGATTCCAGGTGTGTGGTTTTGCATTTGGAAGCTGTTGCTGTGACCAGACAACATGCGGTCAAAGGAACTCTCAATTGAGGTGAAGCAGAACATCCTGAGGCGGAAAAAAAAGAAAAAATCCATCAGAGAGATAGCAGACATGCTTGGAGTAGCAAAATCAACAGTTGGGTACATTCTGAGAAAAAAGGAATTGACTGGTGAGATTGGGAACTCTAAAAGGCCTGGGCGTCCACGGATGACAACAGTGGTGGATGATCGCCGCATACTATATTTGGTGAAGAAGAACCCGTTCACAACATCAACTGAAGTCCAGAACACTCTCAGTGAAGTAGGTGTATCTGTCTCTAAGTCAACAGTAAAGAGAAGACTCCATGACAGTAAATACAAAGGGTTCACATCTAGATGCAAACCATTCATCAATTCCAAAAATAGACAGGCCAGAGTTAAATTTGCTGAAAAACACCTCAAGAAGCCAGCTCAGTTCTGGAAAAGTATTCTATGGACAGATGAGACAAAGATCAACCTGTACCAGAATGATGGGAAGAAAAAAGTTTGGAGTAGAAAGGGAACGGCACATGATCCAAGGCACACCACATCCTCTGTAAAACATGGTGGAGGCAACGTGATGGCATGGGCATGCATGGCTTTCAATGGCACTGGGTCACTTGTGTTTATTGATGACATAACAGCAGACAAGAGTAGCCGGATGAATTCTGAAGTGTACCGGGATATACTTTCAGCCCAGATTCAGCCAAATGCTGAACGCGGCGACCAATCAGAATAGCGGTGCGCTGTATGGCGCCATCCTTCAAATACACTGTACTGAGTGTATTTCAAATATGGCGGCATTGATCGCGCCGCTATTCTGATTGGTCGCCGTGTTCAGCGCGCCGACCAATCAGAATAGCGGCGCGCTGTATGGTGCCATCCTTCAAATACACTGTACTCAGTGTATTTCAAATATGGCGGCATAGAACCCGCCGCTATTCTGATTGGTCGGCGCGCTGAAGGCGCCAATCAATCAGAATAGCGCCGCGCGATATGCCGCCATATTTGAATTACACTGAGTACAGTGTATTTGAAGGATGGCGCCATACAGCGCGCCGCTATTCTGATTGGTCGGCGCGCTGAACGCGGCGACCAATCAGAATAGCGCCGCGCTCTATGGCGCCATACTTCAAATACACTGTACTCAGTGTATTTCAAATATGGCGTCATAGCGCCCGCCTCTATTCTGATTGGTCGCCAGCAGCCGCGAGCGACCAATCAGAATAGTGGGGCACGGAGCGCGAGGTAGCCGGAGCTCGGCTCCCGGCTACCTCGCGCCGGGGATCTTGGTGCCGGGCATATCCGCGGCTCAGCTCCAGGGAGCCGCGAGGCAGCTAAGATTTGCCCGGCAGTGGCGCCGCAATTCTGATTGGTCGCTCGCTTGCGAGCGACCAATTAGATTCAAGCGGCGGCACGGCGCCATGTTTCAAAATCTAACAATGTTAAAAAAAAAAAAATGTAAAGGATGGCGGCGCTCTTCTCATTGGTCGGCGCTGGCGCGAGCGACCAATGAGAGGAGTGGGGCGGGGCACGGCGCCTCGGCGGGGCCGGCCGCTCCGGAGATAAATGTCAAGTGAGCGACCAATCAGAATTGCGGCGGCGGTACCGGGCAAATCCCGGCTGGCTCGTGGCTCCCCGGAGCTGAGCCGCGGATCTGCCCGGCATGGAGATCCCCGGCTCGCTCCGCCGGCGCGACGTTGCGGGACCCGACTTAGGCTCCTGGCTAACACGCGCCCGCTCTGTGTCCCGCTCCACTATTCTGAATGGTCGCTCGCGGCTGCCGGCGACCAATCAGCATAGCGCCGCGCTGAACGGCGCCATCTTTAAAATCTATTTTGTAACATCAGATTCAAAACATGGTGCCGTTTCTCGCGGCGCGTTTCTGATTGGTCAGCGCCTGCCGCGAGCGACCAATCAGAACCGCGCCGCACTGCGACACACTCCGCCCGCCATTTTAAGGCGCGCATTTTGATTTTTTACCTCAGACACAGTTTCTACTGCGTGGAGGCGGTCCCAGTGACGTCGCACTGCAAGCTCCTGCCTAATTTCGTCAAAAAAGAGCTAAGACTATTCACCTACACTATATATATTTCGTTGTGAAGTGCTTCAGTGACATTTTCACACCAATATTGAACTTCTGTTTGGTGTTTTCTCTATATATACTGCCTATTGTTCACTGACTGTTATACTGAGAGACTGCCGTTTATTAACCTCTTCTGTGCCAACTCTGCACACTGGGTATATTGCTCTATTATTTGCCACATAAGGACATTGTCCATTATTGTTGAGCAATTTCTCTGCAATATAAACAGCCTATTATTAATATCTGCATTCCTGCAAAGAACTATTGCCTATTATTAACTGGCTATTTTCCTACTACCTGACGCTGCATCTTATTAACCTGTTGTTTGCCACTACCACGCTTAAAGCTCTTTACCTTTGCCAACATGAGCTCTAATAGCAAGTATACTAATGACACACAGCCAAAAGCTGCTGATGCCGCACGTAATATCAGGTGTGATAGAAAGTATACTAATGACGCAGAGCGAAAAGCCGCCGATGCCGCACGTAAACGCAAACAGCGTGCTAACAAAAGTACAGAGGACTGATGCAAGACCCTGGACACTGTTATGTATACTAATGACACACAGTTAAAAGCTGCTGATGCTGCACGTAAGATCAGGTGTGATAGAAAGTATATTAATGACGCAAAACTAAAAGCCGCCGATGCCACACCTAAGGCCACACAGCGTGCTAACAAGAGTACACAGGACAGATGCAAGACACTGGACACTGTTATGTATACTAATGACACACAGCTAAAAGCTGCTGATGCCGCACGTAAGATCAGGTCTGATAGAAAGTATATCAATTCTAGACTACCCGATTCTTTAGAATCGGGCAGCCATCTTATATATAAAACCCCAAGGCCACTTCCTGAAAAGGCGAAGGCCACTTCCGTGACGGACTTCGCCCAGGGGCTGGTGACGTCATCCAGTGCAGGGCCCCCCTGCTACAGGCAGCAACACAGGAACGTTCCGACCTCGGAAGTTCCGTGTGCCCTCCAGCCACTCCCCTCCACCCTTTGCCCACCACACATGCTGCGCGTCTAGAGAGGAGGGAGGGAGGGACTTCCTCTCCTGCAGCTGTGCCCGCCCCTCCTCTCCTCCTACAGTACAGCTGATTCCCGGCCCGTGGTGAGTCTGCCCTGCCGGCTCCAGCAGCCTCTGCCCTACCAGCTCCAGCTGCCTCTGCCCTGGCCTCTGCCCTCCAGCCTCCTCTGCCCTCCAGCCTCCTCTGCCCTGGCCTCTGCTCTCCAGCCTCCTCTGCCCTGGCCTCTGCCCTCCAGCCTCCTCTGCCTTGGCCTCTGCCCTCCAGCCTCCTCTGCCCTGGCCTCTGCCCTCCAGCCTCCTCTGCCCTGGCCTCTGCCCTCCAGCCTCCTCTGCCCTGGCCTCTGCCCTCCAGCCTCCTCTGCCCTGGCCTCTGCCCTCCAGCCTCCTCTGCCCTGGCCTCTGCCCTTTCAGCCTCCTCTGCCCTGGCCTCTGCCCTCCAGCCTCCTCTGCCCTGGCCTCTGCCCTCCAGCCTCCTCTGCCCTGGCCTCTGCCCTCCAGCCTCCTCTGCCCTGGCCTCTGCCCTCCAGCCTCCTCTGCCCTGGCCTCTGCCCTCCAGCCTCCTCTGCCCTGGCCTCTGCCCTCCAGCCTCCTCTGCCTGGCTCTGCCTCCAGCCTCCTCTGCCCTGGCCTCTGCCCTCCAGCCTCCTCTGCCCTGGCCTCTGCCCTCCAGCCTCCTCTGCCCTGGGCCTCTGCCCTCCAGCCTCCTCTGCCCTGGCCTCTGCCCTCCAGCCTCCTCTGCCCTGGCCTCTGCCCTCCAGCCTCCTCTGCCCTGGCCTCTGCCCTCCAGCCTCCTCTGCCCTGGCCTCTGCCCTCCAGCCCGCTCTGCCTGCCTCTGCCTCAGCCTCCTCTGCCCTGGCCATGCCTCCTCTGCCTGGCCTCTGCCCTCCAGCCTCCTCTGCCCTCAGCTCCTCTGCCTGCCCTGCCTCAGCCTCCTCTGCCCTGGCCTCTGCCCTCCAGCCTCCTCTGCCCTGGCCTCTGCCCTCCAGCCTCCTCTGCCCTGGCCTCTGCCCTCCAGCCTCCTCTGCCCTGCCTGCCTCAGCCTCCTCGCCCTCCAGCCTCCTTGCCTGCCTGCCTCAGCCTCCTCTGCCCTGGCCTCTGCCCTCCAGCCTCCTCTGCCCTGGCCTCTGCCCTCCAGCCTCCTCTGCCCTGGCCTCTGCCCTCCAGCCTCCTCTGCCCTGGCCTCTGCCCTCCAGCCTCCTCTGCCCTGTCCTCTGCCCTCCAGCCTCCTCTGCCCTGGCCTCTGCCCTCCAGCCTCCTCTGCCCTGGCCTCTACCCTCCAGCCTCCTCTGCCCTGCCCTCTGCCCTGGCCTCTGCCCTCCAGCCTCCTCTGCCCTGGCCTCTGCCCTCCAGCCTCCTCTGCCCTGGCCTCTGCCCTCCAGCCTCCTCTGCCCTGGCCTCTGCCCTCCAGCCTCCTCTGCCCAGGCCTCTGCCCTGGCATCTGCCCTCCAGCCTCTTCTGCCCTCCAGCCTCCTCTGCCCTGGCCTCTGCCCTCCAGCCTCCTCTGCCCTGGCCTCTGCCCTCCAGCCTCCTCTGCCCTGGCCTCTGCCCTCCAGCCTCCTCTGCCCTGCCCTCTGCCCTCCAGCCTCCTCTGCCCTGGCCTCTGCCCTCCAGCCTCCTCTGCCCTGGCCTCTGCCCTCCAGCCTCCTCTCCCAGTCCTCTGCCCTCCAGCCTCCACTCGCTTCTCCCTGTCCTCTGCCCTCAAGTCTCCGCTCTACTCTCCCTGTCCTCTGCCCTCTAGCCTCTGCCCTCCTCTGCCCTCCAGCCTCCGCTCTCCTCTCCCTGTCCTCTGCCCTCCAGCCTCCACTCTCCTCTCCCTGTCCTCTGCCCTCCACCCTCCAGCCTCCGCTCTGCTCTCCCTGTCCTCTGCCCTCCAGCCTCCGCTCCCCTCTCCCTGTCCTCTGCCTTCCAGCCTTCGCTCTCCTCCCCCTGTCCTCTGCCCTCCAGCCTCCGCTCTCCTCTCCCTGTCCTCTGTCCTCCAGGCTCTGCTCTCCTCTCCCTTTCCTCTGCCCTCCAGCCTCCTCTCTCCTCTTCCGGTCCTCTGCCCTCCAGCCTCCGCTCTCCTCTCCCTGTCCTCTAGCCTCCGCTCTCCTCTCCCTGTCCTCTGCCCTCAGCTTCCGCTCTCCTCTCCCTCTCCTCTACCCTCCACCTCCCACTCTCCTCTCCCTCTCCTCCGCCCTCCAGCCTCCACTTGCTTCTCCCTGTCCTCTGCCCTCCAGCCTCCGCTCTACTCTCCTGTCCTCTGCCCTCCAGCCTCCGCCCTCCTCTGCCCTCCAGCCTCCGCTCTCCTCTCCCTGTCCTCTGCCCTCCAGCCTCCGCTCTCCTCACCCCTCCATATGCAGTGTACAGTATGTGTGTATATGTGTGTATGTACGCACTTCCGTCACTTTGTCCACACTTCCCTCAACTTTGTACACACACACACTCCGCTATACTTACCACCGGCCCTGCGTCCGCTGCCTGGATCCTCAGTCGACATGTCGCTGCCCCCAAATTACTGGATCCAATATAGCGTCCAAGATGTCTCGCAAAACTACCCGGACAACATATTGGATCCAGTCGTCCGGGGGCGCCGACATGTCGACTCAGGATCCAGGCGGCGGGGAAGACGCAGGGTCGGTGGTAAGTATAGCGGAGTGTATGTGTGTGCTTACCACTCTGCCCACGGCGCTGCGCTGACCACTCTGCCCACGGCGCTGCGCTGACCACTCTGCCCACGGCGCTGCGCTGACCACTCTGCCCACGGCGCTGCGCTGACCACTCTGCCCACGGCGCTGCGCTGACCACTCTGCCCACGCCGCTGCGCTGACCAATCTCACCGCACTCACTGCTAACCACTGAGCCACCCCACTCACTGCTAACCACTGAGCCACTGCACTCACTGCTAACCACTGAGCCACCGCACTCACTGCTACCCACTGAGCCACCGCACTCACTGCTACCCACTGAGCCACCGCACTCACTGCTAACCACTGAGCCACCGCACTCACTGCTAACCACTGAGCCACCGCACTCACTGCTAACCACTGAGCCACCGCACTCACTGCTAACTACTGAGCCACCGCACTCACTGCTAACCACTGAGCCACCGCACTCACTGCTAACCACTGCGCCACCAACTCACTGCTAACCACTGAGCCACCGCACTCACTGCTAACCACTGAGCCACCGCACTCACTGCTAACCACTGCGCCACCGCACTCACAGCTAACCACTGCGCCACCGCACTCACTGCTAACCACTGCGCCACCGCACTCACTGCTAACCACTGAGCCACCGCACTCACTGCTGACCACTGAGCCACCGCACTCACTGCTGACCACTGAGCCACCGTGCAGTGCTAACCACTGAGCCAGCGCACTCACTGCTAACCACTGAGCCACCGCACTCACTGCTAACCACTGAGCCACCGCGCAGTGCTAACCACTGAGCCACTGCGCAGTGCTAACCACTGAGCCACCTCTATACACACAATTAATTTCACCGCACTCCCCTAACTATTACTAAATAAACTATATATGGATTCTAGACTACCCGATTCTTTAGAATCGGGCTGCCATCTAGTCTAGTATATATATATACCGTATATACTCGCGTATAAGCCAAGTTTTTCAGCTCAAAAATTGGGCTGAAAAGTCCCCCCCTCGGCTTATACGCGAGTTATACAAGCCCCCCTCAAAGTTTGGCACCCCCACCTCACATGATGGCCCCCCCCGCATGCAGCGCTGCGCATATACATTACCAGAATATCAGCTGTCACCCTCCGGTGGCGGATCGCGGCTCCTGGGCTCTGGGCTCCATCTTCCTCTGTGTCTTCCTGCTTGTCACGTGACCAGCCGGCGTCGCGATGACGTCATCGCGATGAGCCCGGCGGCCACAAAGCAGGAAGACACAGAGGAAGATGAAGCCCGGAGCCCAGGAGCCGCGATCCGCCACCAGAGGGTGACAGCTGATATCCTGGTAATGTATATGCGCAGCTCTGCATGCGGGGGGGGCCATCATGTGAGGTGGGGGCGCCAAGCTATGAGGGGGGCCCTGCTGGGGCCCTGTATACTACCACTGGGGCTGTATATACTACTGGGGCTGCGTGTATACTACCGCTGGGGCTGTATATACCACTGGGGCTGTATATACTACTGGGGCTGCGTGTATACTACCACTGGGGCTGTATATACTACTGGGGCTGCGTGTATACTACCACTGGGGCTGTATATACCTCTGTGGCTGTATATACTACTGGGGCTGTGTGTATACTACCACTGGGACTGTATATACTACTGGGGCTGCGTGTATACTACAACTGGGGCTGTATATACCACTGGGGCTGTATATACTACTGGGGCTGCGTGTATACTACCACTGGGGCTGTATATACCACTGGGGCTGCTGCTGTATATACCACTGGGGCTGCTGCTGTATACTACCACTGGGGCTGCTGTATATACCTCTGGGGCTGCTGTATACCACACTGCTGGGGGCTGTATACCTGTGCTGGGTTCCACCCTCGGCTTATACATGAGTCAATAGATTTTCCCAGGTTTTGGGGGCAAAAGTAGGGGGGTCGGCTTATACACGGGTCGGCTTATACACGAGTATATACGGTATATATATATATATATATATATATATATATATATATATATTAAGGTGGTCAGAGGTAAAGTACTAGAAGGAAGATATATAGCATCCAGATTGTTATACTTAGTGATGTGACTGAGAATGTACTGCTCCAGTACAATAGGTACTGAGAGAGTTAAATTATCTTTAACAATGCCAGGTTTGTTGTGAACAGCTAAAGATTTGGGCAAGACTGCTGTTCACCATATCGCCACCTCAGGATGTGATTCTGGAGGTAAAATAAAAGCCTCTAGGTTAATTTAGTGTTGTGTCTTTGGAGGGAGCAGACCTCCATATTGATAATGTGGCACCCCTGTGGTCTGGCTGCCACAAAATGGTACTGCACTCAACTCCTTGCAATGTCATGCCTAAAAAGGGGTAAGGATCATGCTTCTACAATTCCCCCAAAACACCCAACACAGTCCAAACTCCAATCAGAGAGTTCAGGGCAGAAGAGACCCTTCATAGGGCAGACCTACTTCTGGTTGGAGGGAGTAGTGAGGTGAGGGAGAGGAGGCAAAGGAGTAGTTCTAGACTGGATGTTGGGCCATGAGTCAGACTGGTTGCATCTGCTGTCAGCTCAGAGCAGCTGGGCAGAGGAATGAGGCTTCAAACAGGGGCTAGGCCCTAGGTATCCATGTCTCAAGGACCTGGCCACAGATCCTGGAGACTATCAGATTGCAAGTCTGATAGTCACTTTTGTGGACCTATCTTGGACGCAGTGGCAAAGGAAGAGTCAGAGGGCCTAAAGAGAGGTCACTCACAAGGCTTGTGCCACCTGTCCGGCTCGAAGGTAGCCACAGACCAGGGAAGACTAGAGGATAACACAGAAGGGAGACTAGTACCCTGGATTTAGAAGTTAGCAGGAAGGCCGACATACCATCTTCCAGCAGGGTGGTCCCATCTCTCTCCGGCTTGGCGAACCGCATACTGTGTTCTACACAGAAGTCCTGGCTCCTTCTGCAGCATTTATCCACTTTCCAGTACAATTCCCAGCATCTATCCTCCTTCACCATTATACCCCAGGGGCCAGCGCTGGCTGAGGAAAGTATAACACCCTGCTACTATACCATGTATTCCCTGAAGTACCCACATGCAGCGCCGGCCCTTCCTGGCTGGATACCTTAGCTAGCATCACAAGCTTTTACAAACTCTATTGTTCTCTGTAAATACACCCCCCATTCCATGTGCGATTAGAGCCACGGCTGCTGGGCATCACCCTCATGATATAGACTGCCTGCCTGGCTCCCGAGTACACTGCCCCTTGCGACTGACACAATACTGCTAATGAGCTGAGTGGAACCCTGAACCTCTGCTGGTGGAAGCCACAGTTATATGGACTGTGTTTATGTGCTGTTGCCTTCTTTTACCGGTAAGGCTGTTAAGTTTTTTCTTTTCTGCAAGCGGGCTAATGGCATATGAATAAACCTGCTCAAGAGACAATGGCCTGACATTCCTGTATTTACCTTACTGAGCGGCTGAGTGACTTGATCTACCACAGTTGATGTGAGAAGTGTGAGCAGGATCCCCAGGAAGCACCTGTGTTTGCTGCAGACAAACTGCATGTCCTGGGTGAAAGCAGACATAAGCCAGAAAGCACCACCAAACAGCATGGAGGACCTGACTAAAACATGATGCAGGCCCAGAAGCAACAACAGCTAGTGCAGCAGGAGACAAATAAGCGGTTGATAAATAAGCAAGAGCAACAGCACTGGCAGCAACAGCAGGCGGTTCAACATCAGCAGTGGCAGATGGATTTCCTGGCTGACGGCCCCACCCCCAAGTCAAGATGATGACTCCAGTGTCCCGAAATCGGTAAGGCATACATTGCAAAAAATGACCCCAGGGGTTGTGGAAGTTTTCTTGATGTTGGTGTTTGAGAGGGTTGCAGGACATGAGAAACTCCTGCCAGAGCAGTGGGCGGAGGTGCTGGTGCCATACTTAAGTGGAGATCCACAAAATCAACGAAGCGGTTCACGCCTTGGTGGGAGATTTGAATCCCGCGCTGCTGATTGGCTGAGCGCCGCGGGATTCAAATCTCCCGCCAGGGCGAGAGCCGCTTCGCTGATTGGTCGCCGTGGTGAGCGGTGTGGATCGCAAGACTTGATTTTGTAAGTCAAATACTTGAAAATGTAGAGAGCAGAGGTGTCACTTCTGGCACAGTCAAGAATTTTATAGTGTTTTGCTCACCTCTTGTTTATCCAAGGAGCGATTTATGTAGAAAGATTTGGAGGCTTTGAATTTACTCCTCAGTGTGGAGAGCCGACTTTTTGTGTTTCTGACCTCCCAGAAAGAGAACTCCAAAAATTGAAGAGAACGCTAAGAATGAAAAGAAAGTGACATGTTTAGAGATATACAGTTATTAATGAGAGTAGTCAAGTTCAGCAGAAAATAATCCTTTGATTCATCTACATCTTCAAGAGACTGCTTATTCCATCGAGTGAATTTTAGCTTTTCTAAAGAGCTTTACATGTCATCAAAAAATGCTAAACAAATTAGCGGTTCTAAATATATCCACAGAAGATACAGCTATGAATCCCAGCAGAACAGTGGGCTAAGCCAAAGCAAAAATGTCATCTTTACTTCCAAGTCTATCCGAATTTTGGGAAGTAGTGATGACTGGCCAATATAAGATTGCTCCACCTACCTGTCTTGTTTCCATAAAAATTAGACCTACCCCCAAAAAAGCCCTATCATGATATTTTCAGAATTTTGAGAGTATGCTTGAAATATAAACCCTACTTTAAAAATAAGCACTGGTTACAGTTCAGTAAAAAAACAAAACATAGTGTCCAGGCAGTTACAGATAAACATGTAAATGAATACAGCAGGTTAGATGCAGTAGACCCTTCATTATGGAAACCAGACACCTCCAAAAAAATAGCACTTACATGACTCTACCATTATAAGAGCTGGCTAGTGTCGGTCTCTGTCACATACATCAGCTTGTACCTCTGGCATCACTCCACTCTTAAGTCCAAGTATTGTGGCTGCTTCTGGTCACCAGGGGAAGCCAACTGCTACACTTTAGTGGAACAACAAGCGACCTGGCAGTAATACAGTTTTGTATGTGAAAACCCCCATTCACCATTGGCCCTTGCCAACTCTAATTGTCTTGGGTCTAAGGGGGCGTCTGGTGGCTGTAATTCTTTTAGAAGTGTCAGCTTCCTTTGGGGGTGACTGAGCTTTCCTTGATGAAGGGTCTACGTATTTGTCCTTCTGTATTCTATTTGTCTTCATACATTGACCATAACAAAAATTCAGCCAGCAGACAGGTACTTTAGAAATCCGATAAGTGTATATATATATATATATATATATAGTAATTACAGTATATTTAATGTAGTAATGCAAACAGTAGCTTCAATAAGAGGTATACAGGAATACTCTTGTTTTTAAGCTTTTGTGATGTCTGAAACAAGTAATAGAAGATATACATTATTTTGTGAGTAGGTCTTCTCTTTACCTTTTTTGCATGAATACTGGTTAATGTAGATCGTTGTGCATGGAAAAAGAAAATATAATCTCAAGTAATTAATGATGGAATTCAGGGTTTGGAGAGTTATGATGATGTTACAAAATGTGATGACAAGATTATGTTTGAAGTTGATTTTTTTTATTCAAGAATAAATGTAGATTGTTGTTCATGGGAATAAAACTGAGACATCCCATGAAAATAAGACCTAACCTATTTTTCACATGCAAGCATACACCCATTACTAAAAAAACATGTCAACCAAAATTGCGCTACTAACTACAGACCTGTCTCTAATCTCCCCTTTGTCTCTAAAGTTCTGGAACATTTGGCTCAGTCCTGCCTTATTTGCTACCTTCCAGGCAACTCTCCTTCTTTTCTTGCCTCTCTACAATACGGTTTCTGCTCCTTACAGTCTACAGAATCTGCCCTTGCTAAAGTTTCTAATGATCCACTGACAGTTAAAAATAATAGTCACTATTCCCTGCTGATTCTCTCTGCTGCATTCAATAGTTGGGATCCCCAGCTCCTCCTGTCTTTGCTCTGCTCTATTGGGCTCAAGGACACCCACTCTCTCCTGGTTTCCCTCCTAACCTGTTTTACTGCTCCTTCAATGTATTTTTTTCTAGCACCTCTTCCTCTTCTCTTCCTTTACTGTCTGGATTTCTCAGGATTCAGTTCCAGGCCCCCCCTCTCTTCTCTTTATACACTGTCCCTATCAGACAAACCATTGATAGATTCGGTTTTCAGTGCCATCTCTACACTAATGACTCCCAATTATACATGTAGTCCCCTGACATCACCCCTGTATTACTACAAAATAACAGTGATTGTCTATCTGTGCTCTTCAACATCATGCCCTCCCTCTATATAAAACTGAATCTGTCAAAAACTGAACTTCTCATTTTTTCTCCTTCTAATAACCTTCCTAAATTCAATATTACCATTTCCATGTGCAGTTCGATCATTTCTCCCCTACAGCACGCATGCTGTCTTGGAGTTATTCTTACCCAGATCTTTCCTTAACTCGCTACATCTAATCACTTGCTTGCTCACGTCACCTACACCTCATAAACATCTGAAGAAGTTGAATTTTTCCTACTGTTGATTCTGCCAAATCTTTCTTCCACTCTTATTCATTCTCATCTGGATAAGTGCAATTTCTCCTAAAGTCTACCCTTTCCAATCCATCCTGAATGTAGCAGCTACAACTGCTTCACTGATGCCTCTATCCTGTGCCAGTCATTGCACTGGTTGCCCATCCGCTACAGAGTACAACGTAATGTTATCACTCCCACCCACAAAGTCTTTTACAGTTCTGCACAGCCCTACATCTCCTCCTTAATCTCTGTGTATCACCCTACCCACGCCCTCATTACTGCTAATAATCTAAAACCGACATCCTCCATAATCAGAACCTACCGTTCCCATTTCTAAGACTTCTTATGAGTTGTGGCAATTCTCGGGAAAGCACTACCAATAATATTATGATTAATATAATAATAAATGATTAATTCCCAATACCCACAATTTTAAGTGCGCCGTAAAAATGTATTTCCTCTTTGGTAGAAAAAAATATAGCGCCACCACCAGTTTGAAGCACGGTCCTTTATTCCACCTACGGGTCCAAGCAGTAGAACACCGCAAGACGGTTGCCGTCGTCCACAGTCTCCCACCCCCTCTCCCCGCACTACCACACACCAGCCTGCCGGGCTAGGTGGAATAAAGGACCCTGCATCAAACCGGTGAGTGCCGTTATCTTTTTTGTACCAAAGAGGATATTTATTTTGCTGGTACAAAGCGTGCAACACGGTACACAAGGGACTAAAGGCTGATACATAGAACAGCCAGAGACTGCTCCTATTTCCCGGAGTGCCCAGTTACCCTCCAATTTTGGTAAAAATTTATTTCTTTAGGCTAACCTATCACCTCACTTATCTAACTATTCCATTTTGCAATTACAATATTTTCTTCAAAATCTGGTCCTTGTTATCATCTGTTTGTACACCCTCCATACACTTATTATTATTCTTAACCTGTACCTGTACAGATTCTGGCTGGTGACTGGTTTATGCAACATTATTTAAATTCCCTATTTATTATATCGATGGCTGGACCATATATGATGGCACTTTTTACCTTTTACCTTTTGTGCCGCCCCTATTTCCACATGGATTGTAAGCTTGTCATCACAGCCCTCGCTCCTCTTGGTCTGTTGTATGTCCCCTTTGAATTGTAAAGTGCTGCAAAAGTTAGCTCTATATATAAATAAAAATTATTACTTATATTATTTTTGTTTTTTGGAGCAAAACATAATGTAAGACTCTGTCTTTATTTTCATGGAAAACAAGATACATGACCTGGCCATAAATAGATCATTCTAAACAAACACTCAAGAAATCTGGCAGCTTGCCGATGACCTGATGTTAAATCTGGTATACCTTGTACCTGAAAAAAGAGAGTTCACTACAGCCTGTTGGTTGTCCTTGTAACAGTATATCAATATAATACAGTGATGGTCTGTGTGTGGTGAATTATTTGGTGGGACTTATACAAAGCTCTGAATTGCTATTGTCTTTTAACTGCTTGTTAATCTCTTATTTTGTATAAAACAAAACAGTTGTTTCCTGAAAATAGCATTTTTAAAAGGTTTGTTGCTTGTCCGCATCACTAGGTCAACTAGACAAGACTCACCTGCAAATAATGGAAACGTTTTTATAAAGAGTGTATTTTTTAAATTTTTGGGGATTTGTGGCAGTTTTTAAATATGTAATAAAAATGTTACAAATTCAACAAAATGAAAATACAAAGCACTTGTAAAGATGCCTGAAATTTATGGTCTTTTCCTCAGCTTTAAAGCTGATAAAACATTGTGTACTAAGGAAGTCTCATGGTGTGTTTACACGTTGCGATATCGTTCCGATATCGTATACAACAGCACGGGAGCGCGCATTTTGTGCCCGGTTTTCCAAGAGTCGGATCGGCGGTGTACACGTCCCGATATCGTGGTACAACGTCCCTATGATGTCTACGCCCCCCGACCCAGGACCAACCATTTAACATGGTAGTGAATGGGGGACGTTGTATTGCGCATCGGAATTGGATGTTTACATGGGACGATCCGGCTCCAACCGGCATCCGATATCGGGCGGTTGAATAGCACGCTCATTCGACCCCCGATATCGGTTTACCATCGTTCCTGCATTGTATTGGATGTTCACACCATACAACGCAGGAACGATATCGGGTCCAACGCACGAACCACGTGACTTTTGGTCGGAGTTGGACGCCGATATCACAACGTGTAAACCCACCATAAAAGCAAAGGTTCCCAACTACATGGCTTTCTGCTATCTGTCAGCTTGTTGCATTAGCACTAGGTCTAGCATGTAATTATGAAAAGCAGGTCTCCAGATGGTGATTTATGCGAGAAGCCATGCACAGAAGAGTAGATCTTGGTGGCCATATACTGCCTTTGGGGGTTTGGAGATAATTTAATTATGGGAAGCTGGAGACCAGATGATACTACCAGTTATGGATGCTCTTGATGACACTATTGTGAGGGGGTACAGGAGCTGGATGGGGCTCGTGACTCTCTCTCTGAGCTGAAGGTGGCTCATGACTCTCTCTCAGAGCTGAATCTGGCTCCCAAGTTCAGAAAGGTTGAGGACCACTGTCTAAGGCTACTTTCACATCAGTGGTTCTTCTCAGTTCTGGAGATCAGGCAAACCTGAAGTTTTGAACTTCAGGATTGCGTGATCTGCATTTTGCAAATCCAGCAGAATTCCATCTTTTTTTGCCAAAACCAGATCCGGCACACTTGTGGCAACATTGCGTTCTGTCTAATGCATTTCTATAGGAGTTCTGGATATGTGCAACACTTGCGTTTTTATTGTGATCTGGTAAATTCTGCAAAAAGTGGCACTAACTGCGGTTTTAAGACAAGCTGCAAGTACCGGATTTGCCGGATTCAGATGAAAACGCAAGTGTCCGCACTTGTTCGGAACTCCTATAGAAATGCAATAGACAAAATGCAATCTTGCTGCAAGTGTGACGGATGCGATTTTTATTAAAAAACCACAAAATTCTGCTGGATTTACAGAAATGAAGATGTGAAGGCAGCCTTAAAGAATACAATAAGGCTACATTCCCACAATGAGCTTTTGATGAGTTTTAGATTTTATAGAATTTCTGTACCATTTCTGCACCTATATTGCAAATTCGGTTAGTTGCTTTTTTTCATTACACTTTTGTGTGCATTTTTTTAACATGCATTTTTTTCTCTAGAGTTTCATGCTGTAAATAAAGCTGCTTTGATTTTGAAATGTATTTAGCTTCGACATAATTAGGTACAGATTACATGCATCTTTGATGCGTATCTCCCATGCAGAGCTGTTACCATGAATTTCAGGTCCCCATACTAGCAAACTTTTGAGACTCTGACCAGGTTCCACCCAAGCTCTGCCTCCATGTAGACCCATCTCCACCCCAGCGTCACCTTAACCTTTCAAACCTTCCAATGTTTCACTGCCCACTCAAGAAAAAACTCAATTTCTGCGCTTCACTCCCCCACAAAGCAATCTGAGTAGTCATCATGTGACCAATCATTCATATGCCATTTGCACACAGTCACCTGCTGACAAGCTGCTCTTCTTAATTCTCTCAATGTTCAGTAAAAAACAGAAGCAGGAAGAAAAGCTGTCAATCGCATATGAGTGGAGTCGCCATATGATGACTGCTGGAATCAGCAAACAGAGCTGAATCTTGAAAGTGAGGTCATTACACGCTATTAGTATTGGGCATGTCACAGTTCTTAATGTTATGATTAAAGGGATTGTCCAGGTTTGAGATGAAAGTCTACAGTCACAGTAGGTGTCTGCAGGCCTCTGAATTCTCACAGCACATGCACTACACAATTTGAGGATTCTCCTTTGCCAAAGGCAAGATTGGATGGTAATGTGAGCACAAGCGTGCAATTTATATATTTCTGGACACATTCTGACTAGATGTGTGCAGCCCCACTCAATTCATTTTCATTGATCAATTCACACATGTCTAGACTGCATGTGACTGTATGTACGTAAATCACATATTTGCAGTTACATGACCTGTCACTCTCACTGCCGGCACTAGAGAATCCTGACAGCATGTAGTGTGTGCACTTTGAGAATTCAGATGTCTGCAGTCACATAGAATGACACATAAAGTGACTGCAGACTCATCACAAACTTGGGACATAACCTTTAATGCCCCTAACATAAACAAAAACATAATAACACTTAAATTGTCAGATGGCACAAAAATGTATTAACATAGCCATGTCTAGCGTAATCTTACAAGTTCTGAACTGTTACATTTGTACAGGATCAGAAGTCATATCAGCACAGGAATACATCACCAGACCCACCAAAGGTACAGAAACACATAGCTAGAACCCACAAAAGTAAAGAAACACTGCATCAAAACCTCCATCAGTGTAGGAATACATTACCAGCACCACAATAGGTACAGAAATAAAGCATCAAAACCCACATCAATACAGTAATACATCACAAGAATCATCAGTACATGGTACATCAATTATGATATCAGGTCTCCATCATATACATATTTTTAATAAAAAGAAAAAAAGTTTTGATACCGTGTTAGTCAGTTGAAAAAATGTTGATTTCTCTCAGTGGGAGAAACAAAATAATAATCTTGTAGTTGGGATACACTTTAATGGCTAACAAAAATAAAATAAATGATATTATAAGGCGAGCTTTCGAGACGTCTCAGGTGTCTTCTTCAGGCATGGTATGACAAGATATTGAATGAAACTCAAATATATACATGCACAACCAGAGCAGAGGCAAAGTATAATAAATGGATGTTTAGATAAATAAACAAAACAAGAGCCTGGAGGAGATCTTTCATTAGCCAGACTTATGGTGGGTTTACACACACCAACTTATCTGTCCAACTTCTGACCAATTTGCTGGTTGCAGTGAAATCATGGACACATTGTTCCATTGACACAGCCACAAAATGGAGCAATGTGTCCATGATTTCACTGCAACCAGCAAGTTGGTCAGAGGTTGGACAGATAAGTTGGTGTGTGTAAAGTGGCCCTTAGTGATGTCAAAGTTTTTATGACACTAATTTATAAGTAGACCTGGTATCTTAAAGAACTCTATCTATCTATCTATCTATCTATCTATCTATCTATCTATCTATCTATCTATCTATCTATCTATCTATCTATCTATCTTCACTAGGTCCTGTCACTCAGAGAAGACAGCAGATACAGTCTATATTATGTGTACTGTTTCTATGCAGTTTGAGCTCGTTATCAGCCATCTTTGCCTTTTTACAGCCCCACCAGACCTCTTTGTCAGGTCCAGCAGAAAATTACTCACATTTCCCTTTGACTTGCCTTATACTCACTATTTGGAACTATTACAAACTACTCTTTACAAGTATAGCGATTACAAATATTTCACTACTCGCTCATCCTTATTCATAAGTATTTGCTAAAACTAGGAATGACTCAAAAATACACAACAGATGTCAATCTTTCCATTATAGTTTTTTCTGTAAGTTCCACTCCTTGGTTTGCATACATACTTCAATGTACAAATACAGATGTGCGAATGTGGGCTAAAACAGCGTGTGCTTCTTAATAATTTAGCATATTTTTCAGCTTACATGAGCCACCCCAAAAATGTACTACAATGAGGATCCGACTTATAAATCTATTGTCTCACTTTTGTGGAGCAAATTATGTTGAATTTCTTGGCCGGGCTCGCCTGTGT
Organism: Allobates femoralis; assembly: GCA_033576535.1. Lineage (NCBI taxonomy): Eukaryota > Metazoa > Chordata > Amphibia > Anura > Aromobatidae > Allobates > Allobates femoralis. The sequence goes on from JARQOC010000004.1 coordinate 495,555,797, forward strand.
CCCCTTTCCATGAAGCTTTGCTCTCTTTTTAAAAAAAAGTCCCCCCCCCTCACATATAGCCTACATAAAATCGTTCCCCCTCTTCCACATATAGCCTGTATAGCATAGTCCCCCTGTTTGGGCACCTTGAGTTCCTAGTAAGTAGTAGATCTCTGTCTTGCAAGTATTACATATTTTAATAGTTTTTTTTGTTTACCAGGCTAAGAGCCTTTCAATTCTTGTTGTAGGGATTTTCTTTCATTATTCCTTGGAAAAGTCTTCCAGTTCTGTGAGATTCCTGAGTTGTCTTGCATACACTACTCTTTTGAGGTCTAGCCACAGATTTCCAATGATGTTTATATCAGAAGACTGTGAGGGCCATTGTAAAACCTTCAACTTGCACCTTTTGAGGTAATCTATAATGGATTTTGATCATTATCTATTTGTAACAGCCATTCTCTTTTCAACTTCAGCTTTCTGAGGCTGGCTTCACACTTGCAGATGCATCTGCAGCGTTTTGCAGATGCATCTGCAATAGGGATGGGCGAATCTACTCGCTAGGACTCGTTACTCGGCGAGTAGTAAGGGACTCGCAGGACTCGGTACTCTGCGAGTTTCCCAGTGATTACTCGCGAGTCCAATGCAAATCAATATCAATCCTAGTTTTGTCAGAAACGCTGACAAAACTAGGATTGCCATTGTTTGCATTAGACTCGCGAGTAATCACTGGCTACTGTGCCAGTGATAGCAGGGAAACTCGCAGATAACTGCTGTTTCTTTGCGAGCCGAGTCCAGCTGTCTTCTCTGTGCAGCTCCAGGGTCCTAGAGCCCGCCTGCTGCCTGATGTAGCAGTGCTGAGATTGCTCTCAGTCTGCTCATTCCCTGTGTACAGACATGAATGTCTGTGCACAGAGATGATGTAGCAGTGCTGAGATTGTTCTCAGTCTGCTCATTCCCTGTGTACAGACATGAATGTCTGTGCACAGAGATGATGTAGCAGTGCTGAGATTGTTCTCAGTCTGCTCATTCCCTGTGTACAGACATGAATGTCTGTGCACAGAGATGATGTAGCAGTTCTGAGATTGTTCTCAGTCTGCTCATTCCCTGTGTACAGACATGAATGTCTGTGCACAGAGATGATGTAGCAGAGCTGAGATTGTTCTCAGTCTGCTTATTCCCTGTGCATAGACATCTATATTTATGCACAGGGGATGTAGCAGAGAGGACATCGCGTTTTGGATTGCGTCGGATGGAAGAGGATTTTTTTAATTAAAGATGGAGTCCCTAATGGCTTTTTTTTTTATTTCTAATAAAAAATTTTCCTTGTGTTGTGTTTTTTTAAAACAATTTAATAGAAATTCATGGCGGTCATGTCTAATATTGGCGTGACCGCCATAAATTTCGGGCTTAGGGCCAGCTGATAATACAAAGCTGGCCCTAACCTCTTTATTACCCAGCGTGCCACCGCTACCAGGGCCGCTGGAAGAGCGGGGTTCAGCGCCAGAGGATGGCGCTTCAATGAACGTGCCATCTTCTGGGGCGGCTGCGGGCTGCAATTTGCAGCGGGGGGTGCCCAGAAAGCTTGGGCATCCCTGCGCTGCGGATTCCAGCCCCCAGCTGCTTAGCTGTACCTGGCTAGACATAGAAATTGCGCGGAGCCCCACGCATTTTTTTTTAAATTATTTCATGAATTTCAGAGTCAGAGTCTCAGAGTCAGAATCTCAGAATTTCATGAAATAATTAAAAAAAAAATGCGTGGGGCTCCGCGCAATTTCTATGTCTAGCCAGGTACAGCTAAGCAGCTGGGGGCTGGAATCCGCAGCGCAGGGATGCCCAAGCTTTCTGGGCACCCCCCGCTGCAAATTGCAGCCCGCAGCCGCCCCAGAAGATGGCGCGTTCATTGAAGCGCCATCCTCTGGCGCTGAACCCCGCTCTTCCAGCGGCCCTGGTAGCGATGGCACGCTGGGTAATAAAGAGGTTAGGGCCAGCTTTGTATTATCAGCTGGCCCTAAGCCCGAAATTTATGGCGGTCACGCCAATATTAGACATGACCGCCATGAATTTCTATTAAATTGTTTTAAAAAAAACACAACACAAGGAAAATTTTTTATTAGAAATAAAAAAAAAAGCCATTAGGGACTCCATCTTTAATTAAAAAAATCCTCTTCCGTCCGACGCAGTCCAAAACGCGATGTCCTCTCTGCTACATCCACTGTGCATAAATATAGATGTCTATGCACAGGGAATAAGCAGACTGAGAACAATCTCAGCTCTGCTACATCATCTCTGTGCACAGACATTCATGTCTGTACACAGGGAATGAGCAGACTGAGAACAATCTCAGCACTGCTACATCAGGCAGCAGGCAGGCTCTAGGACCCTGGAGCTGGGGCAGCCAGAACACAGAGAAGACAGGATCTTATCTGTGCGAGTCAGCGATTACTTACAAAGTAAACGAGCAATGCAAATAAATGACAAAACTAGGATTGCTTCAGGCTGAAGCTTCCGAGACACATCTGCGATTTGTAAATCTCACACTACTCGCTATTACTCGCTTCCCCATTCATTAACATTGGACTCGCTAGACTCGCAACGAGTAGCGAGTCCCGGGCTCGGACTCGCTAGAGTCAAGCGATTCCGAGTAATTTAGGATTCGCCCATCACTAATCTGCAAGTATCAGCATGCAGACCACGGCCGCGGTCTGAAAGCTCTCATTCATTCTTGTATGTGAAGCGTCCGCAGGCGGATGCCTGCTGACAGATCACACTCTCCCGCCCGCACCATGGACGCGAGATGTTGCGTCCAAGGTGCGGGGCGGGAGAGTGTGATCTGTCAGCAGGCATCCGCCTGCGGACGCTTCACATACAAGAATGAATGAGAGCTTTCAGACCGCGGTGCGCCCTATTATAAACATAGGGGCCGCGGTCTGCATGCTGATACTTGCAGATGCATCTGCAAAATGCTGCAGATGCATCTGCAAGTGTGAAGGCAGCCTTACAGATGGTGTTATGTTTTCATCTAGAGTTTGTTGACATTTCATTGAATCCATCAACTCCAAAGCTCGATTGATCCACCTCCATGCTTAATAGTTGGTGAGATGTTCTTTTCCTGAAATTCAGTTGCTTTTTACTCCAAACATACCTATAATAATTGTGGCAAAAGAGTTCTATTTTAACCTCATCGGTCTATAGGACCAATTCCCAAAATGCATCTGTCTTGTTTAGATGTTCTTACACATATTTGTGATGCTGAATTCTATGGTGAGGATGCTGGGCATGTGTTATTCTGATGACTCTTCCATGAAGGCCACATTTGTGCAGGATTCTCTAAATAGTGAATCAATGTACCACAACTACAGAGTCTTCTAAATCTTCCATAACTTTAACAGGCAAATTAAGGCTACGTTCACACATTTGCGTATTTTGCTGCGCTTTTTTGCGCGCGCTTTATGCCGCGTTTTTTGGCCGCGCAAAAAAGCGCAGCAAAATACGCAGGGGCTTTCACACACTGCGCTTTCTGTACTCCAGAAAGCGCAGTGATGTCACAGAGGGGAGGAAGAATCCTGCTTCCTCCTCCCCTCTGTGACAGCCCCATTAGATTTTCCAGTGTATTAATATACACTGCAAAATCTAAATTAAACTGAGGCAAATGTATGTAAAATAAAAAAGAATGAATACATCACCTCTCCGGTGCCTTCTCCCACTGTCCGGTGCCTTCTGCCGCTCTCCGCTCTCCGGTTCCAAGTGAGAGGTGTACTGAGAAGACCTGTGGTGATGTCAGAGGGGGGGCGTTCCCGGGGCGTTCCCAGTGCTGATTGGCTGTTCGCGGTCATGTGATATGTATCACATGACCGTGAGTGCCCGGGAACGCCCCTCTGACATCACCACAGGTCCTGTCAGAAGAGATTTCACTTGGAACCGGGGATCGCACAGCGGGAGAAGGTGTCGGACAGGTAAAGTATTGATTCTTTTTTATTTTTCACACACTTGCTTTTGTTTAATTTAGATTTCACAGTGTATATTAATACACTGTGAAATCTAATGGGCGGCCACAGCTGTCACAGAGGGGAGGAGGAAGCTGGATTCTTCTCCCCTCTGGGAGAATACGCAGAAGTAGCTGCGTAAACAATTGACATATCAATTGTTTACGGAGCTGCGCTGTCTCCCGGAAAACGCAGTGCGTATTTTTACGCAATGTCTGCACTGCAAAGTGAATTTCCCATTCACTTTGCTGGCAGACAAAAGGCACATTGCGTATTTTGAAAAGCGCGCGTAAAAAAACGCGGCAAAATACGCAATGTGTGAATGCAGCCTAAGGTCTAAAACATTGGTCAAAGTTATCTGAGCACCCAAATCTCCTAGGGAGCCCAAACCTTGTATCTGAGCACCCAAATCTCCTAGGGAGCCCAAACCTTTGTATCTGCCCATTTTCCTTTTAGTAATTTTTAAAATGAAAAATATAAAAAATAACATTTTGTCTAAAATATAATTTTTTTTTTTAGAAATCATTTCATCTCCAACTTGCTTAACTACTCACAATAAAAGTTGACCAGAGTGCCCAAACTTTTACATGCCACTGTATATAGTCCAGTCCCCCCTTCCCCACATATAGCAAATATAACCGAGTCCCCCTTTTCCCCTTTTATAGCATATATAACAAGTCCCTCCTCTCCTACATATAGCATCTAAAAAATAAATAAACACCATTGACCACAATCCATATGTAATGACTATAACGTATAAACAAGGAAACTATAAACACAGAAGGAGGGAAATATAGTGCCGCTCAGTATGGTTACATGACAAGGTAGTCGTGTCTTGTAGCCGAAATTACAATTACAATGGGCAGCGTCATGAAGGGCTACTCATTCCCATTTGTAGAGGAATGAAAAGTACCACCGCCCAGCGGTGTTTGCTTTCTTCTGTTTTTTCTTTTAAATGTATCTTCTTGTATATTTCTAGTTATGATGTTCCCATAATATTCTATATCACCATTATTACATCTCTTTTTGTGATGTCAGGTTGTAACATCCAGGGCGGCACTATGATAAATGATACATGCCCTGGACAGTCCGTCATGACACCTTTTGTGACACAAATATTTTGTAATGTGATCACACATGGCAGTAGCAATGTTCAAGCTGTGCTTCTCTACAGATGATAAATGGGCAGCCCTTCATGACACTGCACATTGTCGTGGTCATTTGGCCATGTGACAAGATTAACTTGTCATGTGACCATGTTGGGCATTATCATGACGCTGCTCTCCTCTATGAATATAGATGGGCAGCTCTTTGCGACATTGCCTGCTGTCATGGCAACTTGGACCACAAGGCCTTCTTTGTATTACATGAAGCATCAGGCCGTCCATAGCTTGGAAGTGTTGTTAATGATATAGATAATTTGATTGGTTCTTCTCATATAAATGTTTACCTCACCAACATACCGCCACTTCTGGACAAAACATTTCTATACAAAAGTCACTTTTTCTACTACACATATCAGTTTCACATAAAATAATATTTAAAAATGAAAACTGCTTATCCTTTCCGTGTTCTGAGCTCAGGAAGGAGTCTTGTTGATGATACCGTAGCATTAGCAGATGACGGAGGAGAGGAGGTTCAGGCAGCTGCTGCAATCACCAAGCACCATTCACATCACAACTGCACCATGCCTTGTCTCCATTCTGAGGCACAGAGAGGGGTGAGGCTACAGACTGCACAACATCTGGATGCTATGGTAAACTCAGTGACCCGCCCACCCACAGTCTCATCATGCTGGGAGGTGAGGATTGGGATAATGGATTATGGTCACTTTGGCACCTCTGCAGAAGGGGTGTCCATCTAGCACAGCTATTCACTGCTCTGCTAATTGATATCCATAGCGGTGCACACCCTACTTCTCCAGTAGTGCTGGTGCAGGGTGTTGGACTCTAACTGACACATGTGCAAGACACCTGTTACAGTCAATGACACTTCTCCTGCTCAAGCACAAGTCTGACAACACCTATCACCAGCACTACAGATGATGGAGGATGTGCGCCGCTATGGATGCCGATTAGCAGAGCAGTGCATAGCTGTGCTAGGATAGGATGGGAAGGAGCATTCCATGACTCGACCCGGTGAGTTGCCGTGGGGTACTCGGAAGGAGGCCTCTCTCTCTCGACATCCTCAGACGTCTTGGAGGGGGGAAGACGCTGTCATAGTGGCAGGACCCGGTCCGTGGCCACCCGGTTGGGCGGTCAATAAAAAGGGGAAAACAGTTTTTGAATTGAAGGGATTTGTGGGGGGTGGTTGTCTTGACGCCACCCATGATATGCAGTCGTTGGTGATCGCTGCTGCAGACCGGAACATCTGGGGACAGTGGAATGGCAGCTAGGATTGTATCGCTCCCCACAAGTGGAGTTCTTGCAGGGTCAGCGGGGCTGAGCTGGCTGCAGGATGAGATCGGGGCAACTCTCAGGCAGGCTCTTGCTGCCTGCGTGGCATTCCATTCTACCACTCCTCAGGTACGAAATGAACAGTCTTACACAATGCTGAGTTCCAAAGCCGGTTAACTGAGCTCTCTTACAAAAGAAACACAGTTTACAGCTCAATTACAGTGACGATCCGGGTAGGTTTTAGCAACCAGGATGGCTTGTTCAGTTCACCCATTTTGTGTACCTTTCCTCACGGGCCTCTCTTCCTCAGCGCTGCCTGTTCTCCTCCTTCCTGCACACGCCTCTGCGCACAGAGCCCCAATCCAGCAACCATGGGTCTTCATTGGGTGACTTGCAGTTTCTCCTGGCCATAGTATGGCTGCCTTCTCAGCGGATGTGCCAGGAGTGGGACACAGTTCCTCAAGATCTCATGGCCACCCGGGTTCTGTGGTTGGAGCATGTAGGCTCCTCGCCACCTTTCAGGGCCAGGCCCCTGGTTCTCACCCTGCCCCTTCCCTTTAGTCCAGATTCGGGTGTATCGCTCACTGCCAGTACCCCTAGGGCTCCCTCTGTCTGCATGTGGTCTCTAGCCTCGGGACCCGGGACGAGTCTCATCGCTGCTCAAGTCCTCCAGGTCCTTTTCTCTGTCCTCTCCTCAGCTGACTTCCTCCGACTGTCTGAAACTTCCTGTCGTATTTTCTCTTTGTCCGCTTCCTTCCCTGACCCCTTTCTGCTCCCTTTCCACCCACCACTTTTCTCCCTCCGCCATCTCACGGAATTCCTGAGCTGTCCCACTACCTAGGTTCACCTGCTCTCCCTTGGACCGGGTGTGTTGCGTGTGTTTGCAGGTGACTGGACTTATAGAACCTGGTTGCCTCAGATGGGAATACTATCCCCCAATTGTGGATGCAGTACCCCTTAGTGGCGACCAGACCGCTGGGGTGCCACATTCATCTTTTGTCAGTGTTGGTCTTGCAGATGGGCACACTGAGTGATTCCCAGTGGGCCAGTCCAAACCTGCAACCATATACTTATCAATATCTAATAGATACTTAACTACATGCATATGTCATCCATTTTTGTCACAATGCCCACGAATCCAACAATGCACCACGCCGTATTACTATACCCAAGTGATGGGTATAGTAATATGGCACCGGTTGGCGGCGGTATCGACATCCGACACAGATGCGCCACGTGCCACCAGCTGCACCCCGTACTCCCCCCCCCCGCTGTGCACAGCACCTTGCATGCCCACCGCCCGCTGCTAAACCGATAACTTCTAACTTTCCAGAGGCTACAGGACCTGTGGTGATGTCATAGTCATGTGATCAGTCACATGACCATGACATCACCACGGCTTTGATACTACTAAGGTTATTCACTGCAGTGATACAGACAGCAGTCAGAGAAAGTGCAGGTAGAGGGGGCAGAAATAGAGCACTGGGGGGGCAGTGAGGGGGTAGAAAAAAGCACTAGGGGCAGAGAATGGCAGAAAGAGAGCACTGGTGGGGCAGAAAAAGTACAGGGGGCCGTGAGCGCACAGTGGGGTAAAAAGAGAGCATGTGTGAGTAGAAAGAGATCACAGGGGGAAGTAGAGAGAGGGGTGGAAGCAGAAAAAGAGCACATGGGTGCAGAGAGAGGGGTGGGGCAGAATATAGAGCACAGTGGGGCAGAGAGCACAAACAGAGAAAGCGCATGGTGAGAGAGTGCAGGAGGCAGAGAGTGGTCTGTGGGAGAGAGCTCAATAGGGCAGAGAGCGCATAGTGGGAGACAGCTCAAAGGGGCCGAGAGTGCTCGGTGGGAGAGGGAATGCAAGGGGGGCAGAGAGCGCACAGTGAAAGAGCACCATAGGGCAGAGAGCTTATGGTGGGAGAGAAAGCGCAACAGGGGGCAGAGAGTGCAGGGGGCAGAGAGAGGGGTGGGGCAGAAAGATAGCACAGGGGTGCAGAGAGCACACTGTGAGAGAGAGAGCACAAGGGGAGCAGAGAGCGCACGGTGGGAGAGTGAGTGCAAGAGGGCAGAGAGCACACAAGGTGGGGAGAGAGCGCAAAGGGGGCAGAGAGCACATGGTGTGAGAGAGACTATAAGGAGGCAGGGAGTGCATGGAAGAGAGAGCACAACAGGGGCAAAGAGCGCACAGTGAAAGAGAGAGAGCAATGGGGCAGAGAGCGCACAGAGGAAGAGAAAGAGCAAAGGGGCAGAAAGAGCATGGGAGCAGAGAGCGTGAACAGAGAAAGCAAACATTGGGAGAAAGAGCACAAGGGGGGCAGAGACCGCACACTGGGAGAGAGCGCAAGTGGGGAAAGAGAGAGCATTGGGCAGAGTGTGCACGGTGGGAGAGAGCGCGCAAGGGAGGCAGAGAGAGCGCATGGTGGAAGAGAGCAAATGGAGGTAGAGAGCACAGCAGCACGGAGGGAGAGAGAGCGCCAGGAGGGTGAGACAGTGCTCAGGGCAAAGAGCACATGGGGGGATGACAGCTCAAAGGAGACAGCACAGGGGAGAGAGAGACAGCAAACAAGGAGAAGAGCACATGAGGAGTCAGCACAAAGAAGAGAGCAGATGATGGGAGAAAACAGCACATGGGGAGAGAGATGAGTCGGTTGACAGGATAGGGGTTAACTTCAGAGGGGATCACGGCTGGTCGGTTCCCAGTTCCGTGCCCAGGGAACCTCAATGGCGGGGTGGGGGTGATGATGATGGGGAATGGTAATGTGACGCCACCTATGGTACCTGGTAATAGAGTTACCAGCGCTGTGGCCAGCCGCTGAGGTGATGTAAATGCAGCTTTGGTAGTACAGCTCCCCACAGGTGGAGCTTTACCTCAGGGCAGCGGGTTGGATGAGGGGAGTAGTAATAGTGGTTCTACTGTGAATGCTGCAGGTGGTGGCAGTGAAGCAGGCAAATCCGGCAAAGGGGGAAAGGGAAAATGACAACGGGCTTCGGCCTCAGGATGCTTTTATTCACTTTGTAAAGAGAGAGAGGGGAGGGGGACAAGAGGCGCAATAGTGCCCTTATCACTTAGACACTAATTTTCAGCGGTGAAAAAAAGGCAATCCACTCACCTACTCCAGTTGTGTGACCCACAACTGGCTTGAAAGCATGTAGGATAATATCCTGATGGCTGCTGCTGGACCTCCACCGTTTCCACACACGTGTGGTTGAACCAGTAAATTCAGGGAAAGAAGGTGTACTCCGGTCCGCGCTGCCAAGTTCATCAAAGAAAACCCAAGACGAAGTTCTGATCGAATCCTTCTTTATTTTCCTCCTACGCGTTTCAGTGCCCACCTGGCACCTTCATCAGGGATCCCTGATGAAGGTGCCAGGTGGGCACTGAAACGCGTAGGAGGAAAATAAAGAAGGATTCGATCAGAACTTCGTCTTGGGTTTTCTTTGATGAACTTGGCAGCGCGGACCGGAGTACACCTTCTTTCCCTGAATTTATTTATTCACTTTGTGAGTTTTGCCAAAATAAAGTTTCTGATCATTGGATATGGGTGCAAGCTCCCACTTTTTCCTTGGTGAAGCAGGCACACACACACACGATAGTCTCTGTTACGGTATCTTTTTACTGATGTCTGGTAACAGGCACGGTCCAGGAGGGTAACCAGGTTTCGGAGCAGCTTGGGACATTCACGTTGGAGAGTTGTGAAGCCTCCTCTGTTAGGCTGGGGTTACACATAAGCCCTCAGTCCGTTTTTGGCTTCAGTTTTGGTAATTTTTTTTTCTAAGTCCAAAAACTGACAGAAAAACGCATTGGGTGTAATAAACACCCTGTCCGTTTTTCTCTGGAGCTCAAAACATTGCCCTGTCCGTTTTTGAGTCAAAAACGTTGCATGCAACGTTTTTGGCATCAGTTAAAAAACGCATGCGTTTTCATGCGTTTTTTTAACATGGGGCCCTATGGGAAACGCATGCGCGAACGCATGCAAACGCGCACTTGCGTTTGCGCATGCGTTCGCGCATGCGTTTTTTTAATGAAAATTCCAAAAACGTTCAGGAGTGCAGGAGGCTCAAAAAGCACCCAGAAAAAAACGGATTGGTGATGAAAATCACTTCCAAAAACGGATTTCTATGTGTGACCACAGCCTTAGTATAACTTCAGGGGACTAGACCCTCCTGGTTGGGCCAGGCTTTCTCTGCTACACTTTAGAAGAATAGCAACTTTGGACTCTGGTGTCTGAGTGGGCTAAAGTGATACCAGGTATGTTCCCTTCTCCTTTCTTCCTATTTCTATCACTGGCCTCCGTCCATCTCCCTAGGGCGAATAGCATCAGGTCTTCATCTAGTTAACTTATATCCTACATAACAAGCCCAAATACAGTATAACTTTGCTGCTTATACTGTATATCATTTATAATAAACAGTCCTATACATCTTACATACCAATCCAATATAACATTCCTATCACAATATTTTACATCATCTTTACACTACGGTTTACGATTCATACAATATATTATTTACAAATATGCATGACAACATTTGCATTACAACATAAGAGTGAAGTTGGTGTTCAGGGAGGAAAGTGATTAACAGTCCACCTCCTCCTTACACTAAATGTTGATTTAGTTTACAATTCCCTTTTGTTCATTTACTTTGTATTTTATTCAATGTTAAAATAAAACTATTAACATATCTATAATTTTTAGGTTTTCTTAATTTGCACATATTTTTTCCGTACCAGCTTAAATCTTTTGCACTTTATATACTGTGCACTTTTTTGCTATGGGACTCTAGGGGACATATGCCAGGCCCGGCGCCAGCATCCGGCAAACCCGAGCATGTGGCGGGGCCCTGAAAAAGTCAGGGGGCCACTCTCTGCCTGTGAGTGGAAAGAGTGAGGAGACCGGTTCACAAAAAGCTGCTCTCTCTTTTCTCCTGCTCTGCAATGATCTATGTGATCGGTACAAAGCAGGAGAGAAAGCTACTGGGAGCTGAACGGAGGCTCCAGGACCTTCGAATTCCAGTCATGTGATTGATCACATGACTGAAATCAAGATACTGGAAGATCCTGCAGCAGCTTAACTTATCCCTTCTCCATGTTGTTCCCAGTGCCTCCTCATGCTCTGCGCTAACCAAGAACAGCTACATGTGGTAATGTATAGTATGTGTGTGTGTGTGTGTGTGTGTGTGTGTAAATGCAGAGCTGTGTGTATCTGTGTGTGTGTCTTTGTGTGTTTATATCTGTAAATAAATGTATTGTTGATGTAGTAGAGCTTTGTGTGTTTGTATGTCTTTGTAGTAGAGCTGTGTGTGTGTCTGTATGTATATGTATTGCACATGTAACACAGCTGGGTGTGTAGTGTGCATGTAATGTCCATGTAGCTGAGCTGTGTGTGTCAGTATGTGCATGTATTGCATATGTTGCAGAGCTGGGAGTGTAGTATGCATGTGGCAGAGCTGGGTGTGTAGTGTGCATGTAGTGTACATGTAGCAGAGCTGTGTGTATCTGTATGTGTATGTGCATGTAGTTTCTATGTACCAGAGCTGTGTGTATTTGCATCTGCTTGTAACAGAGCTGTGTGTGTGTTTGTATGTGCATGTAGCAGAGGTGTATGTGTAGTGTGTATGTAGCAGAGCTTTGTGTGTCTGTAGGTGCATTTATTGGGCATATAGCAGAGCTGTGGGTGTATCTGTGTGGTGCCCCGCAACGAGTGCGTCACAGGAGGGTATTGCAGCCATAAATGCAGCCGCAATATTCTCCGACCCAGCAGTTATATGGTTAACTTAGAGATCCAACCCTGCATGCATCACTTAACATAGAGGGCCAATCCTAGGTCCTGTTGGGTGGAGTGCAAGGGTAGTGTAGAGGGAAAGTTAACACACACTTAGTGCAGAAGTTAGGAGTTGGAGTCGAGTCAAGACACAGACTTGAACTTGGAGAGAGTAGGAGCGGGGACTCTGCACCACCGTGCAGCCCCTGGGCCGTCACCGGTCGGGTGTTAGCACCTGAGGCCTCAACAACCGGGATCGGGCATCATCAACCACGGGTTTCCAAAAGACCCCGTGCCCCAAAAGACCACAGCCGGTTCACTGGTACCGAAGCTGGCAGCAGTTCACCTCTGCTACGCGAACCAGAAGCGTGGAGGAGCAGCTTCACAGGAGCACCCCACCACCCGCCAAATTCCAGTCGTCTAACCAGCGGTGTACCCACCGAGGGATCCAAGGCTCCCCAGAACATCCATAACGTATAGCTTGGATAGGGATTGAAGCAGCCTCCCCGTACCCGACCTGGTATTCCTGGGCGACAATGGCAACTTAGCTAGAATGGAGGAACACTACGGATCTCTGAGGGACACCTATCACTACTGAGTCCACCCGGTCCACTACCCGATAAACTGTATGCCATGTACTGCCTGCTGGTAACAGTAAAGACCCGTTACAGAGACTTTCAGTGTCCGTGCTTCCTTATGATTGAATCCGTCCACACACAAGGTAACCGCAGCTGCCGCACAACATCTTGAGCAGCTCCAGCCTCCGGGGATCACCGCTCAGCCTGTGGGGAGCGTTCCATTTTGCTGCTATCCATCCCCCGGAGGTTTCGCAGCGTCGGTAACGATTACCGAAACTACTCATAGGTGGCGTCACGAATAAATTAAAAACCCCTTTAATCTGTTCCCGCAAGACGTCTTCAACTTTGATCTGCACTCAACCGGGCCTCACTACCGGCAGGCGCGCCCACCCGTGATAAGGAGGAAGGAGCTTCAGCCTGTCTAAACCGGAGTCCCCGGCCATGGTGAGTCATCTGCATGTTCATGTAGTAGAGCTGTGTGTGTGCATGTCGTAGGGCTGTGTGTCTGGTGTGCATGTATCAGAGCTGTATGTCTGGTGTGCATGTAGTGAAAGGCAGTAATTCTGGTATTATTTAGGAGCGCTCAGTAAAGAGAAGCAGATAACCAATAATTAAAGTATACCTGTTTTATTCTGGCTTGTCCACTACGCGCCGTTTCAACAGCGACGTGCTGTCTTCCTCAGGTGGGGGTTTCCTAAATAATACCAGAATTACTGCCTTTCATTACCATTATCCCTTATGGGATCTGGCTGGAGCTGCACAGTAGTGAGGAAGCTTAGTTAGAGAATTGTGATGAGCGAGTACTAAAATGCTCGAAGCTCGGGCCGAGCATGCCCAAGATACTCGTGTACTCGGCCCGAGTACCGAGCCCAATGTTATCCTATGGGAGACACGAGTATTTTTATGAAATGACTGCCGGCAGCATGTAGAAACCCTAAAAATGTCACAAAAGTCTCAGAGGAGTGCTCAAATGACAAGGCAACACCATGGGGAAGACCCCTGGAAGCATTTCTCACTCAAAAGTCACAGCTATGAACAATGTTGTCCGAGTTTCACACCAATTTTACAGAGTCACCAGAAAACCTTCCAAAATGACACCAAAATGAATATTAGGGTGGAAATGTTAAGGGCACATACCCAATAGTGAGATACAGCTGGTGTATGTTACTTTTTGTGATTACATGAAAGATTTTACGTGAAAACATTGTGCGGCACTCCGATGTCCCTGAGACGAGACGTACATGAAGCCCTGTCTTGACATATTGTGGCCCATTTTGAGGAACTGGGTCTATTGTAGTATTTTCCTTTGCCAGGGCAGTCTAAAATTGGGAGGTTCACCATACCCCTGGATAGAGAAGTGCAGGAGGACCTGTAAACCTGAAGTGCCCATTGTAAGGAAGTGGGAGTATTGGAGTATAGCCCTTTGGCAGGGCAGCCAAAAATTGGGAGGCTCCACATTGTTTCTGGATAGAGACATGCATGAAGGCCTGTAAACCTCAAGTGGGTGTATTGTAGTATAGCCCTTTGGCAGGGCAGCCAAAAATTGGGAGGCTCCACATTGTCCCTGGATAGAGATGTGCAGTAGGGCCTGTAAACTGAAGTGGGTGTATTGGAGTATAGTCCTTTGGCAGGGCAGCCAAAAATTGGGAGGCTCCACATTGTCCCTGGATAGAGACATGCATGAAGGCCTGTAAACCTGAAGTGGGTGTATTGGAGTATAGCCCTTTGGCAGGGCAGCCAAAAATTGGGAGGCTCCACATTGTCCCTGGATAGAGACGTGCAGTAGGGCCTGTAAACCTGAAGTGGGTGTATTGGAGTATAGCCCTTTGGCAGGGCAGCCAAAAGTTGGGAGGTTCAACAATGACCAATGCATACAGACCTGCATGAGGGCCTGTAAACCTCAAGTGGGTGTATTGTAGTATAGCCCTTTGCCAGGGCAGCCAAAAATTGGGAGGCTCCACATTGTCCCTGGAGAGAGACGTGCAGGAGGGCCTCAAAACATTTTTCCCATTGAAAAGAGCGGGTCTCCTGTCGTTGTAATGCCCATTCTAAAAGAATGGGTGAAAAAATTTACCACTGGGGGTATACCTGAAACAACAGCCTAACTATTGTAACGGTCATCATGGTGGCACATGAGGAGAAGGAGGAGCACTCCAGCGATTAGCCAAAGTCCAGAAGTGTGTACCCATGGGTGAGTGGAGGTACATGGCAAATTCACAGAACAAAATTTAAATTCCGCTGTCATTTGTTGGTGGTGTGGTGAAGTCAGGCCCAATCCAACCCTTGTTAATCTTGATCAGAGTCAGCCTGTCAGCATTTTCAGTTGACAGGCGGGTGCGTTTATCAGTAATGATTCCACCTGCGGCACTGAAACACACCTCTGACAAAACGCTAGCGGCAGGGCAGGCCAGGACTTCCAAGGCGTAGAGAGCCAATTCATGCCACGTGTCCAGCTTGGAGACCCAATAATTGTAAGGCACAGAGGAATGTCGCAGTACAGTTGTTCGATCTGCAAGGTACTCCTTCAGCATCTGGCCAAACTTAGCATTTCTTGTGGCACTACCCCGCACCTCAAGGGCTGTGGTACGTGAGGGGCTGAGAAAACTGTCCCACATCGTAAAGACTGTTCCCCTACCTCTGGCGGATTGGACTTGTGCCCCTCTCGGCCGTACGCCTTGGTTGTCCACCGATTCCTGACCTATACCGCTAGCGTTTTGTGAGGGGAATGCTTTGCCTACTTCCGTGACTATGGCCTTCTGGAACTGCTGCATTTTGGCTGACCTCTCCGCCTCAGGAATGAGAGACATAAAGTTCTCCTTGTAGCGTGGGTCTAAGAGTGTTGCCAACCAGTACTGATTGTCGGCCAAGATGTTCTGAACGCGAGGGTCACGAGCCAGGCAGCTTACCATAAAGTGAGCCATGTGCGCCAGACTCTTAACAGCCATCACTCCAGTATCCAGACCAACACGATGACTGAGCATGCTGTTTCCTCCTCCTCATCTCCCCTGTCCTCTGGCCAGCCACGCTGAAGCGAGGTATGACTGGTGTGCATGGCATATCCTCAATTTGGATAGAGAGTTGCTCCATGTCTTCATTCTCCTCCTCCTCCTCCTCGTCATAGTCCTCCACTGCATATTCTGATGAGATGAGGCTGGGCTGTGTGTTATCACCCACACCCACTCATGTTTCTTGCTCAAACTCATCGCGCACCGCCTGCAACGCATCCTCTTTGTTTTTCAGCAGAGACCGTTTTAGAAGGCAGAGTAGCGGTATGGTGACGCTAATAATGGCGTCATCGCCGCTCACACATCTTGGTGGAGTCCTCAAAGTTTTGAAGGACGGTACATAGGTCCGACATCCATCTCCACTCCTCGGGTGTTATGTGTGGAATTTGACCCATTTCCCGACGGCTTAGGTGATGCAGGTACTCAACAACTGCCCTCTTCTGCTCACATATCCTGACCAACACGTGCAGAGTTGAATTCCAACGCGTGGGGACATCACACACCAGTCTGTGGGCCGGAAGACGCAAACGGCGCTGAAAGCCGGCAAGGCCGGCTGAAGCAGCAAGTGACTTGCAAAATGTGCAGACAGGCGGCGAACTTTTACCAGCAGATCAGACAGCTCTGGGTATGACTTTATAAACCGCTGAACCACCAGGTTGAGCACATGGGCCACGCATGGAACATGCGTCAGCTGGCCTCGCCTCAAAGCTGCCACCAGGTTCCGGCCATTGTCACACACGACCTTTCCTGGCTTTAGGTTCAGAGGTGTGAGCCAGTGATCTGCCTGCTGTTTCAGAGCTGTCCACACCTCTTCTGCATTGTGGGGTTTGTCACCTATGCATATTAGCTTCAGCACAGCCTGTTGCCGCTTTGCAGAGGCAGTGCTGCAGTACTTCCAGCTTGGGACTGGTGTGGAGGGTAAAGTGGATGAGGATGCGCAGGAGGAGGAGGCTGAGGAGCATGACATTCCGGAGCTGTAGAGTCTGGGTGAAACCATGACAGAGGTAGGGCCTGCAATCCTTGGTGTGGGAAGGACGTGTTCCGTCCCTCGCTCAGACTGGGTCCCAGCTTCCACAATATTAACCCAGTGTGCCGTCAAGGAGATGTAGCGGCCTTGCCCACAAGAACTTGTCCACGTGACTTTGGCTGAAACAGCGTTGTTCAGGGCAGGTGTGATGCTTTGTGACACGTCGTTATGCAATGCGGGGATGGCACATCTGGAGAAATAGTGGCGGCTGGGGACCGAGTAACGTGGGACAGCAGCCACCATCAGGTCGCGGAATGCTTCCGTCTCTACCAGCCGGAAAGGTAACATTTCTAGCGCAAGCAGTCGCGAAATCTGATAATTTAGGACTGTGGCATGTGGGGCGTTGGCAGCGTACTTGCGCCTGTGTTCAAAGGTTTGCTGAATGGATAATTGAACGCTGCGCTGGGACAAGGACGTGCTTGATGGTGGTGTTATTTGTGCGTGGGCAACGTCTGGTGCAGGGCCGGAGGCTTGTTTGCGGCCAGCATGGACAGGGGATTGGCTCGCACGCACAACACGCGAAGACGTAGCAGTGACATCAGCAAGCAGCGCTCCTCGACTCTGTTGTACTTCCCACAAAGTCGGGTGCTTGGCTGACATGTGCCTGATCATGCTGGTTGTGGTCAGGCTGCTAGTATTCGTACCCCTGCTGATGCTGGCATGGCAGGTGTTGCAAATGGCCTTTTTAGAGTCATCTGGAGCCAACTTAAAAAACTGCCAGACTCGGGAAGACCTAACATTTGAACAGGCACCTTGTGTCGTGTTGTTGTTCCGGGGAACGGTTGCCTGCCTTCTGCCTGCGGACACGACCCTGCTTCTTACTGCCTGTTGGAATGCTATGCCTCCCTCTCCCTGTGCATGCTGTCCTCGCTCTGCATATCCTCCTGCCAGGTTGGGTCATCTACTGGATCATCCTCCACGTCGTCTTCCTCTTCCGCACCCTGATCCTCCTCCTGACTTCCTGGCAATTGTGTCTCATCATTGTCCACCCCTTGTTGAGACACGTTGCCAACGTTCCCTTCGAGATAACGTGGCTGCTCAAATATTTGGGCATCTGTACATACCATCTCATCACCCACTTCAACAGGAGCTGGCGAGAGGCCAGATTCTGCGAATGGATACGTGAACAGCTCTTCCGAGTGTCCTAGTGTGGGATCAGTAATGTCTGTGGACGTGTACTCGGCCTGGTGGTAGGAAGGAGGATCAGGTTGGGAAATGTGCGGTGCAGTATCATGGCTACTGACACTTGACCGTGTGAAGACAGGGTGTTTGTGGAGGTGCCCATCTGACTTGAAGCATTATCCGCTATCCAAGTAACAACCTGTTGACACTGGTCTTGGTTCAAGAGTGCTGTACTGCTGCGGGCCCCAAGAATTTGGGACAGGGTGTGCGAGCGAGTAGATGTGCTACTTTGTTGTTGCGAAATTAGTGCTTGCACACGACCTCGGCCTCTGCCTGCACCACCATCACATCCACTTCCTTGTTCCTTGCCAACGCCCTTGCCAACGCCCTTGCGCATTTTGCCTGTATACAGCGACAACAGTCTGGTGACTGTTCAGGTCACAGGAAAGTTGGATTTTAGAACCTGCCTGTATAAAGCTAATAAGTCTAATAGTCTGGTGACTGTTCAGGTCACAGGAAAGTTGGATTTTAGACCCTAACCTGTATAAAGCTATCAAGTACAACAGTCTGGTGACTGTTCAGGTCACAGGAAAGTTGGATTTTAGACCCTAACCTGTATAAAGCTATCAAGTACAACAGTCTGGTGACTGTTCAGGTCACAGGAAAGTTGGATTTTAGACCCTAACCTGTATAAAGCTATCAAGTACAACAGTCTGGTGACTGTTCAGGTCACAGGAAAGTTGGATTTTAGACCCTAACCTGTATAAAGCTATCAAGTACAACAGTCTGGTGACTGTTCAGGTCACAGGAAAGTTGGATATTAGACCCTAACCTGTATAAAGCTATCAAGTACAACAGTCTGGTGACTGATCAGGTCACAGGAAAGTTGGATTTTAGAACCTGCCTATATAAAGCTATTACGTATAACAGTCTGGTGACTGTTCAGGTCACAGGAAAGTTGGATTTTAGAACTTGCCTGTACAAAGCTATTACGTATAACAGTCTGGTGACTGTTCAGGTCACAGGAAAGTTGGATTTTAGAACCTGCCTTTATAAAGCTATTAAGTATAACAGTCTGGTGACTGTTCAGGTCACAGGAAAGTTGGATTTTAGACCCTAACCTGTATAAAGCTATCAAGTACAACAGTCTGGTGACTGTTCAGGTCACAGGAAAGTTGGATTTTGGAACCTGCCTGTATAAAGCTATTAAGTATAACAGTCTGGTGACTGTTCAGGTCACAGGAAAGTTGGATTTTAGGCCCTAACCTGTATAAAGCTATCACGTACAACAGTCTGGTGACTGTTCAGGTCACGGGAAAGTTGGATTTTAGAACCTGCCTGTATAAAGCTATTACGTATAACAGTCTGGTGACTGTTCAGGTCACAGGAAAGTTGGATTTTAGAACGTGCCTGTATAAAGCTATTAAGTATAACAGTCTGGTGACTGTTCAGGTCACAGGAAAGTTGGATTTTAGAACGTGCCTGTATAAAGCTTTACGTATAACAGTCTGGTGACTGTTCAGGTCACAGGAAAGTTGGATTTTAGACCCTAACCTGTATAAAGCTATCAAGTAAAACAGTCTGGTGACTGTTCAGGTCATGGGAATGTTGGATTTTAGAACCTGCCTGTATAAAGCTATTACGTATAACAGTTTGGTGACTCTTCAGGTCACAGGAAAGTTGGATTTTAGAACCTGCCTGTATAAAGCTATTAAGTATAACAGTCTGGTGACTGTTCAGGTCACAGGAAAGTTGGATTTTAGGCCCTAACCTGTATAAAGCTATCACGTACAACAGTCTGGTGACTGTTCAGGTCACAGGAAAGTTGGATTTTAGAACCTGCCTGTATCAAGCTATTAAGTATAACAGTCTGGTGACTGTTCAGGTCACAGGAAAGTTGGATTTTAGACCCTAACCTGTATAAAGCTATCAAGTACAACAGTCTGGTGACTGTTCAGGTCACAGGAAAGTTGGATTTTAGAACCTGGCTGTATAAAGCTATTAAGTATAACAGTCTGGTGACTGTTCAGGTCACAGGAAAGTTGGATTTTAGAACCTGCCTGTATAAAGCTATTAAGTATAACAGTCTGGTGACTGTTCAGGTCACAGGAAAGTTGGATTTTAGACCCTAACCTTTATAAAGCTATCAAGTACAACACTCTGGTCACTGTTCAGGTCACAGGAAAGTTGGATTTTAGACCCTAACCTGTATAAAGCTATCAAGTACAACAGTCTGGTGACTGTTCAGGTCACAGGAAAGCTGGATTTTAGACCCTGCCTGTATACAGCTAGTCAATTTTGACAGTCTTGTGACTGTTCTGGTCACAGGAAAGCTGGATTTTAGACCCTGCCTGTATACAGCTAATCAATATTTGACAGTCTGGTGACTGTTCTGGTCACAGGAAAGCTGGATTTTAGACCCTGCCTGTATACAGCTAATCAATTTTGACAGTCTGGTGACTGTTCTGGTCACAGGAAAGCTGGATTTTAGACCCTGCCTGTATACAGCTAGTCAATTTTGACAGTCTGGTGACTGTTCTAGTCACAGGAAAGCTGGATTTTAGACCCTGCCTGTATACAGCTAGTCAATTTTGACAGTCTGGTGACTGTTCTGGTCACAGGAAAGCTGGATTTTAGACCCTGCCTGTATACAGCTAATCAATTTTGACAGTCTGGTGACTGTTCTGGTCACAGGAAAGCTGGATTTTAGACCCTGCCTGTATACAGCTAATCAATTTTGACAGTCTGGTGACTGTTCTGGTCACAGGAAAGCTGGATTTTAGACCCTGCCTGTATACAGCTAGTCAATTTTGACAGTCTGGTGACTGTTCTGGTCACAGGAAAGCTGGATTTGAGACCCTGCCTGTATACAGCTAGTCAATTTTGACAGTCTGGTGACTGTTCTGGTCACAGGAAAGCTGGATTTTAGACCCTGCCTGTATACAGCTAATCAATTTTGACAGTCTGGTGACTGTTCTGGTCACAGGAAAGCTGGATTTTAGACCCTGCCTGTATACAGCTAGTCAATTTTGACAGTCTGGTGACTGTTCTAGTCACAGGAAAGCTGGATTTTAGACCCTGCCTGTATACAGCTAGTCAATTTTGACAGTCTGGTGACTGTTCTGGTCACAGGAAAGCTGGATTTTAGACCCTGCCTGTATACAGCTAATCAATTTTGACAGTCTGGTGACTGTTCTGGTCACAGGAAAGCTGGATTTTAGACCCTGCCTGTATACAGCTAATCAATTTTGACAGTCTGGTGACTGTTCTGGTCACAGGAAAGCTGGATTTTAGACCCTGCCTGTATACAGCTAATCAATTTTGACAGTCTGGTGACTGTTCTGGTCACAGGAAAGCTGGATTTTAGACCCTGCCTGTATACAGCTAGTCAATTTTGACAGTCTGGTGACTGTTCAGGTCACAGGAAAGCTGGATTTTAGACCCTGCCTGTATACAGCTAGTCAATTTTAACAGTCTGGTGACTGTTCTGGTCACAGGAAAGCTGGATTTTAGACCCTGCCTGTATACAGCTAGTCAGCTCCAACAGTCTCCTGAGGACTGTTCTGGTCACTGTAAAGCTTGGACTCCGATCTGGATCACCCTGCTTTGTATCCTCCTAGATTAGTCCTGAGAAGGACTGTTGTGGTCAGCAGCAGTTTGCAGCTCTGCTCCGGAACTATGAGGGCCGCAAATCTGTCCCTAAGCAGCAGCAGACACTCTCCCTATACTCACTGTCTGGATGGCTGTGTGCAGAGCACATCGTGGCCGGGTCTTATAAAGGCTCGGCCACGCTGTGCGGGCCGGCCAATCACTGCAATGCCACAACTAACAGGGCTGTGGCATTGCAGTGCTCTGCCAGCTAATCCCTGCATGTGGGCTGGCTCTCTAAAGAGCGCCAACATGCAGGGATGAGGATCACGAGCACTGCACGAGTATCGCGAGATTACTCGGTGCTCGCCGAGTAGCCCGAGTACAGTGATACTCGTGCGAGTACCAAGCAGCGCAGAGCATACTCGCTCATCACTATTAGAGAATTAAAAAACCTGCCCTGATGTCAGAGAAATCCCTAGTCAGAAGACCTAGGCGTAATACGTGACCTGAGGAGGCGGCTGGGAGCGGCAACGCTTGAAGCGATGCATAGGAATCAGCAACTACACGCTGACACCGTGGTTGTGAACTGACAGCACAACCAGTCCAGGTGAGTGGTGATTACCGCCACTAACAATATATCCTCATTAGACCACCGGGTATTATTCAACATTGCGCCTCTCATTTTTGTAATTTCATGGTGTGCATGTAGTAGAGCTGTGGGTGTTCTGTGAATGTAGCAGAGCTGTGTGTCTGGTGTGCATGTAGCAGAGCTATGTGTGTAGTGTGCATGTAGCAGAGCTGTGCATGTCTAAATGTTCTTGTGGCAGAACAGTGTGTCTAGATGTGTATGTAGCAGAGACATTATGTGTATGGACATATAGTAGAACTGTGTATGTCATATATAATTTGCAGAGAGACACTAACTATAGATTTATTTCCTCTGTATTCTACCCTAGTACATTAAATTAGCACTAATTACCCCTCCCTTGACACCACCTTGGAAGCTTTATTTAATAGGATGAAATGTTTTCTTAGGGTACCTTTACATGTCGCAACATTGCATGCAATTTCACTTGCAACTTACTGGTTGCAGTGAAATCATGAACACATTGTTCCATTTTGTTGCCGTGTACAAATGTAACAATGTGTCCATGATTTCACTACAACCAGCAAATTGCAAGTGAAATTGCATGCAATGTTGCGACGTGTAAAGGTACCTTATTTTCAGCTGTCTAAGCTTGGGGTGAAGCTTATGGTGCAGACATGCAGCAGCAGGGAAGGGCAGAGGCAAAGTGTTAAAGGGGTCCACTGAGACTCTTTTGCCCAGAACCCACAAAAACCTGGAGTGCGCCCTGACATATGCCATGATATGACTAAGGCGGCCGTCACACGCTACCATATCAGTAGCGATATTGTAAGCGATCACGTGCACGCACGATCGCTTACAATATCGCTCACATCGCTGGTGAGATGCCACACAGACAGACTCACCAGCGATGTGGATCCGCGATCTCGCTGGTAACTATGGTACACATCGGGTAACTAGGCGCCGCGCGTCGCTTAGTAACCCGACGTGTACCATAGTTACCATCTCCCAGCATAGACTCTGCCGCTGGGAGATCGTTCATCGTGGTGTTATACACCACGATGAAGCAGATCGTAAAATCGTAAATCGCAAGATGTGAGGTCCGGAGCTCAGATCTCGATTTTGCGATTTGATCCGATCTCGCTCGTCGTATCTTGCCGTCACACGCACAGACATCGCTCACGTGATGTTTAATCTGCCGCGTTCAAGCGATATCTTGCGCGATATCTGTGCGTGTGACGGCCGCCTTAGAATATAGAACCCTTTCATTGGACGTCTTCCCCACATATACTCTATATACACATGACTAAAGTGATGTGAACAGAAATATAATCAATGCCATTATAGGAAACTTGTCTGGTTTCTCTAACAAGGTCTCGCTGTATCTCACTAATTTGTGGAATTTCTAGTAAATGAAATATCCTTCTGGTCATGACCCAACTTACTTAACAATGTTTACATTACATTGATTATTTTATAGAATAGTTCACAGCTTGACTACATGACAGAGTCAGATGCTATAAATGTAAAGCTACAAAAACCCAGGAGCAGTTAAACCTGATAAGTCCTGTATGTGCCGACTTCCTAAGGGCTGTGATATTTTTAATGTAATATTTTTATCAGCATGTATCCAGCTGAACCTTTCTTACTTTATGTGACGGGTAAACACAGTGCAGGCAGATTGTCCAATATTTGTTCAGGAAGTTGCCATAACAACTCTTCTTCCATATCTCACGTCAGTGCATGACACCAATGCCCTTAGTCACATCTTAGTGATGATCCTTGATCATCTGTGCTCATGGAAACCAACCTTCATTGACGGGGACATTGCTATACTACAAGGAGAACATGGCAGGTTATGTCTGCAAATGTCTTGGAACATGGATCACAAAGCAGTCAATCTGGAATGAATCTCTCCAATGTCTTCAATCATAGATTAACAGTCTAGTCTAAAGCTCCATTCACACTGTGCATTTTTGGTCTGTTTTTGCTCGTCACTTTTTTTAGCCAAAACCAGGAGCAGAACAAACAGAGGAAAAGTATAATAGAAACATGGACACCACTTCTGTACTTATCACCCACTTCTGGTTTTGGCTACAAAACTGACAAGCAAAAACAGACCAAAAACACACAGTGTGAATGGAGCCTAAAGGTGCATAAATAACTTCTCAAGGATGGGATGTTTCATCCACATTGCTTTTACATTACATAGCAGTAGCGCTGTCACTAGGAATTTTGTGGCCCCTTAATGCCAAATGTTTGGGGCCCCCGTAAGATTCCACCCATGCTCCGCCTCCACCAAAAAATATATTATATTTATAGTGAAAAATTGGAACAGCACCAAAAATTATCTCAATTTATGTGCAAAGCTTTCCCCATCAGCAATCCAGATGGTTCCTTACAATAGAGTAAAAAGAGGAAAATCAATACAAAAAAATAGAAAAAAGTGGACTTTATTGCCCAATGCATGGCCATGCCATTGGGCAAAAAATGTCCACTTTTTTCTTTATTTTTGTGCTGTTTTTCCTTTTTTTTACACTCTCTCTCTATTATACATTGCAGACATACACACTTGAGACTCCTATGGGCTGAATACCCAATAGCTGTATACATAATAAAGAATACACTATAGAGACGACTGCTAGCTGTATACACAATAGAAATGGCTGCGGGCCGTATAGACAATGGAGATGGCTGCTGGCCGTATAGACAATGGAGATGGCTGCAGGCTATCAACAATAGAAAATACACAATAGATGTGCTGCACACCATGTCTAGCCCATGCTATTTCAGCTTAATAGCGCCTTACTGACTCCACGCTCCTATCCCGGATCCAGCTTCTTCCTCTGCGCCTCCTGGTCTCCCTCTCGCCATCACCAGACGGCACCAGGTGGATCGGGCAGCACGCCACACCCAGCACCAGGCGGCACTCTGCAGCACCCAGGCAGCTGGCACCAGGGCAGGCCAGCCGCCAGCACCCCAAAGCACCAGGCAGCACTTGGCAGCACCCGGGAGCTGGCACCAGGCGGCAGCCGCCAGCACCTGGCCCAGCCGCCAGCACCAGGCGGCAGCCGCCAGCCAGCACCAGCCGCCAGGCAGCACCTGGCAACCGCCAGGACCCAGCGGCACTCAGCAGCACCCGGGACCCGGCACCAGTCGTCAGCACCCGTCAGCTGCCGGCACCCACCAGCCACAAGCCATCAGCACCCGACATCCACTGGCACCAGGTGGCAGCTGCCAGAACCCAGTGGCAGCCACCAGCCTCCACCACCCAGCAGCCGCCAGCTGGCACCAGGTGGCTTCCGCCAGCACTCGGCACCAGGTGGCAGCCGCCAGCACCCAGCTCCAGATGGCAGCCGCCAGCACCCAGTGGCAGCCGCCAGCACCGGCAGCCTCCACCACCTGGGAGTCGGCACCAGGTAGCAGCCACCATCAGCCGGCACCAGTCAGCTCCCGGCAGCCGCCAGCACCCTTTAAGTTACATGTGGATTACAGCATGGGGGCTCAGTTATTAGTGTTGTTGCATTGCAGTGCTGGGATCCTAATTAATTGAACATCTGAATGGAGTTTGAATGTTTGCTGGCATTGGCGCTATATTAAAAACTACAATGATGATAGGAAACAGCATCTGTACATTGTTATCTGAAAATATCCATAGTTAAGGTCATCACTTTATTCAGAGCATACTGTATACTCTCCTCAGTTTTCAGGTGAGACAATAATGAAGGTTTCAGGCTAAGCACCTGTTAGATACATTCCAAATAAAATTCCCAATAAAATTTTTACTACCCTGTCATTATCATTTGAAAAGGTAAGTTACCAATTACTGTACTGGGTAATCATTTTTAGTGTTAGGATTGAGTTTTGTTGTAGGACAACGCATGTTGTTTCTAGCAAGTCAGAATGGCCAAAATAATGCCCATGTTAGCGTCCATATTAGGACCACAAAGTCTGACCTGACCATGGGTGTTTCAGCTATAGAATTCTATAATACTGACAGTTTGAGTTTGGGTCAGAAAACTCAGTCAAGGCAAGAATTGCAGTTGTATTTACAATGCTTTACGTGGGCAGATAAACTTAAAGAAAATCTTTAGCAGGGTTTTGCTATGTAATCTTGGATCAGCATGAGGTAAGGACAAAGACCCAGATTCCAGCGATGTGCACTTAATTTAGTTTAGTTCAGCAATTACAATAGAGTAACAGTTTTGTCTGCTACAAATCTTGCACAGCTGAGTTGTGATGCTGTGTACAAGTGTGCCCCACCACAAATTGTTGTGTACATTGTACAGTGACAGAGAGCTGATGGTCCTGGGGGCATGGTTGCACTAGGGAGCATGAGGCCAGTTCTCCTGCAATAATAATCTCCTGCTGATAAAACACGAACACAACCCAGTAAATGGCATCATTGTAATCAATGTCTCTTACATCATGCAGTTCTCAGATTACATAGTAAAAACCTAGTGACAAATTTCCTTTAAAGAAACAGGGAAGATGATCAATGTCAGTGAGCATTTGATGAGAAATTACACCATATGCATGATTTTAGTGAAAACTATGTAGATGTAGAGGAAAGTATGACAGCAGTAAATTAACATTTATTCACAGGTTGCATCACTACACAAAAGGTCATGACCTATATTTATCATGTACATGGGACCTGAAACCCCGAGGACACCCATAGTCTGAAATTCATCATACCTCTGGTGGCTTCAAAAGGAATTGACAAATGCATACTGATGACAGGGTTTTACATTTCATATTTACTGTGGGAAGGAAATTGGTTTCAAAATAGGCATTTTAAATGTAATGTATTCATTGCTAAATTAGCCATGGTCTAGTCACAGACCTTGGATTAGAATATTAAGATTAAGAGCTGTTCTCCAAATTCAACCTCAATTATAAGCCTATATGACAAGCACCAACAAGTTGTTCACAGATTGGGGTCGGCATCTGCTGATATGATCCATATTTAATTTCTTCTCCACAGGATGCAGATGATAAAAGTAGACTGGAAGGTTTAGGTATTTCTGTAATAAAAATGTACGGTAATCCCTTTTATTTTATAACTGTCTTGCTCATCTGTATGTCCTTTTTAGTCATTATCTTTTTTCTCCTTTTATTGTAAGCTCTGTAACATTTTATACTAAAGCTTAAACTTTAGTGATGGGCGAGTCCTAAATTACTCGAATCGCTGGACTCTAGCGAGTCCTAGCCCGGGACTCGCTACTCTTGCGAGTCTAGCGAGTCAATGTTAATGAATGGGGAAGCGAGTAATAGCGAGTAATGTGAGATTTACAAATTGCAGATGTGTCTCGGAAGCTTCAGGCTCTATCTGCTACAATAGCTAAATCATGTTTAATAGGCTCCCGCTGTCACAGCACAGTTAACTCTCTGCTTACCGGCGCTGCAACAAGAAGAAGAAGGAAAGACAGAAGAGTGAAGAAAGAAGAGAGAAGACCTGGGTCTTTGGAGGGATATGTGGTGGTAATAAAGTTGGAGTCCCTAATGGTGTCTGTGTCTTTATTTTTAATAAATAATTTTTCTCTGTGTGGTGTTTTTTTAACCCTTTATTGGAGATTCTTAGTGGCCGGGTCAAACCTGGCCTGACATTAAGAATCTCGGGCTTAATACCAGCTTGTATAACAAAGCTGGTATTAACCCCTTTATTACCCAGCGTGCCAACGCCACCAGGGCCGCTGGAAGAGCGGGGTTCAGCGCCAGAGGATGGCGCTTCAATGAACGCGCCATCTTCTGGGGCGGCTGCGGGCTGCAATTTGCAGCGGGGGGTGCCCAGAAAGCTTGGGCCTCCCTGCGCTGCGGATTCCAGCCCCCAGCTGCTTAGCTGTACCTGGCTAGACATAGAAATTGCCTTATCACTCTCGGCTCATTCACTGCGATTGCCAGCAAGTCATGGCTGTCACACTCATACAAGTCTATGGATGCGAGTGAAACATTGCCCTGCACTCAGATGACATCCAAGTGCAGTGTGATATATATCGAGACTGCCAATAGAGATTTAACTCTCCCTCCCCTCTGCACCTGTGCTCCGATCGCAGGATTGGATCACAGGTGCATTAAACTTGGCTTATGCTCACAGCAGAGCCTGAGCTAATTGTCATTATTGTGATTGACATATCGCATTTGATGCTCCCACATCAGATACATACTTCGTTGTGACTCTATCCTAAGGCTTTGTGATGAAGCTACTTATTGGGAGCAGAAATTTTCTGCAGCAAAAACACTGCTAAACTGAACCATGAGGCAGAAAAACACACCAAAAATAGATGCATTTTTGATGCATTTTTGGTGCAGTTTTAGGTCAAGCATTTTTTCACTATTGCAATATCAAGGAGGGCTATAAAACACAGCAAACAGTTGACATGATCATTCTTTTTGTCTTGACCACAAACGGCACTTAAAATGTAAGGAGAAAAAAATACATCATTGGCACAACACTTCAGAATTTGCTGGGGAAAGAATACACATGCAGTTTTGTGACAAAAGGTGCCACACAAAACTGCAGCCAGCCAAAACTGCAAAAACGCATAAAAAAACTCACCGTCGGCAGAGGGAGAGAGTCTCTATGGCAGACTCAAAGTGTCTGTATGTTGAAATATTTATGTAATTATTCATCTGAAAGGTAGCCACATGATACATTCTCACTGCAGTTCTTCTTTCTTCACACCACGTTTTTAGTGATCCGGAGCTGTCCGGTGTGAATCGGATAGCCTCGGATCCAATTTCAGCCCTATAGTATCCCTATGGGGCCGGATGGTATTGTGGCACCCTGGCACCTGTTGGGCACCACAGAACCCTTGGGGCACAAATGGAGTAAGTAACAGCAGAGCAAAACCCACAAACACCAAACAACACCTTAGAACACCTGGTTTCACCCCAAGCCTCTAGGGGGAGCTCCACTGGTCACTTTGAACCAGTTCCCCCTATAAATAGAGTCTTGGAGGGAGAAACTTCAGAGTGTGGTAGACGCTACAAGAGCTGCCAGCTGGTGTGAAACCTCCATCCTATGAGGAACACACTAGGCCCAACCAGCCTGCTAGCAAGTGGAAATCCCTGCAACTGGGATAATAGGAAGAAGGAGAAGCACCTCTCAAGGATTACAGAGTTACACTAACTCTTTCCCTACAAACCGGTTACTGGAACCAAAGCTGTGAGAGCTACCCAGCCACCACAGAGAACCAGCACATCCAACAGGAGGTTTAGCCACCTGTTCCACCTGATGCACCTACCCACAGAGCCCAGGGAAGAGTACTGATCCTGCTCAGACCCTTTTACAGTGCCCTCAGTGCTGTTAACCAGGTGAAGCAAGTTCCATTGAACATACTGCCCGGTCTGGCTGGATTCCACATCCACCCGACCTTAGCACCAGAACTAGAGAAAGAAGCCTAACACTGCTTGCTGTGAAACTCCAGAAGTGCCGACTCCACTATCCCGGTCCGAGTGTACCTGATTACCACCCAGTAAAGGTACCTAAAAGAGACTTTGTGTGGTTGTACATTATTCCTGGATTCAGCGCGCAGCACCCCGCAGCTGCCTCACAACATCTTGCGCAGCTCCCGGCTCCGGGGACTCCCGCTCATCCTGTGGGGAGCGTTCCATCTCGCTGTATAACATCCCCCGGAGACCTGAACAGCGCTGGTAAAGTTACCAGAACACCCGCAGGTGGCGTCACGAAGACAAATCACCCCTACTGTTCCGCCATTCCCCTATTGATCTGGACCACCGGGCCTACACCACCGCAGGCGCGGTTCCGTGACTGGAGGTGAAACAACGCCCGCTACGTGTACCCCCCGGCTACGGTGAGTCAGAATTTGGCGTCACGAACAGGATACGAGCAGGCCCGTTATCACGGGTATTGTGTGCTATTTATTGACTGTAAATATCGAACTGTACATTTGGTCCGTCATTGCTGCGCGAAAAGGCGGGAAAAGAAGGGTCGTGACTGTGCAGAGGGCGCGAAGATTGTCCCCGCCCCCACGCTCTGACGACTTCCCCTGTACGCAGCAGGAACCGGAAACTCCCGTGGTGCCTCACTCCTCACCGCGAGGCCGACACTTCCGTTTGAAACCGAGGGAAAGGCTACGCTTAACAAGGGGGAGCGACCATGAGTAACCCGGCTCCCGATCACGCGGTGCCCCCGCTAAACCAAGCGGCACCTCAAAATATACCTCTTGATGGACAGCAACAAGTCGGCGGTATGCCACCGCAACCCGCTCCGATTATGCCGTTATCTCTACCCTACGTTCCTAGTGCAACCTGGTTACCCAAGTACAGCGGTGTACCCAGCACCTTGTAGAACTTCCAGAGGAAGATATGCCAGACGCTGGACATGTACCCGATGACCGGTAAGCAAAGAGCTTCAGTTATTATGGGACAGTTAACCGGTGCAGCTGAACTGCAGAGCCGCAGCTGGCCTGTAGAAACTCAGGAATCTGTGGAGCAGATATTCGCTAAATTAACCCGGGTCTTTGAGCGCCATACCGAAGCTGAACTAAGACTGTCATTCTATCGTTGTAACCAAGGGGCACAAGAAAGTGTCCTTGATTATTCACTGCGCTTGCAAGAAGCATACAGACTGTTAAAACAAGTTGATCCTGATAGTGTCCGCGATGAGAACAAAGCGTTAATTGGACAATTTATTGTGGGCATTAAACTGTCCGAGGACAGAAAGCAAGCAAGCTGGTGGTCCATACAGAATCCTGGTGCAGAGTTTGACACCTTGAGAGACTTAACAGTTTGGGGACAACGACTCGCTGAAGTACCTGATCCCGCTTCACAGCAGCAGCAGTATATTGACACCCCTTCCGTGCCGGCAGCAGCATCTCCAATCCCTGCGATTCAGTCCAGCGCACAGACTGTAACACCCGACCGGTTTGAGCAACTGTGTGCTAATGTCGAGCAGCTGATGAAAGACGTGGCCAAGCTACAGACTGGAAGAAGACCCAAGACAGATGCAAGGTCATCGGACAAGATTAAACTCGCCGACAGCCCTGACGACGTTCCGTGGATGAGGAGAAAGACACAGCCGTCGCGAGGAAAACCTGCAGACCGCCGCAGTCCTGACAGACGCTGCAACAGTCAGCAGAACGACTTAGGAGGACGCAACCTGCAATCCCATCCTTTAAACGAGCAACCCCTGGGCGAGAAGGGCCAACCCCAGGAGTAGACTGTCCAGGCCCTACGTCCAGTTGGGAACACAAGTATGTGGGAGACTGTCCATACTTACCAATCGTCATCGATGGCATCGCTATATCCGCCTTGATAGACACTGGATCCCAGGTGACATCCATCCCCAGTACCCTTTACAAGCAGTTCTGGCCAGATGTTAAGCTAGAACCCCCTAACCCCGAGATGAACCTTGAAGCCACTAATGGTATACCGGTTACATAGAGGGACAGTGGGAAGCTACAGTAAAGGTGGGGAGGGTGCAGTTGAAAAACCAGGGTATCTTAGTGGTTAAGGATAAGCCTAACCACAAGGATCCATATGTCATATTGGGTACCAATGTCATGATCAAATGCCTCGATGAAGTGTTGTTTTTACTCCAACAGAGTGCTGAAGCCGGTAAACCCAGAGAAAAGAGGGCTATCCAAAAGCAGATCAGAGCTCTGGTGTATCAACAACAGGTAACATTGTCAAATGGCGAGATTGGCAGAGTAAGAGTTACAGATCCCATTCCAATTGTGGTACCACCCAGAAGTGAAATGATGATCTGGTGTCGAGCAGCCATAGGCCTCAGAGGGCAGGACTACCAAGCTGTAGTAGAACCTGTAATGTCTGATAGTAGTCCTACGCTCCTGACAGCCAGAGGGTTAGTCGACGTAAGAAAGGGGAGAGTCCCCGTACGCATATTATATTATGATGATGACGAAGTCAGATTACCTAGATATGCAACTGTTGCAAAATTGTAGCAAGTAAAAGATGATGCTGTGGTTGATGTAAAATCCTCAAACCAAACAGTCACTGATGAACCCCCTCACTCCAAAGATCAGTTGGAGAAATGGTGTCAAGACCTCAGTGTAGGAACTGACAATACACCCTCTCACCAGAGAAATGGAGTATACCGGGTAGTTCGGGAGTATGAGCAAGTGTTCAGCAAACACCCACTTGACTTTGGGAGGATTTAAGGGGTACAACACCATATCCCCACAAACAACCATGCACCTATCAAAGAAAGGTACAGGCCTATACCGCCCACTCACTACCAGAAAGCAAAAGAGATGCTTCAGGACATGAAAAATGCAGGAGTCATTAGGGATAGCTGTAGTCCCTGGGCCGCACCACTAGTCCTGGTTAAAAAGAAAGATGGTAGTATGAGGATGTGCGTAGACTATAGGCAAATCAACAAAGTCACACACAAGGATGCATACCCGTTACCACGCATAGAAGAGTCACTAGCTGCACTCAAATCTGCCAACTACTTCTCCACATTAGATCTTACTAGTGGGTACTGGCAGGTTGCCGTTGCAGAGGAGGATCGTGAGAAGACAGCCTTCACTACTCCCATGGGCTTATGCGAGTTCAACAGTATGCCATTCGGTTTGTGCAATGCCCCAGGAACATTTCAGAGACTTATGGAATGTTGTTTGGGCCACAAGAACTTTGAGACTGTCTTGTTATACCTTGATGATGTCATTGTCTACTCTCAGACCTATGAAGATCACCTCCAACACCTGAGTGAAGTGTTCGAGTCACTGTCCAAGTACGGGATGAAACTGAAACCGTCCAAGTGCCACCTGCTGAAACCCAAGGTCCAATACCTAGGACATGTGGTCAGCGCCGAAGGCGTAGCACCGGATCCGGACAAAGTCACCGTCATCAAGGACTGGCCAGCACCCACCAACCACAAAGAGGTACGTCAATTTCTAGGCCTGGTCGGGTACTACCGTCGATTCATCAAAGGCTATACCAAGATAGCAGCACCCATGCAAGATCTCTTAGTAGGTCAATCCAAAAACGGCAAGATCAGGGGACCCCCGTTCCACTGGGGCCAGAACAGGACAAATCCTTCCAAACGTTAAAAGATGCTTTAACTGGTGAAGAGATCCTGGCCTACCCTGACTACAATCTACCGTTTTTATTGTACACCGATGCAAGCAATGAAGGTTTAGGAGCAGTCCTATCTCAACGTCAGCAGGGCAAGGAGAAGGTGATAGCCTACGCCAGCAGAAAGCTTCGTCCCACAGAAAGGAACCCGGAGAACTACAGCTCCTTCAAGCTAGAGTTCCTGGCCCTGGTCTGGGCGATCACAGAGCGTTTCAAGCATTACCTGGCTTCCGCCCCGTTCACAGCTTTCACAGACAACAATCCTCTAATCACTTAGAGACTGCAAAGCTGGGAGCCCTAGAACAGCGTTGGGTAGCAAGACTCGCTAACTACGACTTCACTGTAAAGTACCGGGCAGGTCACAAGAACGGCAATGCTGATGCCCTGTCCCGAATGCCTAACCTTCCTGAAGAGGGAGAAGACGTAGATGACCTGGAAGAAATTGAACTGCCTGCTTTCCACCGTTCCGGTACAGCAACATGTCACCAGAGAAACCAGACACGTGTAGAGAGGACCGTGAACCCGTTACCTCACCATGACTGGAAGGAGGCTCAAGCCAACGACCCAGATGTCAGCCTGGTAAGGGATCTAATCACTCAAGAACACGCCAACATGGACTCTGATGCTTCCTCAAATGCTAAACGCCTGTGGAAGGAGAAAGGAAGGTTGTTTGTCTACCAGGGTAAACTATGTAGAAGATACCTCAATCCAAGAACCCATGAACTCATCTGGCAGATTGTAGTTCCCAAGACCGAAGTCCAAATGATCCTTGAAGCATACCATGATGATGCCGGACACTTTGGATGGAAGAAGCTGGAGAGACTCCTAAAAGATCGGTTCTACTGGGTCGGTATGCGAGGCTCCATTGACAAATGGTGTAAAAACTGTGGACCATGTCACCTTCGAAGGAAAGACCACTTAACTCAGAAAGCTCCGTTGCAGCCAATTGTTACCACCAAACTTCTTGAAATAGTTGCTCTCGACCACGTGAAGCTTACCCCAAGTCGAACCGGGTACACCTACGCTCTCACCATCGTTGATCACTACTCAAGATTCCTGGTAGTCGTTCCAGTTAAGGATTTAACTGCTGAGGTAGCAGCCAAAGCATTCCAGAGTTACTTCTGTCGCCCCCATGTGTATCCAGACCAAGTCTTGACTGACCAAGGGCCAGCCTTCGAATCAGCTCTGTTCCAAGAATTCTTAGGGCTGTATGGGTGTAAGAAGATCCGCACAATGCCTTATCATCCCCAGACGAACGGTTTATGTGAGAAGATGAACCACATAGTCATTGACATGCTCAAGACCTTACCAGTTGAAGAGAGAAATCAATGGCCAGAGAAACTTCCAGATCTCGTGGACATCTACAACCACATACCTGTCAGTTCGACAAATTACACACTGCTTACTTGATGAGAGCAAGACCAGGTAAATTGCCTATTTATTTGCAGATGGGAACCATTGAACCCACAGAAGATTCTTCTGATGAAGACTGGGTCACTCAACGCCAAGAACAGTACAAAAAAGTACAAGAGAGTGTTGAAAGGAACCTAGAAATCAGTCGAACCAAGCAAGAGAAAGACTTTAACAAGCACGCCTCAGCTGAACCTTTAGCTATAGGAGACGTAGTGCTAAAAAGAAAGCGAAAAACCAACAAATTGGATAAAAGTTGGGAATCTGTACCCTACACCGTTATGCCGTCACACTATGATAACTCAAAAACTTGTGTTATTAGCAAAGACAATGGGAATACTATTGCAACTGTCTCGAGGGATCATTTAAAGAAATGTCCGCCACAG
The DNA here is from genome assembly GCA_033576535.1 of Allobates femoralis. NCBI lineage: Eukaryota > Metazoa > Chordata > Amphibia > Anura > Aromobatidae > Allobates > Allobates femoralis. Next base: position 495,590,680 of record JARQOC010000004.1, read on the forward strand.
TTAATCCCACAAGCAACCAGTTACCCTACTGTAACTACAGATGAAGAAACAAAAGAAAATCTAGTCCTTACAGAAATTGGATATCTACCAGCTGACTGGCCACAATTAGGTGATGCATTCCTCATACCAGTTATGCAATTCTACCAGCCTGTAGAAGATCAGCAACCAAATCCAATCCAACAAGTCCAACAAGAAGAAGTCCAAATGCAAGATTTGCAGCCTGTTATATTGGAACCTGAGATTCCTGTAATCGGGTCAACCTGCTAGTCCCACAGTAAGAGAAGCCATTCCTAATCAACTACCTACAGAGGTTAGTCCAGTTGATAGACTCCGCACTTACTATGGTCTACCACAAAGCAAACATAGAGAATTACCAACCACTTCGTACACTACACCAACAGCTTTGGAAACACCCACACTACGCAGATCCACACGTAGTACATTAGGCCAAGCCCCAACCAAACTTGGAGAATGGGTTTTAAAATGTAGTGGAAAATATTACCTGTAAGTGTTGTAAATAGTAACCAGTTTTCAAAACCTGTAAAAAGTAGTGTACAGAAGGGTGGAGGAACTGGGCTCTGTCCCAAGAATACTAAGTTGGGGACAGAAAGCGCCTGGTAAAGTATAGAAGGTTAGTACCGGCCTCCCAAGCAGATGACACCCGTAGGGAATGTATAAAGTTTACCATGTATCCCTGGACTTTACTTTTTCCCTTTTCATAAACTTTGGACAATGTCACAGGACTTGTGTGACCACTAACTTTACCTTTTTCCAGCCTGCGGCAGATGGACTAGTGCCGTACGGACTGCTTTTCACTTTTTCACATTTTTCACTTCCTTTTCAGTGATTTTTGTGTTTTCTTTAAGACTCTGTTATTGAATGTTTATAAAATGTATAGATGTTAAGTTGTAAAAAGAACTTTTTGCTCAGCCGGGAGAACTGAGGTTAACTAAGTGGGAATGTGGCACCCTGGCACCTGTTGGGCACCACAGAACCCTTGGGGCACAAATGGAGTAAGTAACAGCAGAGCAAAACCCACAAACACCAAACAACACCTTAGAACACCTGGTTTCACCCCGAGCCTCTAGGGGGAGCTCCACTGGTCACTTTGAACCAGTTCCCCCTATAAATAGAGTCTTGGAGGGAGAAACTTCAGAGTGTGGTAGACGCTACAAGAGCTGCCAGCTGGTGTGAAACCTCCATCCTATGAGGAACACACTAGGCCCAACCAGCCTGCTAGCAAGTGGAAATCCCTGCAACTGGGATAATAGGAAGAAGGAGAAGCACCTCTCAAGGATTACAGAGTTACACTAACTCTTTCCCTACAAACTGGTTACTGGAACCGAAGCTGTGAGAGCTACCCAGCCACCACAGAGAACCAGCACATCCAACAGGAGGTTTAGCCACCTGTTCCACCTGATGCACCTACCCACGAGAGCCCAGGGAAGAGTACTGATCCTGCTCAGACCCTTTTACAGTGCCCTCAGTGCTGTTAACCAGGTGAAGCAAGTTCCATTGAACATACTGCCCGGTCCGGCTGGATTCCACATCCACCCGACCTTAGCACCAGAACTAGAGAAAGGAAGCCTAACACTGCTTGCTGTGAAACTCCAGAAGTGCCGACTCCACTATCCCGGTCCGAGTGTACCTGATTACCACCCAGTAAAGGTACCTAAAAGAGACTTTGTGTGGTTGTACATTATTCCTGGATTCAGCGCGCAGCACCCCGCAGCTGCCTCACAACATCTTGCGCAGCTCCCGGCTCCGGGGACTCCCGCTCATCCTGTGGGGAGCGTTCCATCTCGCTGTATAACATCCCCTGGAGACCTGAACAGCGCTGGTAAAGTTACCAGAACACCCGCAGGTGGCGTCACGAAGACAAATCACCCCTACTGTTCCGCCATTCCCCTATTGATCTGGACCACCGGGCCTACACCACCGCAGGCGCGGTTCCGTGACTGGAGGTGAAACAACGCCCGCTACGTGTACCCCCCGGCTACGGTGAGTCAGTATTGTTGTGCCATCCGGTTTCCATCTGTCCGTGCGGGTCCGAGAGAATTTGGGTTTTTGTCCCGGACACAAAATTGCAGCTTGCTGCGATTTTCTGTCCGGGACAAAAGTTTGAACAAATTGGAACCTCCCGGATGCTGCACGATCCAGCGCCCACTAAGGGGCCAGCTTCACACCACGGTTTTGAGCTGTCAGGTTCTGTCCAGAGTTTTGCTGGAAGCACCAGACAGAACCTGACAGCCCCATACAGAACAGAACCGGAGGGCATATTTGGTCCTGTTTTCTGCCAGGGAATCGGCAGATCAAAGATTTCAGAAGCTGTCCCTGCTGCCATTTCAAGCTAGCCGCAGTCCTGAAGTGTCAGCAGGGAGCTCTCCACGGTGATGAAGTTCAGCTCTAGCTGGCGCTGAGCCTAATCACCCGGCGTCTGGAAGCCAGACCAATTTTCTGTCAGATCTGGCGTGATCCGGCACCATAGACTCCCATGTTAGGGGGTGCCAGATTGCAAGCTACAATTTTCTGTCCGGGACAAATGTCCAAATTCTCCCGCATCCTCCCGGATAGATAGAAACCGGATGGCAAAACAACACCATCCAGCCCCATCCGACCCCATAGGAATACAATGGCGCCGAAATTGGATTCGATCAAGAAAACCGTGGTGTAAAGCCAGCCTAACATGGGAGTCTATGGTGCTGGATCTGAAAGAAAATCGGTCCGGCTCCCAGATGCCGGGTGCTGAGGCTCAGCGCTAGCCGGTGCTGAGCTTCAGCATCGTGGAGAGCTCCCCACTGATATTTCAGGCCCACAGCTAGCTCCCCGCTAGCCACAATTTTGAAATTTCAGCTGGGACAGCTCCTGAAATCTGTGATCTGCCGATTCTGTCAGAAAACAGGACTGGAGGGCATATTTGCCCTCTGGTTCTGTTCTGTCCAGGGCAGTCAGGTTCTGTATGGTGCTTAGTACAAAACACCGGACAGAACCTGATAGAGGAAAATCGTGGCATGAAGCCAGCCTTACATTCCTTAATAGGTGAATGTGGCTGCTAGTTTAATTCATGAAGCAGGCCAGTCACGCATATGCATATCATTGACAGTTAATTAATAACAATCCACTTTGTCATATATATGGTGTGAGGAAACAACGATTATGTTCCATTTTAATGGAAAATTGACTCTGGAAAATGTAATTGTAAGATAGATAATTTTAGTAAATGACTTGATATTACCATTTTCCTTAAAAACTGAGTACGTCCCTAAATATTCTGAATGTTGAATGTTTAGGGATATACCCTATTGACAAAGGAGACAAGGTACTAAGAAATGATTGTTATTTCTTGGAAAATACAAGCATTTACTAAAACTGACATATCATTAAAGCTTAAAGGGAACCTGTCAGGTCGTTATTACCTCTTCACCTATCACTACCTATTCCTGCACCTTTCTAGCACATCCCTAATCATCCCTAAAATTGTCCTATATTGGCTGTGAATAGGGATGGGTGAATCTACTCGTTACTACTCGCTACTCTGCAAGTAGTAGGGTACTCGGCCGACTCCTTACTCTGCGAGTTTCATTGCGATTACTCGCACAGTAACGAGTCCAATGAAAATCAATTGTAAATTCTATTCCTCTACTTCTTTGAACCGGATTGTCCCGGATTGACCCGGTCAGGTTCAATCAGGTACCACAGACATCAATGTTTAATGTACCCGGATCTGTACAAACCGGTACAATCCGGTTTAGTCTGCTTAAAGCGGTCATGGACTCCATGTCAATCCAGTTCACCGATTTTTAGGTATAAAGATATCAAATCCGTTTAATTCAATATACTACAGGAATATCTATTAAAAAGTATTTTTTATTGCATATTAAAATGTCCAGTGTGGACTGTGTGTTAGTGTTACAGTGTAGACATACACTATACATACAAATATAAACCTCCCCCACACCCAAGAAAACACAAATCTATTGTATTCTGAACAAATGTTGATTTCATAAATGTCACCTATATAGTGCTTGTGTAACCCAGCGGGTTGTCTGGATGTAGTTCTCCAGGCATAGACCGCATAGGTATCACCAGTCCGTCCGTCACTTTTAGTCACTATTCAGAGTATCACAGGCGGAGTCCCTAATAACATTTGTATAGGGTCGGGTCTCCAAATGATACGTGACATCTATTTATCATGCATTTAAATTCACAAATTACAGCAGATGATGTATGAAACATATATGACCGCCGGTTGTGATCTTTTAACGCCCATGCGTTTGGGCGTTAAAAGATCACAACCGGTGGTCATATATGTTTCATACATCATCTGCTGTAATACATTTTCCAAGGAACCAACAATACCCGCTGTGGTTAACACAAGCACTAGATATAGCGGTGCACATGTATATGAAATCAACATTTGTTCAGAATACAATAGATTTGTGTTTTCTTGGGTGTGGGGGAGGTTTATATTTGTATGTATAGTGTATGTCTAACACTGTAACACTAACACACAGTCCACACTGGACATTTTAATATGCAATAAAAAATACTTTTTAATAGATATTCCTGTAGTATATTGAGTCAATGCAGTTCAACCTAACATGTTTGCTATGCACCCGGATTGTCCCTGAATCGTTACGAAACCTGACCGGTTACCAGATACCCGCTGTCAGCAGTGAGTATTACGAGCAAGTCTACTCCTGTTTTCTGTATTCGGTACTCGCCGAATATACGATATGTTAATGTTACGTTACGAGACGGAGACAGCCTAGCATGTTAGCTATGAAAAAAGTGAAGAGCCAGCCATCATGTTATCCAATCATAGTCAGTAATGCCACAGCCATGTTGGTTGTGACATTACTATGATTGGCTGCTGTCCATCGTGATGCCTACGTCATGTATGACAAGGCAAGGCTGTATATAAGCCTTGCCCCCGCCATTTTGGGCACATTCCTATGACGATCTGAGCTAGTGTAGGGAGAGTTGCAGAAGATCCTAGGGAGTGCCAGTGAGTGTAGGAAATCCACCTCGAGATTCCTCACATTTAACCCAAAAGCTCTTGAGAGGGCTACCAGCGACGAGGAGTACTGTAGAGGACTGTAGGCCGGGAGACAGGCAGGAGCAGCCTTGCTGTGCCACACAGCACCGACCTCAGAGCTTAGCTGAGCCACTCAGCTTTCCTCAGAGCTGAAATCAGAAGCTAAGAATTTTTTTTTTCAGCAGATAATTTTGGGGTCATATTTACCCCTGCAGCTTAATTTTTGCTAGGGACAGTGCGTAGCTGCTCTGCAACCTGACAGCACGCACGGTACCATCTAGTGGTGACGCAGAGAGCACCACAGTACACCTTGGTGACTGTTTTTGCGCACTAACTAATTTTGCACTAACCCTACAGATTGAAAAAAACGGTCAGTTTTATATCGGTTACATAGACCGTCATGTTAAAACAAATTGGATTGTCCCGGTCCGGTTCAAGCCGGTTAACTTTAACATGACTGTCTATGGGACCAGATTGAACCGACCGGTTCAATCCGGTTCAATCCGTTTTTTTTTATAACTATTCTTTAAAAGCCTCCTGCTTTTTGCTGCTGGCTTTTAAAGAATAAAATGGGGAATTGCAGGTTTTTCCTCTGCTGCCAGACCCCTTTATGGGGTCCAGAAGCAAAGGAATCGCTGCAATACTCGGTTCCCCATTCATTTACATTGGACTCGCTAGACTCGCAATGAGTACCGAGTATCGGGATCCTACTCGTTAGAGTCAAGTGAGACCGAGTAATTTAGTATTCGCCCATTCCTAGCTGTGAAAAAAGACTTTGTGACTTACGTTTTCACATGTAGGTAAGGCACCCAGACTAAGGTCTGTAGCCTAACTGGGTGGTCTCCGGGGCTCTGTCTCCCCCTTCCCTCGCTGCTGTAATTACGCCCTGATGGGTATGAGAATTCATCTTCCAGAGCGCTCCCATATTGAAATTTCTGTCTTCCCGTTTCTGGGTATAATGCATTGGCCAGACGTCATTTCCGGTCCGGTGCATTGTGGGGCCGTACAGGCCAGCTCCGGAGCATGCGCAGTGTGCATTTTGAAGCCGGGCCACATGCCTAATAATCACCCACAATTTCACTGGACCAGAAATGACGTCCAGCCGGTACATCATATCCGGAAGAAAGAAGCGGGAATTTCAAATCAGGAGCATGCTGTAGAATGAATTTTCATGCCCAGTGGGGCGTGATAACCACAATGAGGAGTGGAAATGGAGCCCTGGGGACCTCTCAGTCAGTCTACATACCGTAGCCTGGATGCTGCATTTGCATGCGAAAATGTGAGTATCAGTCATTTTTCCCAGCCAATATAGGACAGTTTTAGGTCAGACAGGGATGATTAGTGATGTGCTAGGATGGTGCAGGGACAGGTAGTGATAGGTTAGGAGGTAAAAATGACCTGACAGGTTCCCTTTAAAGCACACACCAGTAATTTTATTTATATTGCACTGTGGTGTGCTTTTAATCCAAGTCCTCTGACCTCTGTTTGATACTCACCTTCAGCCGCTTTCCTTTTCCTGCGGTGCTCAGGTCCTCCTTCTGTGATTTTTGACTTGCCGGCAGCTCCAGTATTTCATTTTTTTTCTTTTTGTACGGTCTTTTAATAGGCTTTGTGAAGCCGAACGCAAGTTGAATACAAGAATTCTGTAACCACTTCAATACAATTCTATTCAGTAAAAAAAAGACAATATAAACAAACATTTTCAAGAACTTTTTGTGACTGTTATTGGAAAGATTGGACAGGAGTTTCGCTTTAAGTATACCAAGTAGGCTTGGTCACCCTTAATAAAGCACCCAGGCTCTGGATCTACCTTGTAACAAAAAGGAATGTTTTAAAGACATTCTTAAAGTATTTGTTACTAATATGTTGACAGGCATGTTTTCCTGTCAGAGCTGTTTCAGATGAGGCACACCACTAGTCAGAGTTTACCTTGCATTATGTGAAGTGTTATGGAGTGATCAGCTCCTTCAGAAACAGGATATTTTTTTTTCACACTTCTGGAAACAATTACCTTTTTGCTGCTGGACTTGGTCTTAAAGAGGACCTGTCACCAACCACATATGGTGATCTAATTACAGCACTGGATGCAGCATGTCTGCAGCATCCAGGTAAGGGGTCACCCAGCACTTGAACAGCCCTGTACCCTGAGATAATACACTTAGAAAACTTACATGCTACAGCCACTAAGGAGGTGGCTAGGGGCTGCAGCCAAGGGCAGATTCACACCCCCTGCATGTGTAATCTGCCCACCACTGCCAATCATTCTCTCCCTCTTCTGCAGCATTTAAACAGAGTTTTTTTTTTCTTCAGAACTTGCCGTTTGGCTCTGCCCCTCAGGGGGCGGGGCTAAACTGACTTTCTGGGAAAGAAAAAAAAAACCTGTTTAAATGCTGCAGAAGAGGGAGAGAATGATTGGCAGTGGTGGGCAGATTAAACATGCAGGAGGTGTGAACGCACCTAGGTTTTGCTGGAAAAAAAATACAGGATTAGATAATAATAGTAATAATAATAAATCTTTATTTATATAGCGCCAACATATTGCACGGCGCTTTACAATACATTGGTTGTTTATGGAAAATATACAATACAATACAGTGAGTAATTACAGTAGAGAAAAAAATACAGTACAATAGTTGGATACAATACAATAAACATAGAATCAATGTAAAAAATACAATAAAATAAACATAGAATCAATGTAAAAATACAATACAATAAATAAAGCAAAAAACAAAGATGACCCTGTTCAAAAGAGCTTACAATCTACAACGGGATAGGGGTTACACAAAGTACAGGGGCTTATTACACTGATGGTCCAGGCATCTTGAGGAAATGGGGGATAGGAATAAGGTTATATAATTGGTCATCAGACAGTCTGTATAAACCTTTTAGGTTTGGTGGAGTTTGCAGAAGAGTTTGTCAAGAGAGAAAGTGAATGCGCTATCTACAGTACAAAGGACTTCTATTAGGGAGTATGATAGGCCACCTTAAAAAGATATGTGTTAAGGGAGCGTCTGAAGCTATGCAAGTTGTGGATATTCCTGATTTCTTGGGATAGAGCAATCCAGAGAATTGGTGAAGCTCGAGAGAAGTCTTGGAGCCAGGAGTGGGAGGATCGGATTAGTGCAGAAGTTAGTCAAAGGTCATTTGTAGAATGTAGAGAACGGGTGGAGTGATAAACAGAGATAAGGGAGGAGATGTAGGGAGGTGCTGCACTGTGAAGAGCTTTGTGGGTGAGAACAAGCAATTTGAATTTGATCCGGTAGTGTACAGGCAGCCAGTGCAGTGACTGCCACAGATTGGTGACCCTGGCTGCTGCATTAAGGATAGACTGGAGAGGGGAAAGTTTAGAGAGGGGGAGGCCAATTAATGAAGAATTGCAGTAGTCAAGGCGGGAATGGATTAGGGCCACAGTGAGGGTTTTCGTTGTTTCCATGGTGAGAAAGGGGCGTACTTCAGAATGTTCCTCAGGTGTAAGCAACAAAAGAGGACAAGAGATTGTGTATGGGAGGAGAAAGAGAGATCGGTGTCAAACATAACACCTAGACAGCAAGCCTGCTGCATAGGCGTTATAGTAGTGCCACACACTGAGAGAGAAATGGCAGATTTAGGGAGGTTAGTGGAGGGCGAGAGCAGAAGAAGATTAGTTTTGGAAAGGTTGAGTTTCATATAGAGAACAGACATGATGTTGGAAACTGCAGCTAGACAGTCATTGGCATTCTTTAATACCGCAGGGGTAAGGTCAGGGGCTGAAGTGTATAGTTGTGTATCATCAGCATAGAGATGGTACTGGAAGCAAAATCTGCTGATGGTGTGTCTAATCGGGGCTGTGTAGAGAGAGAAGAGAAGAGGTTCGAGGACTGAACCCTGCGGGACCCCAATAGTGAGAGGAAGAAGGGAGGAAGTGGAGCCAGCAAATGATACACTGAAAGAACTGTCAGAAAGATAGGAAGAGAGCCAGGAGAGAGTGGTGTCCTTTATGCCAATGCAGTGCAGCATAGAGAGTAGGAGATGGTGGTCAACAGTGTAAAAAGCTGCAGAGAGGTCAAAAAGAATAAGCAGAGATTGGTTACCATTACGTTTTGCCATCAGAAGGTCATTGTGTTAGATCTCCTGGCACTGCGCTCCAGCTCACCTCTCCTGGGTCGGCATCCTCTGCCCCTCTACTGATCGGGCATCCAGCGTCCAGGCGTGCTGTGTCTCGGAGCCATCGCCTGGTCCCCTTCCTGTCTGCTGACCACCGGGCTCACACATCAGCACAGTCATGAATCTAATCAGCGCTGCAATAGGAGCAGCTGCGCTCCTCCCCTGTGAATCTAGGGGCCGGCACGGCTCTACCTGACACTCCCCTTGACCAATAGCTGTCCGTCCTAGGGTATATCAGGCCACCTCCACTGCTGGGAGGTGCCTGATTATTGAGTTAGTAAGCTTCTGCTTCTCTGGCTGTTAGTCAGGCCTTACTGTGCTCTCCTCTGGTAGAACCCGTTCCAGCTCTCCTGTACCCGGGCTCTGGTGCCTCCTTTCCTGTTTGGCCTTACCATAGTATAGGCTAACCTTACAAGCACATCCCCTGGTACTAGCAGCTGTGGTATTTAGACCCCCTGGGTTTGCCCCTGACAATCCCTGTATAGGGGTTGGCTAAACCAGCTCATCCAGGGGAGTTCGGTACCACGGCCAAGTGGGTCAACTCTATGACGCCTTCCGCCAGAAGCGTGACACATTGGTCAATTTGATGAGGGCAGTTTCTGTAGAGTGAAGGTGGCCTAAACCTGACTGTAATGGTTCTAGAAGAGAGTGAGTGGAGAGGTAACAGGTGAGGCGGGTGTAGACCAGGCGCTCCAAGAGTTAAGAGATGAATGGGAGATTGGAAACTGGTCTGTAGTTATTAGTGCAGGATGGGTCAAGAGAGGTTTGCTTTAATAATGGAATAATGATAGAATGTTTGAAGGAGGAGGGGAATATGCTAGAAGAGAGGGAAAGGTTGAAGATTTTGGTTAGGTGAGTGATGACAACCGGAGAGAGGGACTGGAGTAGATGTGAGGGAATGGGGTCCGTGGTGCATATAGTGGAACAAGAGGAAGAGAGGAGCCTGGCAACTTCTTCCGTGACTGGGTCAAATCTGGAGAGTGAGCCGGAAGAAATGTGGGGAAGAATGGGAATGGCAGTGCTTGGAGGCTGGAAGCTAATTTTTTGGCGAATGTTGTCTATTTTCTCCATAAAGTAAGAGGCTAGATCATCAGCACAGAGGTCAGTGATAGGGGCCTGTACTTTAGGACTGAGGGAGAGTGAAGGTGTCAAGAGTTTTTTTGGATTGTTGGATAATGAGGAGATCAGGGTGGTGAAGTAGGTCTGTTAGGCAAGGTGAAGGGCAGCATTGTAGGTTTTTAACATGAATTTATAATGGATAAAGTCTTCTGGTAAGCGAGTTTTCCTCCATAGACATTCAGCACCCTAGAGCATCGCTGGAGAAATAGAGTTTGTAATGTAAGCCAAGGCTGTTTTGTTTTATGTTTGGAGGTCTGAGGTTGAGGGGCACCACTTGGTCCAGGGTGCTTCTGAGAGTGTCATTGTAGTGATTCACAGCCAGATTGGGGCAGAAGGAGGAGATTGGGGACAGTGATGAAATGAGTGAGCCTGTGAGTGCATAAGTGTTAATGGCTTGTAGATTTCTGAATGTGTGATAGGTAAGGGTGGGCTGTGGTGTTTGAGGGTTAGTGAGTGTGAAGGAGAGAATGTTGTGGTTAGAGAGAGGAAGAGGTGAGTTATCTAAGGAGGAGATAGAGCAGAGCTGGGTAAATACCAGGTCAAGGGTGTTACCGTCTTTGTGTGTCTCAGAGGTTGAGAGCTGTGGAAGGCCAAGAAGAATGATTATACGTAGGAGCTGGGATGCAGATAGGGAGATGGGGCTGTTTATGGGCATAAAACACAGGTAAAACCAGACCCCAAAAATGCAGCAAAACCTTACCTATGTGAACATAGCCTAAATGATTATTGTGGTAATATGAGCTTGCTCTTTTTTTTGTTTCTTGCAGATTAATTGCAAAATTAGCTGACCAGGTGGATTATAGAATAGAGTTTTACTATGTCATGTATGAATAAAGCATAACGCACCTAAATTCAGTATTTGGAAATGGCGTAAGTCATAATGTGTTCAGACTTACCTTGTGCCAATACTGGATTTAGAGCATGCATCATTACCAGTAACATGAGAAACTGCCAGTTTCGCTACAACTACACTGGTACAGATGTCTGCTATATAATTCAAATGAAGCAGCTATGAAAACAATTTCTCATCTTAAAAGGAAACTCCAAATTTACAAATGTACAATATTGTAAGGCAGTCTCTCACCCCCAAAACTCACTTTGGTTTTAACCCCTGTAAACATCATACTTGTATTGCCGCTTTTACCATAGCAAAATTATTTGTTCAATTTATAAATAAAATATTTTCAGCGTACCTGTATCCCGCCCGGATTTCCTGGGGCGTCCTCGATACTGTAAAAACTGATGCCCCCGCATGAGTATTATCCCTGATCTGTCTCACGGATCCGTGATAATTCTGGTGTGGGAGCATACCGTTTCTCCCGACTTCATACTTGTTTCCGCCAGATCTGGGGACAAAATATATGCTTCCTAGGTGGCGTGTCATTTGAAACTGCATTTTGGGCAAGCGCAGTTCCAAAACCGATATTCGGCATCTGGATTCAATGAGATCCGGACTCCGCCGGATCAAAGTTGCATAGAGCCCTATTTGAAATCCACCCATTTGCCCTGGATCTGGGTGCTTCCTTTTTTTGTTTTCACTGAGACCAAAATCACAACAAAATGTGTTTGTGGTCTCAGTAAGAAAACCGGGGTCACCCGGATCCGAAGCAAATTGGAAGAACTGGATGAACCCGCAAGTTCATACGGCCCCATTGAAAGTCAATGGGCCCAAAAACTGATGCGGGTGCATACAGTTCACGCTGGATTCCCACAGATGGCAAAAAACACTAGTGTGAAACCAGCCTTAGACACCATTTACCCTATGTTCTTAAAGACTCTTTACAAAGGGGACATTGCTCTCAGTTGAATAATATAGTGCAGACTAAAGCGGTGTCACAGAGAATCATGTGCGACATGCCCTGTTGGTAAAGACCATATAGAGCATATCTCTAAAACCGTATACAGGATGGAAAAAAAAAAAGATTAAATATATATACACACAAATAGAACGAGAACAAAGTAAGTGCAAGATGGGGAGATGAGCAATCCTCAGCTATTTGTGTTTATTAGTGGGCAGATGCACCCAGTGCCGGGCTCCACCCTGTTACACAGGTGGGGTATATCCAATGGAAGGTTACTTGGTTGCAGGGCAGACCGTGGCATCTTTTTTCACATGAATATGTAAGTTAGTTTATATTAGAAAGTTAGCTCTTTTCTAGTGTCCTGTTTTATGTGGCATTCATATATTCCAGAGACCTATTTAGCATTGTATAATATGTGCAAATGAATCAATACTTCTTAAAATGTGAAGATCTTTCAAAAGTATAGAAAAAACTATGGTACACACAAAATATTATATGTCTTGTAATTACTAAATACTTCATAGCACTCAACATGTAAGGGACATCAGCTATCAGGCTCTGATAGCAAAAAAACCTACAAATTATGGGATGCTGCTCAGTAAGAATAACATAAGTGCAAAGACAGTACATGTGGCAAATATATTGTACCTTCCTCTCTGGTTCTGAGAACATCCTAGGAAAGATCCTTACAGGAGCCGCAGGAACATCAGGACACGGGCTGATACAAGGACACACAGGGACAGACTTCTGAACTATGGAAAAAAATCTGCACAGATGCTGACGTCTGTAAGAAGCGTGTAAGCTCCGCTCTCTCAGGAAAGTAAACATCACTGTGAACATGGAAAGAAACTACAGTACATTGGACCAAAACAAGCAATTGGCATAAAGCAGGGGCTACAGCAGGGGTCTCAAACTCGGCTGGGTTGGTGGGCCGCACATAGAAAAAATTTTTTATCGGGGGTCGCATTGCTTGTAGGACTAAGGGTACCGTCACACTAGGTGACATCGCCGGCGACACACGGGAGCGCGCACATTTTTGGCACCCCGTCAGCGTCCTGTGTTTAGACGCGGCGATACCTTCGGTGATGCTTTGGCGATGTTTCAGGCAATGTCGCTGTTGGGGTGTCTAGAAACCCCAGCAGAGATCCTGTAACATGGGAGCCTATGGCTCCCATCGCCTGTAACATCGCTATTCGCGATGTTACACAGGGCGATGCTTACACATCGCCTGAGAGTGGTTGCCTGGTTTCACAGCAGCGCTCTGAAACCAGGCGACCACTCTCAGCCGATTTTTCGGTGCAAAATCGCCACTTTACACGGGGCGATGTCACCTGGTGTGACGGTACCCTGACATTTTTAGTAATACCAGATTTTTTGGTCAATGTAGTAACGTCCAAATCCTGATCCCCTTCTTGTAGTAATGTCCGCATCCTGGTCCCCTTCTTGTACTAATATCCCCAACCTGATCCCCTTCTGTAGTAATGTCCCCCGTGCTGGTCCCTTTTTGTAGTGATGTCCCCCATAGTGTAGTAATGTCCCCCATAGTGTAGTAATGTCCCCCATAGTGTAGTGATGTCCCCCATGCTGGTCCCCTTTTGTAGTAATGTCCCCCATAGTGTAGTAATGTCCCCCATAGTGTAGTGATGTCCCCCATGCTGGTCCCCTTTTGTAGTAATGTCCCCCATAGTGTAGTAATGTCCCCCATAGTGTAGTAATGTCCCCCATGCTGGACCCCTTTTTAGTGATATCCCCAACCTGGTCTCGCTTCTTTTTACACACTCAGACATATTCACTCACAATCACACCCACTCACACATTAACTCACCCACACTCACATTAACTCACTCACACTCACTCATGTGGAACAAAAGGGGGGAAAGCACAACCGATGAGCGGTACCTGGTGGTCTAGTGGGGGCGTCAATAACAGATATGGGGGGTTCGCATCTCACCTTTGGAGGTTCTGCAACCCTGCACACCCTCGGCATATCGCAGTGGATGGCTCCGGACTCCAGCGGTCGGGGTTTCCTCCATGAGCAGCTCCTTCTTCCAGTCAGGTGACTCGAGCAGCCGATCACCTGCCCCTGTGACGTTCTCGGTTACGTCACCGCGGGTCCTTTGGATTCTGTTAGCGGTGACTCTGGTTCACCGCTGCTCCTGCTGCAAACCTAGGATGGGGATATGATATTTGTACAGAAGTGTGTGATTATAACAAGTGCCAGAGCACAGGAGGCCACGTTTAATTACCTTTAATATACCACAACGTGTTTCCACGGCGGTCCGCCATCTTCATCAGGTAAATCCACCTGATGAAGAATGCGGACCACCAAGGACTTTTGTTATAATCACACACTGCTGTACAAAATCGCGCACTCTGACACCCTCACGCATTCACACTCACAGGCACCCCACAGGCTCTCTGACACCCACAGGCACTCACACACACAGGCACTCACAGACACTCACAGGCACTCTGACACCCACAGGCACTCAAGAGGCACTCTGACACCCACAGGCACTCTGACACCCACAGGCACTCTGACACCCACAGGCACTCACAGGCACTCACAGGCACTCACAGGCACTCACACACACAGGCACTCACACACACAGGCACTCACACACACAGGCACTCACGAACACAGACACTCATGCTCACAGACACTCACAGGCGCTCACACTCACAGGCACAGGTACTCACACTCACGGGCACTCACACTCACGGGCACTCACACTCACGGGCACTCACGCTCACGGGCACTCACGCTCACGGGACCTCACGCTCACGGGCACTCACGCTCACAGACACTCACAGGCGCTCACAGGCACTCACACTCACAAGCACTCACAGGCACTGACACTCACAGGCACTCACACTCACAGGCACTCACACTCACAGGCACTCACACTCACAGGCACTCACACACACAGGCATAGGCGCTCACAGGCACTCACGCTCACAGGCACTCACGCTCACAGGCACTCATGCTCACAGGCACTCACAGGCACTCACAGGCACTCACACTCACAGGCACTCACACTCACAGGCACTCACACTCACAGGCATAGGTGCTCACAGGCACAGGCACTCACAGGCACTCACGCTCACAGGCACTCACACTCACAGGCACTCACACTCACAGGCATAGGCGCTCACAGGCACAGGCGCTCACAGGCACAGGCACTCACACTCACAGGCACTCACACTCACAGGCACTCACACTCACAGGCATAGGCGCTCACAGGCACAGGCACTCACGCTCACAGGCACTCACACTCACAGGCACTCACACTCACAGGCACTCACACTCACAGGCACAGGCACTCACAGGCACTCACGCTCACAGGCACTCACACTCACAGGCACTCACACTCACAGGCACTCACACTCACAGGCACTCACACGCACACTCACAGGCACTCACACGCACACTCACAGGCACTCACACTAGCACACACTTTTATTACTAACCAGTGCATGGGGACCCTGGGGCTTCCCTGTGCGGCCCCCAGCACTTTGGACCAAGAACCATGCTGGCGCCGGTCCAGTGCATGGTGCCGCCGCTTTCCCCGCTATAACATTACTTGCGGCCGCTTCACTGTCTCTGCCGCTCGCTCTGCAAGTTCAATGCGAGTCACCGTCAGCCAATGAGAGGCCCGCAGGTGACGTCAGCGGCCTCTCATTGGCTGAGGGGCTTGTATTGAGCTTACAGAGCAGCAGAGCGAGCGGCAGAGCGAGCGGCAGAGACGGTGAAGCGGCCGCAAGTAATGTTATAGCGGGGAAAGCGGCAGCACCATGCACTGGACCGGCGCCAGCATGGTTCTTGGTCCAAAGTGCTGGGGGCCGCACAGGGAAGCTCCAGGGGCCGCATGCGGCCCGCGGGCCGCAAGTTTGAGACCCCTGGTCTAAAAGCTTCTGTTGATACTCCTGCATGCATGCATCCTTTTTAGGGCAAGAAGCATTTGTCCAAATTTACTCTTGTACCGAGGATCTAGCAGTGTGGCAACCCAGTAGTCTACATTAGTTCCGAGGATCATGTTACAGGTAGTGCAGCAAGAAGGCACTCATGTGTCTTGGGTATCCAGGAGGCCCAAGTCCTTCTTGTCTTGGTGGTGACGGGGTAACATTCACGCGTCCTTCCTCCGCCCTCTCCCCCCAACCTCATACAACAGAAATGTGATCAAGATCTCTCTCATCTGCTGAGTGCTGAGTGGTGAGTCTTCAATGCCCATTGCCTCTTCTTCCTCCATTTCATCCTCGGCTCCTGCACCTTGATCAATAGTTTGGCTGCTACCATGCACCCTCATTGTTCCCTCTACCCCACCCTCCCATGCCAGCCATGTTGATGCTGCTGACTGTCTGGACCTTTCAGATCTTGTTATCCCTTCTGCACACGCCTCCTCCTCTACTTTCTCCCCTTCCTCTTGGACAACTACCTGACTCTGTATACTGGTTAAATTGTATGTAGATGACCAGAATAGTCATGCTGATAATGGCATCGTTAGTGCTAAACATCTTAGTAGACATTTCAAAACTCTGCAGAATGGTGCAGAGGTCCTTGATCTGAGACCACTCCAGCAGTTTGATTTGCCCCACCTCTGAATCGCATTGGCCAGGCTATACATCATAACGTACTGCACCAGGGCTCATTGCTGCTGCCACAGCTGCTGCCACATGTGCAGAATCAAATTCCATCGTGTCGGCACATTGCATGTCAGGTGGTGAACCAGCAGGCCAAAAGACTTTAGCAATGCATGTCGTTGAGCTGCAGGATGCGAACTGCGGAAGTGAACACACAGTTATCGTGCCTTCTGCAGAAGTGCATCTAGACCGGGATAGTGGACCAGAAATTGCTGGAAGACCAGGTTCAAGATATGAGCCATGCAAGGCACGTGTGTTGCCTTGCCCCGGCGAAGGGCTGCACCCAGGTTTGCAGCATTGTTGCACACAGCCTTCCCTGGCTGCAGGATCAGTGGAGACAACCATTAACCCCTTCCAGACCCTTGGCCCACCCCCTGGGCCATGGAATGATCGGGCTCCTGCAGGTCGAGTGACGGTGTCACTGACCTGTCACTCGGCCTGCAGGTACATGGGGAGTTGTACAACACCCCAGGGGGGGTAGATTTGCCCCCACCCCCACCCCCCCGGCTACAGGCGCGGTGATTGGCACTCAAAAGTGAAAGTGAAAATCACCGCGCCTGTAATGCTTCCCTGTCTGCCGCTGCTATCCCTACCCTCCAATCTTCTCCCCTGTCATCCTCTAACTGTCCCCCTGCCCCACCTCTCTTTCCTGCCCTCTCTTCATCTTTCTTACCCGCCCCGCTTCCTTTTCCTGCTGCCTGCTTCCTGTCCCTGCCACCCGCTTCCTCTTCCTGCCACCCGCCTCCTCCTGCCTGCTCCCGCTTCCTCCTGCCTGCCCCCGCTTCCTCCTAAGTGCCCCCCTACTTCTCCTGCCCCCCCCCTCTCTTCCCCCTTCCTGCCCCCCCGATCACCGGAGCGGCGATCGCCTCTCCCACTCACCCCTCCGGCGGCCGCTCTGTCTCCACTGCGTCCCGCTCCTCCTCCTCCTCTTCACCGCCTCCGGATTTGACAGCTCTGTGCTGGAGCTGCCAGATCACTTTCTACAGCTAGATCCTGAGGATCTAGCTGCAGGAAGTGATCTGACAGCTCCAGCACAGTGATCCACAGTGACCATTATGTGATCACTGTGGATCACTGTGCTGGATCTGTCAGATCACTTTCTACAGCTGGATCCTGAGGATCTAGCTGCAAGAAGTGATCTGACAGCTCCAGCACAGTGATCCACAGTGACCATTATGTGATCACTGTGGATCACTGTGCTGGATCTGTCAGATCACTTTCTACAGCTGGATCCTGAGGATCTAGCTGCAGGAAATGATCTGACAGCTCCAGCACAGTAATCCACAGTGACCATTATGTGATCACTGTGCTGGAGCTGTCAGATCACTTTCTGCAGCTGGATCCTGGGGATCGAGCTGCAGAAAGCAATCTGACAGCCCAGGCGCAGTGATGCACATAGTGGGTCACTGCGCCCGGGGTGTCATATCACTTTCTGCAGCTCGATCACCATGCTGGCGGATTGGGCTCCAGAGTAGCGATCTGAAAGCAAAGGCGATCGAGCGGCGTGGGACCTTCGTTGTGGACTACGTCGGAGACAATCGAACGTCGTGGGACCTTCATTATGGACTACGTCGGAGCGATCGGGCGTCGTCGGCCCTTCGTTGTGGACTACGTCGGATCTTTTTATAATAAAGATGGAGTCCGAATTGTGTCTGTGTTTTTTTTTTTTCAAATAAAAAGATTTTTCTCTGTGTGTATTTATTGACTATTTACCGTACTAGAGATTCCTAATGGCGGGTCTAACATTGGCCCTATATTATGAATCTCAGGCTTAGTGCCAGCTGCCAATAAAAAGCTGGCATTAACCCCTTTATTACCCAGTTAGCCAATGGCACCAGGGCAACTGGAAGAGCGTGGGTACAGCGCCAGAAAATGGTGCTTCAATGAATGCGCCATTTTCTGGGGTGGCTGCGGGCTGCAATTCGCACCGGGGGGGGCCCAGAACGCTTAGGCCTCTCTATGCTGAGGATTCCATCCCCCAGCTGCCTAGTTGTGCCTGGCTGGACCAAAAATATGGCGGAGCCCCACGTAATTTTTTTTCTAGAATTAGTTCTAGAAATTTTTTTAAAAAAAGGGCTTCGCTGTATTTTTGGTTCCAGCCAGGTATGACGAGGCAGCTGGGGGCTGGTGGCAGTCCGTAGCTGCCAAGTTGTACCTGGCTGGACCAAAAATATGGCGGAGCCCTATGTCATTTTTTTTTTCTAGAAATAATTTTAGAAATAAAAAAAAAATAGGCTTCGCTGTATTTTTGGTTCCAGCCAGGTACAATGAGGCAGCTGGGGGCTGGTGGCAGTCCGTAGCTGCCAAGTTGTACCTGGCTGGACCAAAAATATGGCAGAGCCCCATGTCATTTTTTTTTTTTAAATTCTACAAATAAAATGACATGGAGCTTTGCCGTATTTTTGGTTGCCAGCCAGGTACAACTTGGCAGCTAGGGGGCTGGAATCCTCAGCATGGAGAGACCCAAATGTATTGGGTCCCCTATGCTGCGAATTGTAACTACTAGACTAGTATGTTTTTTCACAAAAAGTTTCTTTATTCATTTATACGTCTCAATTTGTGAAGCACATGGGGGTTCAAAGTGCTCACTGTGCCATAATAAGGTAAAAATACTTTTTTTTCACACAAATTTTCTTTTTTAATTTGTACGGATCAATTTGTGAAGCACCTGGGGGTTCAAAGTGCTAACTATGCATCTAGATATGTTCCCTGGGGGGTCTAGTTTCCAAAATGGGGTCACTTGTGGGTGAGCTCAAATGTTTAGGCACACAGGGGCTCTCCATACGCGACCTGGTGTCCGCTAACAATTCCAATTGTTGGCAAACACCAGGTTGTGTATGGAGAGCCCCTGTGTGCCTAAACATTAGAGCTACCCCACAAGTGACCCCATTTTGGAAACTAGACCCCCCAAGGAACCTATCTAGATGCATAGTGAGCACTTTGAATCCCCAGGTGCTTCACAAACTGATCCGTAATAAGGTAAAAATACTTTTTTTTCACACAAATTTTCTTTTTTAATTTGTACCGATCAATTTGTGAAGCACCTGCGGGTTCAAAGTGCTCACAATGCATCTAGATATGTTCCCTGGGGGGTCTAGTTTCCAAAATGGGGTCACTTGTGGTGGAGCCCCAATGTTTAGGCACACAGGGGCTCTCCAAATGCGATATGGTGTCCGCTAACAATTTGAGGTGATTTTCCATTCAAATTGTTAGCGGACACCATGTCGCGTTTGGAGAGCCCCTGTGTGCCTAAACTTTGGAGCTCCCCCACAAGTGACCCCATTTTGGAAACTAGACCCCCCAGGGAACTTATCTAGATGGGTGGTGAGCATATTGAACCCCCACATGCTTTACAAATTGATCTGTGAATATGGAAAAAGTACTTTTTTTTCACAAAAATGTTCTTTTAGCCTCAATTCTTTCATTTTCACATTGGTAACAGGATAAAATTCATCCTAAAATTTGTTGGGCAATTTCTCCTGAGTACACCGATACCTCATATGTGGTCATAAACCACTGTTTTGGCGCGCGGCAGGGCTCAGAAGTGAAGGAGCGCCATTTCACTTTTTGAATGGAAAATTAGCTCCAAAAGTCAAATTGCTCTCTTTCCCTTCAGAGCCCTGCCGTGCGCCCAAACGGTGGTTTATGATCACATATGTGGTATAGATATACTCAGGAGAAATTTCCCAACAAATTTTAGGATCCATTTTATCTTGTTGCCCATGTGAAAATGAAAAAATTGAGGATACAAGAACATTTTTGTTAGAAAAATTAAAATATCCATTTTTTTGTTTCCAATTTGCTTAGTTCCTGTGAAGCACCTGAAGGGTTAATAATCTTCTTGAATGTAGTTTTGAGTAGCTTGAGGGGTGCAGTTTTTGGAATGGTGTCACTTTTGGGTGTTTTCTGTCATGTAAACCCCTCAAAGGGACTTCAAATGGGATGTGGTCACTAAAAAAAAATGGTTTTGTAAATTTTGGTGGAAAAATGAAAAATTGCTCATGAACTTTGAACCCTTATAACTTCCTAACAAAATTTTTTTTTTGTTCCAAAATTGTGCTGATGTAAAGTAGACATGTGGTAAATATTATTTCATAACTATTTTGTGTCACATAACTCTCTGGTTTACCAGAAGAAAAATTCAAAATTTGAAAATTGCAACATTTTCAAAATTTTTGCCATATTTTTGATTTTTTTCACAAATAAACGCAAAAATTATCGACCTTAATTTAATACTAACATGAAGCCCAATATGTCACGAAAAAACAATCTCAGAATCGCTAGGATCCGTTGAAGCGTTCCCGAGTTATAACCTCATAAAGGGACACTGGTCAGAATTGCAAAAAATGGCAAGGTCATGAAGGGGTTAATTAAACTCGATCTCAAGAGCTGACCAGAACTCCTCAGCTGTGTGACTCACATTTCCCAGATATTTTAACGTAAACACCACCTAATGGCATTGAGCCCTGCTGCCAGCATAGTAAGGAGGTGTGCTGGATTTGTTCTGCACAGTTTGAAAACTCGACACATTGCCAGACAGGTTTTGGGTGCAAGTGGAGGACCTACAGGAGGTGGAGAAGGCAAAAGCCGAGGAGGAACTTCTACATACAGAGGTTTTGAAGTGCAAGACTTGGCGATAGAAAGACTTGTACAGCAGCCCATTCTCCTACTGCAACAATAGTCATTTGGTACTGACGGCCATAAGGTCTCAAAGATTCTATGTATCCACCAGCCAGAAAGTCAGCATTTCTGTAGCCAACAGCTTGCAGATGGTGAAGTTCAATCTCTTAGCTTTGTCATGGGTAGGAGGAATTGGGTCTTTTACTTGTCCACATCTGCAGGACCGAGGGCTGGCTGCTGTGCTGAGACAGGGTGTAGTAGCGTGTCACGGACAAACTGCTGGACTTTGAGGGAGGTGCAGGCGGACATATTAGGATGCATTCATAAAAAGGTGGGGCTCTCAATGTCTGACAACTTTCAAAACAGCTGACAACCTGTCAATTACACTGGCTGGTGCGGGTAAAGAGGTGGAAGTTCTGCAGCTGAAAGCCTGTGTGACAGCTGTGCCCACAGTCACAGAGGATGAAGAAGCCACAGATGCGCTTGTTGGAGCAGACGGTGGATGGCCAGGCCCGCTAGGCTGCACTGTAGCACAGTGAACTCCCACTGTAACTTATGCTTCATGTCCTTGGGATGATTCTTGCATGAAGTACTCAAAGTATTGATTTTTTGGCCTCTACTCAGATTTTGTTTACTTTGTTTACAAATTTTGCTGATAACATGAGTTGGGTCATCCTTTGTGATCTGCAATAAGGCACAGACTAGGCAAGGCTTAGTGCCCATGCGACCTGCAGAGGCACCATGGCTTTTGCACAGAGGCAGAGTTGTAGCTGAGGATGAAGTTGTTGTTGTACTTCCAGAACTCCGTCTCTGGCTAGGAAGCCGCAGCCTAACCTCGTCACTTTTATCCTCCTTCACCTCCTCTACTGAGCTCATTAACTGCCTGCCTATGGGTTGTCAATAAGCAGGATATCCAACCTAATCATCACCCTGTGTGTTCTCACCTTACATTCCTCGTACTCAGAGCCAACCTCTTCCCACC
Organism: Allobates femoralis; assembly: GCA_033576535.1. Taxonomy (NCBI): domain Eukaryota; kingdom Metazoa; phylum Chordata; class Amphibia; order Anura; family Aromobatidae; genus Allobates; species Allobates femoralis. The sequence goes on from JARQOC010000004.1 coordinate 495,613,028, forward strand.
CTGAGCGCAAAGTCAAGTTATCATTCCAATCAGGTATCTGAGTCTCATCATCATCTGCCTCATTGTCTTCACCAACAGGGGTTATAGTTTGGGAATGAGAGCCTACATTATGCTTGGACCCTTCTTCATCTGAGCCTGGATTCGGCTCACAAAGATTTTGGGCATCGGTGCAGATCATCTCCTCGTCTGGACTCATTGAAGCTTTGGAGCAGACCTCTGATTCCCAGGCTATAGTATGAGTGAACAGCTCTGCAGATTCTCCCATCTGTGTTAACCCACAGTCAGTAGGGCGGCTGGAGGCTTATGAGCTGTGAGGAAGCGAGTGACACCTCTGTGGACTGGATTGTTTATGATGTTGAAGTTGAGGTGGAGGAGAGACCATTTGATGGAGCGCTTGATATCCATTGCAGCACCTGCTCTTTTTGGGACTCATCTACAAGTTGTAGCGATGTTATGCTGCATAACAAAGGGATGATAGCAGATCATCCACGAAAAGAAGTAGACATTTTTCTTTGGCTAGAAGACAGTATTTGTTCAGCACCTTCCCCACGGACACACAGATTTTTACCCTTTCCAACATACCTATTCCCCTTTCTATCATCAGCACACCCTTTACCACTCATCTTTGAGGGTAACTGATTGGCAACTCAGTTGTAGGCACAAAAATCTGAGGATGTACAATCAGCATAGGCTAGGGTCACACATGAGCCCTGTATCCGCTAAAACCATCCGTTTTTCAACTTAGAATTTTGTCAAAAATTGATCCGTTAATGGATCCATAGGCTCCAATGCAAAAAATGTATTGTTTAAAGTGCATTAAAAAAGCGCTATGCGTTTTTTTAACGGGCACCAAAAATGCTGCTAGTAGCATTTTTGGGTGCAGTAAAAAAATGCATATCTTTTTTTAACATGGGGCCCTATGGGAAACGCATCTGTTAACGCATGGTACATATAGGTACCATCCGTTAACAGATCCATTTTTCCATGCATTTTTTCCCCATTTTGGAAAAAAACAAAAACAAAGACAGTGCTGAGGGCTCAAAAAACACCCTATAAATAATGGATCAGTTATTAGAAACAAGGAAAAAGACAGATTGGCATGTGTAACCCCAGCTGAGTGGGCAAACACTGGTACTACCCTAAATACATTTTGGTAACTAGGTTTGAGCAAATAGAATACAAAAGGGGTTTCTGGACTGTATGGTGGTAGATTTCAACAGAACACTGGACTCGATCCTAGCTACCTAGCCAAACACTGAAACTACCCTAAATAGATGTTGGTAACTAGATTTGGGCAGAGGCAATACAAAAGGGTTTTCTGCGCTGTATGGTGGTAGATTTCAACAGAACACTGGACCACAGCTACCTAGTCAAACAGTGGTACTACCCTAAATAGGTTTTGGTATTTAGGTTTGGGCAGATGCAATACAAAAGTGTTTTCTTCACTATATGGCGGTAGATTTCAACAGAACACTGGACCACAGCTGCCTATCCAAACAGTGCTACTAGTCAAAAAGTATTTGCTTGGCTAGATTTGGCCAGATGCAGTAAAAAAAAATGCTTACAAAAATAGGAGGTGAAGCTTTCTACACAGCAGTGCTACACACCTGCCTGGCAAACACTGGTTTTAAGTCCTAAAAAGGGCTGTTTTTGGAAGGAGTCCCTAAACCTACTATGTCTCTATGTAACCTGGAATGGAATTGCTATCTATCTTTCTCTGTAGCCCATACAGCAGCAGCGGCAGCATCTTACACTGAGAAAATGGCGAGTAGGGAAAATGGCTGGTTCTTATATGGCAAGGACATGTGACATACCCAGCCAATTACACAATCCCTCATGTGCAAAAAGTGCACTTTGCTGTATATGTGCTGATTGGCTGACAGGCCAGACCACCCACACTAAGTGCGGGAAAGAAAAAAAAATGGAGATCTGCACTTATTTGATCACTGACCTCTCCCCAGCCCCCCTCCCCCTCCACAAGCTATTCCTAGACACCGAGACTCATAATAGCGTTGAACAAAAGCATTACTGTGAAATGTCACTAATGCTTTTGGTCAACGAACAGTTATCGAACATAACCTCGACTTACCGAATGTTTAGCAAATTGTTCACATTCGTTGAGCCACTCAAACATAGCCCAAAACTGGTCGAATTTGAAATTGGCGAACATGCTCATCTCAAGTGCTGTGGGGGTCTTTGTTGGCTAATAAAAGTTGTACTTTTTCCATGCTGACAATTTGTTGGTGGTTCACATGATCAACAAGCTTTCGGTTAATCTCTCTCTCCCCCCACTTTGGATTATTTATGTACGGTAATTTAATATTAGAATGTTTGGAATTGAAGGAGTGCATAGTAGCAAACAGTGTATACTACTGGTGTCTAATGAGATAGATGTCACATCTTTCAGCTTGACAGGTTTAGGAATCTGGTGCCGTGGTGTCTTTACTCGGGGATTATAATTAAATATCCAGATATGGGTGCGGTTGGTATGAAGATACAGAGGTCAGTGGATAAACTGAACAAAAAGGAGAATTTTGTGTACTCACCGTAAATTCCTTTTCTCTTAGCCTCTAATTGGGGAACACAGGACCGTGGGTGTTATGCTGCTGTACACTAGGAGGCGACACTAAGCAGAATCTGCAAAAGAGTTAAGTGGCTCCTCCTCTGCAGTATACACCCCTGGAGCAGGAAGTGCCTCACCAGTTTTGTGCTAAAGCAGTAGGAGAGTTAACAGAGTAATAACAGTACAACAAGGACTGTAACTAAACAGGCAAGCATATGTAAACAGTTAACCATGTAACAGCTGAAAAGTGTCATAAGAACAGTAGTAAAGGCCAGGAAGGGCCAAAGGGTGGGTGCTGTGTCCCCCAATTAGAGGCTAAGAGAAAAGGAATTTACGGTGAGTACACAACATTCTCCTTTTCTCCTTCCCCTCATTGGGGGACACAGGACCGTGGGACGTCCCAAAGCAGTCCCTGGATGGGAAAGCAATTGAACTATTGACACTGAACATGGTCAGCAAAGAACTATGCACCTTGTGAGGCACCGCCGGCATGATCCGCATGGCCGGGGTACATCACATGTAGGATCAGAGGATGATCCTGTGCACACTGGCCGGTTTTCCTGTGATGATAATACTGTGAACCAACTTGTGAACACAGGGTTTCATGAGCCTAATGAGCGGCAGTGAGAGTGGGATGAGATCCATGAGGAATAGGATGTAATGAGTGAGTGCTGACAACCCGGAACACAGGGAGTTAACCTGAGCTGTGTGACAGGCTGATTAACAGCAGCTGAGGGGGTGTGTCCATGTGGGAGTGGCTGGCACGATAAGAGCCGGCCACCTGAGTGATAGATTCATTCATTCTGGAGGCTGAGATAGATTCTGGAAGCTGAGAATGATTCAGATGGAAGCTGAGACCAGCCTGAGTGCAGAGCAGTCCAAGGCTCTGTGTGCATGACATGATGGGAGCATGCTAGCTCCATGCCGGTGCCGAGGTCCGTGGTCGTGTCCGCACCTAGAGGGGGAAGCCGTGGTTGACCCGTGGACGCTAGACCGGGCGTGGGGTGAAACACGCCCGGGAAAGGAGCCTGTGGGGATGCCTGGTGGAACCTGTGACCCAGGTAGCGAGACCCGGATCCGTGCCCGGTAAGAAGGCAGTTCCCGAGCGATAGTGTGAACTGTGCACCTGGTGTGCGTAAATCATGTTAGGCGAGTATAGACCGCCCTTGGGACCGACTCAGTGGAGTCCATTAAAGGTCCTGATGAACCGGAATGTATGTAGCCCGTGGAGGCAATTGTATGTAGTGTGCCAGGCGGGCATCGACCGCCTTTGGGTCCGAGTCAGAGTACTCAGTTAAGGGACCCGAGGAACTATGTGTATGAGGGCGTAAGTAATGGCCCTGAATGAGAGATGATGACCGATGTAAGACCCATGTATAATCATGTGGAGAGACAGTGACCCAGCTGGTATGGATGATGTTGGAGGCGTTCCGTCCTTGGGACGAGAGGGAGGCTTGCCCTGCTGTATGCAGAGGGTACCTGATCCCTCATCCACGACCTCTAATGGTGTGGGTGTGCCTGTGGTGCCAGAGACAGGGGTAATAGGGCTCCTAGTAGGTATCGGATGTGGTTCCCGTGTACTATGGTTTGCCAATCCCTGTAATGGGCCATGGAGGGGCCACAGTCCATGGATGTGGGCTGTGAGCAGGTGTGTGATCCATGGACGCTTGAATGATGGATCACATACGGTGTGTAAGGTCCCGGTCAGGCAGGATTCCTGACTACGGGTGAATGTATATCATCATGCTGGGGTGACTAAAGCCAGGCGGCAGGTACCGCCATTGGGACCCACAGGGCCCGTTGAGGCGTATGTAACGAAGGTCAGAAGCAGGGGTTAGAAGGGCTCCCGTACTGGGTAACGCGTGGTTAGGCCGGAGGCCGCAGCCCCACGGGTTACTAGGGTTTGCCAATCCCTGTTATGAACCCGGAAGGGTCATCATCGTACTGTAACTTATGTATAGTGTAAGTAGGCCGGAGGCCGTAGCCACCATGGGAGCTGTTAGTAGAGCTCCAATGGGGACAGAGATGGTTACAGGTCCCGGGTTACTATAAAACGTTATGTGCAATATAAGTGTTATGTGATGTTAAATGTAAATGTATGGTGTATCTATGTAAAGTGTTGTTAATCAATGTGATATGTGTCAAACATGCTACCCGGGTTATGTGATTAATATGTGATAATAAACGGGTAGACATTGGTTAACCTTATAAACACGTGTTCTTGTCGTTTTGCAAGCGGGTTCCCCGGTTGCTACCTCACATATGGTGGAGAATGCGGGCAAGGTTGCCCGGTGAGGAATGCACCCCGGTTACAAAGGGGGGTTGGTACAGCCGAGGGCTGTGGTGCCGGAGCACCTTATATGGACTATTGTGTTGGTGCACTTTAAATGGACTTGGTTGCTATGGGCAACCGCACGACGCACCCTAGCCTCTTGCCGGTGACCTGGCGAGGTCACGAAGACGTCGTACTCAAAGTATCGGGCGGCCCTAGGGGTCCCGAAGTCAAAGTCGACGTGAGCAAGGTTCCGGTGGCCCGAGGGGTCACGAAGTTGCCAAGACAACGCCACATCCGGATTCTATGAACTGTGTTTGCCCTGCTGGTTTAAGCAAGGAGGGGGGAGGTTGGACAGGAGTCACAGGTATACAAACCGAGAGCGGTGCCACAAGGTGTTGTGTGGTGGCCCGGCTCCTATGGCAGTGTGTTCATCCCCCACTGGTCTGAACAAGGAGGGGGGAGGTTAGGACACGGTTTACCGGTGTCCTAGGTGTACAAGCCGGCAGTGTGTGTGATCCTTATTCACAAGCCAGGAGCGACGCTGTCACCCGACTTGTCAGGGCCGTGTGTTTAACCCCTACCCACGGGTGTAAACAAGGAGGGGGGTATGTGAGGCACCACCGGCATGATCCGCATGGCCGGGGTACATCACATGTAGGATCAGAGGATGATCCTGTGCACACTGGCCGGTTTTCCTGTGATGATAATACTGTGAACCAACTTGTGAACACAGGGTTTCATGAGCCTAATGAGCGGCAGTGAGAGTGGGATGAGATCCATGAGGAATAGGATGTAATGAGTGAGTGCTGACAACCCGGAACACAGGGAGTTAACCTGAGCTGTGTGACAGGCTGATTAACAGCAGCTGAGGGGGTGTGTCCATGTGGGAGTGGCTGGCACGATAAGAGCCGGCCACCTGAGTGATAGATTCATTCATTCTGGAGGCTGAGATAGATTCTGGAAGCTGAGAATGATTCAGATGGAAGCTGAGACCAGCCTGAGTGCAGAGCAGTCCAAGGCTCTGTGTGCATGACATGATGGGAGCATGCTAGCTCCATGCCGGTGCCGAGGTCCGTGGTCGTGTCCGCACCTAGAGGGGGAAGCCGTGGTTGACCCGTGGACGCTAGACCGGGCGTGGGGTGAAACACGCCCGGGAAAGGAGCCTGTGGGGATGCCTGGTGGAACCTGTGACCCAGGTAGCGAGACCCGGATCCGTGCCCGGTAAGAAGGCAGTTCCCGAGCGATAGTGTGAACTGTGCACCTGGTGTGCGTAAATCATGTTAGGCGAGTATAGACCGCCCTTGGGACCGACTCAGTGGAGTCCATTAAAGGTCCTGATGAACCGGAATGTATGTAGCCCGTGGAGGCAATTGTATGTAGTGTGCCAGGCGGGCATCGACCGCCTTTGGGTCCGAGTCAGAGTACTCAGTTAAGGGACCCGAGGAACTATGTGTATGAGGGCGTAAGTAATGGCCCTGAATGAGAGATGATGACCGATGTAAGACCCATGTATAATCATGTGGAGAGACAGTGACCCAGCTGGTATGGATGATGTTGGAGGCGTTCCGTCCTTGGGACGAGAGGGAGGCTTGCCCTGCTGTATGCAGAGGGTACCTGATCCCTCATCCACGACCTCTAATGGTGTGGGTGTGCCTGTGGTGCCAGAGACAGGGGTAATAGGGCTCCTAGTAGGTATCGGATGTGGTTCCCGTGTACTATGGTTTGCCAATCCCTGTAATGGGCCATGGAGGGGCCACAGTCCATGGATGTGGGCTGTGAGCAGGTGTGTGATCCATGGACGCTTGAATGATGGATCACATACGGTGTGTAAGGTCCCGGTCAGGCAGGATTCCTGACTACGGGTGAATGTATATCATCATGCTGGGGTGACTAAAGCCAGGCGGCAGGTACCGCCATTGGGACCCACAGGGCCCGTTGAGGCGTATGTAACGAAGGTCAGAAGCAGGGGTTAGAAGGGCTCCCGTACTGGGTAACGCGTGGTTAGGCCGGAGGCCGCAGCCCCACGGGTTACTAGGGTTTGCCAATCCCTGTTATGAACCCGGAAGGGTCATCATCGTACTGTAACTTATGTATAGTGTAAGTAGGCCGGAGGCCGTAGCCACCATGGGAGCTGTTAGTAGAGCTCCAATGGGGACAGAGATGGTTACAGGTCCCGGGTTACTATAAAACGTTATGTGCAATATAAGTGTTATGTGATGTTAAATGTAAATGTATGGTGTATTTATGTAAAGTGTTGTTAATCAATGTGATATGTGTCAAACATGCTACCCGGGTTATGTGATTAATATGTGATAATAAACGGGTAGACATTGGTTAACCTTATAAACACGTGTTCTTGTCGTTTTGCAAGCGGGTTCCCCGGTTGCTACCTCACAACCTACAGGTGGACTACTGCCACCTGGAGGACAAGGCTACAGAGACCTGCGTGTGCCGGCGACTGAGTGTAAACACCATAGTGTTTGTAACTGTGAACAGGCTGGATCACCTGACTTCCTAACACATTTGTTGACCTGACTCTTGAGGCCTAAAGGCTCTGGAGGCCCCCCATGGCTCTAACAGAATGTGTCTTGATACCAGCCAGAAGGGGCGAGTTTCGAAGATATAAGCATCTTGTATTGTTGAACTAATACATCAGGCTAGAGTAGTGTTAGAGGCTGGCATGTCTTCGTGCTTCCCTTCTGAAAGAAGGAAGGGAGAGTCAGACTTCCTAGAGGGTGCCGTCCTGTACACGTAGATGCGTAGGGCGCTGATGAGGTCCAGCATATGTAGAGCCTTCTCGACCCTATGAATTGTAGTCAGGCACCGTGATGGCAGAGGAATGTCTTCATTCATGTGAAAGATGAGACTACCTTTGGGAGAAAGGATGAAGCCGGATGTAGGACAACCTTGTTTTGATGAAAGACCAAAAAAGGGTGTTTACATGAAAACGCCGCAGATTTCGAGGTACTCCAGAGAGAAATAACTGCTACCGACAATACAGCCTTCTGTGTGAGAATACAAAGGGTAATTTCCCTCTGAGACTTCAAGAGTGGTTGTTGTAGAGCCGTGAGAACGAGGTCCAGGTCCCACAGATCCCGTGGACCTTTGTAGGGAGGAGTTAAATGACAGACCCCTTGAAGGAAGGACTTCCTTTGAAGTCTGGTAGCGAAGCGTTTCTAGAATAGAATGGAAAGGGCTGAATCCCGTTCTTTGAGGGACCTCAAGGACCTGCCTGAGTCTAGTCCCAATTGGAGGAAACTGAGGAGTCTTGTTATCTAACAGGGCCAAGGCGAGTGACTTGGAGAGGTGTACCAAGCAAAGAAGATTTTCCATGTTCGGAGATATATATTGTCGCCGAGGCTGGTTACCGTGCTTTGAGCATGGTTGCTACGACTTCCTGGGAGAAAACACAGTGTGGGTTAAAACCCAGTTGCCAGGGCCACGCAGTTGAATTCAGAGCTGATGAATTCTGATGGTAAAGCGTGAACTGCGAGAATAGGTCTGGATGGTGTGGCAGGCGCCATGGCACATCTGCTGTGAGTTGGATGAGATGGATCTCCCAAGCGCATCTGGGCCAGTCTGGGGCCACGAGGACGATTCGGAGATATTCTTGATTGAACTTCCTCATTACCTTGGGTTAGTAGTGGTTCAGGAAAAATGTAGGAGTCGCAATCGGGTCCAATCCTGGACTAGCGCATCTGTTGCCAACCAATGTGAGTCGTAGGCCTGGCTCTAAAGACGGGACCTTGGCATTAGAGATGAGCCACTACCCTAATGTTCGAATTCGATTTGATTCGTCGAATTTGAGATTTGTTCATCAAATGTTCGTCGAATGTTCAACGAACAACGTGAACCCCATTGAAATCAATGGCAGGCTACAGAAAACACATAGAAAACACCTTCAAAGGGCTCCAAAAGCTGCCAAACTACTCAGAATGGACAACAAACACCACAAAAAGTGACAACAATTCAAACACAGTACAAATAGTCACAGGCTAAGTGGCTGAAGTTTTCTACATTAAGTAAAAAGAGGTGGAAGAGTAAAAGGAGAATGAGACACAGGTATGGACATGTCACACCCTTCTTAAATCATGTAAAACATAGCAAGGGGACTCCAACAAGAATCCTTACTCCTTTCAAAGGGTCAGACCTACAGCAAAATGGCATCAATTCTCCCAGACCCAAAATTGCTCAATTGCCCAGCTTGCATGCATGTCACAGGGAGTGGAACAGGACCTGGCCTAGCATTTCATGGTTAAAGCTTGCTCAGCAACTAAACATTTTGTGTAGTATTACAGTAAAAACTACAGAGGTAGGTCAGTGACCTGAATAGGCCTAGTGGGTCAGATCCCCTCGAAGCTCAAGCAAGCGCTCCCGTCAATGTTATGCCCCGTCACACACAGGTGGGACCACCATTACTTTTGTGGAGTACTATAGAAAAAACAGAGAGGTAGGTCAGAGACCTGTTTAGGCCTAGAAGGCCACATGAAGTCAAAGCTTGTGCAAGCGTTACCATAAAAGTCATGCCCCGCCACACACAGGTGGGACCACAATTAGTTTTATGGAGTAATACATGAATTCACAGAGAGGTAGGTCAGAGACCTGTTTAGGCCTCGAAGGCCACATGAAGTCAAAGCTTGTGCAAGCGTTCCCATAAAAGTCATGCCTCGCCGCACACAGGTAGGACCACCATTACTTTTGTGGAGTACTATAGAAAAAACAGAGAGATACGTCAGAGACCTGTTTGTGCCTCGTAGGCCGGATAAAGTCAAAGGGAACCTGTCATTGAATATTAGAGATGATCCACCACCGTAGTGTTTGAATTTGATTCGGTTTGTCGAATTGGGGGTGTGTTTGTCGAATGTTCGTCGAATGTTCATCAAACACCGTCGAATATCATTGAAAACAATGGCAGGAAAAAACAAACACATACTAACACATAGAAAGCACATAGAAAACAACTTCTAAGGTGTCCAAAAGGTGACAAACCTCTCAGAAGACACAACAAACACATGGAAAAGTGACAAGTACATATAAAAACGTGAAAAGAAAAGAGATGGACAAGTAAAATGAGGAGGAGACACAGATATAGGCATGTCATGCCCTACGAAAATCCGATTTTACTCCAGTATTTGTAAGGCATCATGCAGACGATGAGTATTACTTGATTTTTACTTCAGCATGTGTAAAGCCATGTCCAGACGATGAGTATTTTGTGATGTTTTTCCTCACTATCTGTAAGGCCTCGTGCAGACGATGAATATTGTGTTACATTTAGGGAACTATAAGAAGAGTCTCCCTTTTTCAAAAAAATTTGGGCACAGACACCACTTAAGTGGCATCAGTTGCAAACTTTAAATGGTTACTTTTAGGCAAAAATCCACAAGGCTTTAGTCTCCCCAGGATGACACAGGGGTAGAAAAGTCCTTGCGGATCCATGCCTTGTTCATCTTTATGAATGTTAGTTTGTCCACATTCTGGGTGGACAGACGCGTACGACTTTCTGTCAGCACACTACCAGCAGCGCTGAAGACACATTCTGAGAGAACGCTGGCTGCGGGGCACGACAAGATCTCCAAGGCGGGAGCGGCGAGCTCAGGCCATTTTTCCAGTTTGGAAGCCCAAAATGAGCAAGGCTCCAGTTCCCCAGTCATTGCATCGATGTTAAGTTGGAGATACTCGTGTACCATCTGCTCCAGGCGTTGACTATGTGTCAAACTTCTTGTAACTTCAGGCCTTGAAAATGATGGTCTGAAAAAATCTTGAAACGAGGCCACAAAATTGCTGGTACCACCACCAGATACGGTGTTACTGGTACAGTGTGAGTGATGATGACGCGACAGTCTCACGGTTGACAAGTTGGAACTGTGAGATTCACTCTGTCTATTATTACCACTGGTGGTTTGTGGAAAAGCCGATCTGAGATTATGTATCAGCTTCTGCTGATAGTACTGCATGCGTGAGTCCCTTTGTATGGCAGCAATTATTTCAGCAAATTTGCTCTTGTACCGGGTATCTAATAGTGTGACAACCCAGTAGTCTGCATTACTCCTAATTCACACAATCCGAGGGTCATGTTGCAGGTAGTGCAGCAAGTAGGCGCTCATTAGGGATGAGGGAGTACTAAAATATTCAGACTCTCTAGACTTGTAACGAGTAGGTCCCGATACTCTGTACTCATTACATGTATAGCGAGTCCTATTTAAGTCAATGGGGAAGCAAGTACTGTGATTAATTCCTCTGTTGCTGGACCTATAAACCTACAATTCCCTAATTAATTGTTTCGAAGCCGGCGGTAAAAATCCATAATCAATCCGACAATCCGGCGCACCATAACATGGGACTCTATAGTACCAGATTGCCCCGGACCGGGTCAATCCGGGACAATCCGGTTTTAATTTACAGCTTACGGCTTTTTACCGCATGCTTCTAAACAACGAATTAGGAAATTGCAGGTTTTTCCTCTGCTGCCAGACATTTTTATAGGGTCCAGCAGCAGAGGAATTGCATTTCCCTTGATTTACATTGGACTCGTTACTGTGCGAGTAATCGCTAGGAAACTCGCGAGAGTAACGAGTAGCCCGAGTACCCTACTATTCGGCGAGTAACGGATAGTAACGAATAGGCTCGCTCATCCGTAGCGCTTATGTGTCTTGTGCACCCACAAGGACCAAGTCCTTGTTTTGTTGGTGGTGGGGAGGTGAGAATGATGCTTCCTTACTCTGCCCTCTACCCCCAACCTCGCACAACAGAAATGTCATCAAGGTCTCCCTCATCTGCTGACTATTCAATGTCCATCACCAGTTCATCCTCCATGTCTTCCTGGGCCACTGCACCTTCCTGAAGAGGTTGGTTGCTAACATGCGCCCTTGTGAATGCCTCTCCACCACCCTCCCATGCCTGCCGTCTTGGTGCTGCCGACTGTGAGGATCTTGCAGATGTTGTCATCCCTTCCGCATAGGACGTCTCCTGTACTTCCTCAACCTCCTCTTGTCCCACCACCTGATTCAGAATATTGTTTAGAGTGTGCTCCAGCATGTAGATAACCGGAATAGTCATGCTGATAATGGCATCGTCAGCACTAAACATCTTCGTTGCCATCTCAAAACTGTGCAGAAGGGTGCTTAGGTCCTTGATCTGAGACCACTCCTGCAGCGTGATCTGCCCCACCTCTGGATCTCGTTGGCCCAGGATATACGTCATAACGTATTGCACCAGGGCTCGGCGGTGCTGCCACAGTCACTGCAACATGTGCAGAGTAGAATTCCAGCATGTCGGCACATAGCATTTCAGCCGGTGAACGGGCAAGCCGATAGACTCCTGGAGCAAAGCGAGTCTTTGAGCTGCGGGATGCGAACGCCGGAAGTGAGCACATATGGCGCCACTGCGACCAGGGTGGCCACATAGGGAACTGCAGCCAGGTAGGAGGAAAAGACAGTTTATGTACTAAACACCCTCACAGACATCCCACACACCACTAGGAGGCAGCATCCAACCCGAAGCCCGGAACTCTAGGCGGGCAAGGGGTGGTGGGTTTAGAGGACAGTGGGTGGGAAGCATGTAGGTCAGGTGTCAGAAGGTACAAGTAGAGGAAGAGGAGGAGGAAGGAGTTAGTAGGCCGAGGTTGGCTGAGAAGCAAAGACAGAAACACACGTCCTGGAAGAGTGGGGCTGATGGAGACGCAGAATCCACAGTGTCACAGAAGCCATGGAGAGAAAGCTCATCCATAGTCAGCACCCCAGGGGAGTGTGAGGAAAGAGAAGGACCAGCAATACTGGGTCCGAGGAACACAGCAGAACCGACCAACTACAGGCGGAGTAGTCTTCCCTATTGAAGCTGGAGTCACACGGGTTAGAAGGAGCCTGGTAGTGCCTTGCAGGAGAGGGCTATTGCAGGCTAGGCATACAGCAGAGTGTCGGCTCTGACGGGGACCGAAGGTTCACCCGGTATCCCCAAATTCACAGACGGGGAGCTCCAATTCTAAATTGGAGTTCCCACACCAAGGATAGGAAGCACAGTAGCAACCACGAGGACCCACAGGGGTCCGAGCTGCTGCTATACTGTCTGGAGACACACAAAGAGAGAGGAAACACAGCCTGGTAAGGACCTAGAAGGAGTGAGGGGTCTCAGAGTGGCAACCTGGCTGCATAGGGTTTAGTGAAAACCGGAGTAAAGTGACTGTAACTTGAGTTAAGAAGTGAACTGTACTAAAAACTGCTGTAAACTGCTTGAAGAGAACTGACAAGTAAACCCGGTGAACCCTGCCTGTGTGTCCATGTTTAATTCCAAGGATAAAGAACTGATTTCATACCTTTCATTCCTGTCAGGAGCAGCCCGACCTGCGGCGGGCTCATCCATTTGGCTGCAGCCCATCCATCCATCCTCCTGGCAGAGAAGACCTGCAGCGGTGGTCCCATCATTGACCACAAACCGTGGGTGGCGTCACGACAAACTGTATCCTTTGTATATATTCCCTTTTACTTGTGAGAACCCGGGACACGGTCCGGACCAGGACCTCCATGACATCCCCAGCAGCAACCCGGTCCGGTACCGAGTACCTCGTCCCAGTTGGCTCCACACACACAGCGACTGTGCCCTCTGCAGAAGCCCATCTAGGCCGGGATAGTGTGTCAAAAATTGCTGGACAACCAGATTCAACACGTGAGCCAAACAAGGCACATGTGTGATATTGCCCTGGCGAAGGGCCGCACCCAGGTTTGCAGAATTGTCGCACACGGCCTTCCCTGGCTGCAGGTTGAGTGGAGACAACCATTGCTGAAACTCAGTCGCCAGAGCTGACCACAACTCCTCAGCTGTGTGACTCACATTTCCTAGGCATTTCAAGGTAAAGACTGCCTGGTGGTGTTGAGCCCTGCTACCAGCATAGTAGGGAGGTGTGCAGGATTCCTTCTGTGCAGTTACAACGCAAGTGGCATTACCAGACAGGCTTTGGGCGGAGGTGGAGGACCGAGATGAGGTTGAGGAGGCAGAAAACAGTGGAGGAAATTCTACCTACAGAGGATGGACGCACAACTCGTGGGGAAGGCAAGGCTTGGACAGCAGACCCTTCTCCAGCTCTCACCATAGTTAACCAATGCACAGTCAGTGACATGTAACGCCCCTGTCCATGCTTACTGGTCCAAGTGTCTATGGTGAAATGCACCCTGTCACACACAGAGTTTCTCAAGGGAGCGGTGATGTTGTCTGCGACATGCTGGTGTAGCGCAGGCACACCTTTCTTGGAGAAGTAGTGGCGACTGGGCATCTGGTACTGGGGCACTGTGATGGACATAAGGTCTCCAAAATCCTCTGTGTCCACCAGCCGGAAAGGCAGCATTTCTGAAGTCAACAGCTTGCAGATGGTGAAATTCAAGCGCTTAGCTTTCTCATGGCTAGGAGGAAATGGCCTTTTACTTGTCCACATCTGAGGGACGGACGGCTGGCTGCTGTGCTGAGACGGAGTTGAGTATGGTGTCCCCGGCAAACTGCTGGTCTGGGAGGGAGATGCAGGCGAAGATGTAATGTTGCCTTCATCCAAAGGTGGTGCTCTCGATGTTTGAGAGAGCTCAACACCAGCAGCATTGTCCACTTGAAAACCAAGTGACGACCTGCCAATCACACTGACTGTTGCGGGTAAAGAGTTGGAAGGTGTACATCCAAAAGCATGTGTGACAGCTGTCCCCACAGTAACAGACGATGAAGAGCACACGGATGTACTTGATGGGGCAGACGGTAGTAGGCCCGCCCCGCTAGCCCGCATTCTAGCACGGTGAGCTTCCCACTGCGACTTGTGCTTCATGTCCATGTGGCGGTTCATACATGAAGTACTCAAGCTAGTGAGTTTTTGGCCTCTACTCAGAGATTGGTGACAAATCTTGCAGATGACATGAGTTGGGAGATCCTTGGCGATGTCAAAACAGTCCCAGGCTAAGCAAGGCTTAGAGCCCATGCGAGCTGCAGAGCCAGTACGACTTCCGCTCAGAGGCTGCGGATGCAGTTGTTGGCATGCTTCCAGTGCTCCTTCTATGTCCAGGAAGGCGCAACCTAACCTCGTCGTCAGTAGCGTCCTCCTCCACCTCCTGTGCTGACCTCAATGACTGGCTGACTGTGGGTTAACAGTAAGTGGGATCTCCAACCTCATCATCATCCTCTGTGTTCTCACACCCCTCATCCTCAGAGACAACCTCTTCCTGCCTTGACCGATAACTTAATATGTCAATCAAATCCAGTATCTGAGTCTCATCAGCATCATCCTCCTGGTGTCCACCAACAGTATGTACTGTTAGGGAATGAGGGTCTGCATAAAGGTCAGAAGGTTCTTCATCTGGGCCTGGGTCTGACTCCCAAAGCTTCTGGGCATCAGGGCAGATCATTAACTCGTCTGGACTCACTGCAGCTTTTTAGCAGACCTCTGATTCCCAGGCTATTGTGTGACTGAACAGCTCTGTAGACTCAAACATGTCTGTTACCCCAGACTGAGTAGGGCGGCTGGACACTTGGGAGCTTGGAGGAATCAAGTGTGATTGGTCTGACACCTCAGATGACTGGAGGGTTTGTGATGTAGAAGTTGAGGTGGAGGAGAGGCCACTTGATGGAGCACTTGAGATCCATTCAAGCACCTGCTGTTTCTGTGCCTCACTTACAAGTGGTATCGATGGTCGTGTCCGTAAGAATGGGATCATATCTGATTGGCCACCTAAAGAAGTAGACCTCTTACTTTGGCTGGATTGTCTATCTTCAGCTGATGTTAATGTTGCTTTAGTGACTCACCGTAGCCAGGTTCTGCACGTCTCAGGCGTCTGCTTCTCTTGTCACGGAACCGCGCCTGCGACTGTGGGGCCCGGTTGTCCAGATCAATAGGGGGATGGCTGAACAGATAAGGGATTAAATCTTGTCGTGACGCCAACTTCGGGAATTCCGGTGATTCCACCAGCACTGCTAGGCCTCCGGGGGATGTAATGCAGCCAGATGGGAAGCTCCCCACAGGACGAGCGGGAGTCCCCGGAGCCAGGAGCTGCACAAGATGTTGTGAGGCAGCTTAGTAGTACTGCTGTTAGACTCAGGAATAAAGCGCAGACACATCAAAGTCTTTTGGGTACCTTTACTGGTGGAAACAGGTACACTCGGACCGGGTGTTGAGGATGTCGCTCCTGGAGTTTCACAGCAAGCAGTGTTTAGGCTTCCTTTCTCTGTCTTTCTGGTGAGGTCAGGTGGATGTGGAATCCGGCCGGACCTGGTTGTACGTCCAGTGGGACGTGATTCACCTGGGTAACTGCACTGAGGACTCTGTTAAAGGGATGGTGACAATTCTATCCTCTTCCCTGGGCTCTCGTCGGTAGGTGCATCAGGTGAACAGGAGACTAAACTCCCTGTTAGGTGTGCTGGTTCTCTGTGGTGGCTTGGTAGCTCTCACAGCTCGGTTCCAGTAACCGGTTGGTGAGGGGGAGTTAAGGTAACTCCAGTGTCCCTGAGAGGTGCATTCTCCTTTCCTATGACCCCAATTACAAGGGTCTCTCTCTTGCTAGGTGTGCTGGTTTGGGCCTGGTCTAGCGCCAGAACCGGTGGTCTCCCTCCAGGATCCTATTTATAGGAGGAACTGGCTCAAAGTGACCAGTGGAGCTCCCCCAAGGGGCTTGGGGTGAAACAGGTGTGTTCTAAGGTGTTGTTTGGTGTATTGTTTGTGAGTGATGCTTTGCTATTTCCACTCCATTTGCGTAACCAAGAGTTCTGTGGTGCCCAACAAGGTGCCAGGGTGCCACATTCCCCCTTAGTTAACTTCAGTTCTCCCAGACTGAGCAAAACATTTTTCATTTACTTAACCTCTATATCTTATAACAGTTAATAACAGGTATTTACAAAGTCTTAAGCAAAAATACAAAAATCACTGAAAAAGAAGGGAAAAACGGGAAAAATATGAAAAGCAGTCCATACAGCACTAGTCCATCTGCCGCAGGCTGGAAAAAGGTAAGTTTAGGTCACACAAGTCCTGTGACAATTGTCCAAGTTCATGAAAAGGGAAAAAGGGTAAAGTCCAGCAGTAAAGTCTCTGATGGCGTAAACACATACATGGGTACACATTGTAAACTTTATACATTCCCTATGGGTGTCTCTGCTTGGGAGGCCGGATCTATCCTTTTCACCCTACCAGGCACTTTCTGTCTCCAACTTAATCTGCTTGTGACAGAGCCCAGTTCCTCCACCCTTCTGTACACTACTTTTTACAGTTTCTGAACACTGTTACTATTTACATTTACTAACAGGTAATATGGTTCCACTACATTCTAAACCCATTCTCCATATTTGCTTGGGGGTTGTCCTAATGTACTACGTGTGGATTTTCGTAGTGTGGGTGTTTCAAAAGCTGTTGGTGTAGTGTACAAAGTGGTTCTTTCTCTATTTCTGCTTTGTGTAATGCCATAGTAAGTACGTAATCTGTCTACTGGACTATCCTCTGTAGGTAGTTGTGTAGGAATTCTCTCTCTTACTGTGGGACTAGTAGGTTCACCGATTACAGGAATCTCAGGTTCCAAAATAACAGGCTGCATCTCTTGCACTTGAACTTGTTGAACTGGTTGAATTGGTATTGGTGGATTTTCTACAGGCTGGTATAAATGCATAACTGGTATGATGAATGCACCATTGCATTGTGGCCAGTCGGCTGGTAAATCTCCAATTTCTGTATGGACGAGATTTTCTTTTGGTTCTTCAACAGTAGTTACTGCAGGGTAATTGGTTACTTGTGGGATTAACTGTGTTGGACATTTCTTCAAATGGTCCCTTGAGACAGTTGTGAAGGTAATTCCTTGGTCTTTACTAATAACACAAGTTTTGGAATTGTCATATTGCGATGGCATAATTGTATAGGGTTCAGATTCCCAATTGTCATCCAATTTGTTGGTTTTTCTTTTTCTTTTTAGCACTAAGTCACCTGTTGCAAGAGGTTCTGCTGAGGCGTGCTTGTTAAAGTCTTTTACTTGTTTGGTTCTGCTGATGTTCAGGTTTCTTTCAACACTTTCTTGTACTTTGTGGTACTGTTCTTGGCATTGACTGATCCAATCTTCATCAGAAGAATCTTGCGTGGGTTCAATGGTTCCCATCTGTAAATCAATTGGTAATTTACCTGGTTTGCCCGCATCAGGTAAGCAGGTGTATAGTTGGTTGAACTGACAGGTATGTGGTTGTAGATGTCCACAAGGTCTGGAAGTTTTTCCGGCCATTGATTTCTCTCTTCAACTGGTAAGGTTTTAAGCATGTCAATGACAATGTGATTCATTTTCTCACATAGACCGTTTGTTTGCGGATGATAAGGTGTGGTTCGGATCTTTTTACACCCATATAATCCTAAAAATTCTTGAAACAGAGCTGATTCGAAGGCTGGCCCTTGGTCAGTCAAGACTTGGTCTGGATACCCATGGGGGCGACAGAAGTAACTCTGGAATGCTTTGGCTGCTACCTCTGCAGTTAGGTCCTTAACTGGAACTAC
Source organism: Allobates femoralis (assembly GCA_033576535.1). Taxonomy (NCBI): domain Eukaryota; kingdom Metazoa; phylum Chordata; class Amphibia; order Anura; family Aromobatidae; genus Allobates; species Allobates femoralis. The sequence goes on from JARQOC010000004.1 coordinate 495,631,349, forward strand.
TACCAGGAACCTTGAGTAGTGATCAACGATGGTGAGAGCGTAAGTGTACCCGGTACGACTTGGGGTTAGCTTCACGTGGTCGAGAGCAACTATCTCAAGGGGTTTCGTGGTAACAATTGGCTGCAATGGAGCTTTCTGAATTAGATGGTCTTTCCTTCGAAGGTGACATGGTCCACAGTTCTTTCACCATTTGTCAATTGAGCCTCGCATACCGACCCAGTAGAACCGGTCTTTCAGGAGTCTCTCCAGCTTCTTCCATCCAAAGTGTCCTGCATCGTCATGGTATGCTTCAAGGATCATTTGGACTTCAGTTTTTGGAACTACAATCTGCCAGATAAGTTCGTGTGTTCTGGGATTCAGATACCTTCTGCATAGTTTACCTTGGTAGACAAACAACCTTCCCTTCTCTTTCCATAGGCGTTTAGCATTTTGTGAGGCATCAGGGTCCATGTTGGCGTGCTCTTGAGTTATCAGCTCTCTTACCAGGCTGACATCTGGATCATTAGCTTGAACCTCCTTCCAGTCGTGATGAGGTAAAGGGTTCACGGTCCCCTCTACACGTCTCTGGTTCACCTGATGACACGTTGCTGTACCCGTACGGTGGAAAGCAGGTAGTTCAATCTCCTCCAGGTCATCTACGTCTTCTCCCTTTTCAGGAAGGTTAGGCATTCTGGACAGGGCATCAGCATTGCCGTTCTTGTGACCTGCCCGGTACTTTACAGTGAAATCATAGTTTGAGAGTCTTGCTACCCAACGCTGTTCCAGGGCTCCCAGCTTTGCAGTCTCTAGATGTGTTAGAGGGCTGTTATCAGTGAAAGCTGTGAATGGGGCGGATGCCAGGTAATGCTTGAAACGCTCTGTGATTGCCCAGACTAGGGCTAGGAACTCTAGCTTGAACAAGCTGTAGTTCTCCGGGTTCCTTCCCGTGGGACAGAGCTTTCTGCTGGCGTAGGCTATCACCTTTTCCTTCCCTTGCTGACGTTGAGATAGGACTGCTCCTAAGCCTTCATTGCTTGCATCAGTGTACAATAAAAACGGGAGATTGTAATCAGGATAGGTCAGGATCTCTTCTCCAGTGAGAGCGTCTTTCAGCTCCTGGAAGGATTGTTCCTGTTCTGGTCCCCAGTGGAACAGGGGTCCCCTGATCTTGCCGTTTTTGGATTGACCTACTAAGAGATCCTGCATGGGTGCTGCTATCTTGGTATAGCCTTTGATGAATCGTCGGTAGTACCCGACCAGGCCTAGAAATTGACGTACCTCTTTGTGAATAGTTGGTGCTGGCCAGTCCTTGATGACGGTTACCTTGTCCGGGTCAGGTGCTACGCCTTCTGCGCTAACCACGTGTCCTAGGTATTGGACCTTGGGTTTCAGCAGGTGACACTTGGATGGTTTCAGTTTCATCCCGTACTTGGACAGTGACTCGAACACTTCACTCAGGTGCTGCAGGTGGTCTTCATAGGTCTGGGAGTATACAATGACATCATCAAGGTATAACAGGACAGTCTCAAAGTTCTTGTGGCCCAGACAACACTCCATTAGTCTCTGAAATGTTCCTGGGGCATTGCACAACCCGAATGGCATACTGTTGAACTCGCATAGCCCCATGGGAGTCGTGAAGGCTGTTTTCTCACGATCTTCCTCTACAACGGCAACCTGCCAGTACCCACTAGTAAGATCTAATGTGGAGAAATAGTTGGCAGATTTGAGTGCAGCTAGTGACTCCTCTATGCGGGGTAACGGGTATGCATCCTTGTGTGTGACTTTATTGATTTGTCTGTAGTCTACGCACATCCTCATACTACCATCTTTCTTTTTAACCAGGACTAATGGTGCTGCCCAGGGACTACAGCTATCCCTAATGACTCCTGCATTTTTCATGTCCTGAAGCATCTCTTTTGCTTTTTGGTAGTGTGTGGGTGGTATAGGTCTGTACCTTTCTTTGATAGGTGCATGGTTGCCTGTGGGGATATGGTGTTGTACCCCTTTAATCCTCCCAAAGTCGAGTGGGTGTTTGCTGAACACTTGCTCATACTCCCGAACTACCCGGTATACTCCATTTTTCTGATGAGTGGGTGTGTTGTCTGTTCCTACTCTGAGCTCCTCACACCATTTCTCTAACTGATCTTTGGAGTGAGGGGGTTCATCAGTTATTGTTTGGGAAGAGGATTTTACATTAATTACAGCATTATTTTCAACCTGGTACAATTTTGCAACAGTTGCATATCTTGGCAGTTTGACTTCGTCATCACCATGATTAAGTATGCGTATGGGGACTCTCCCTTTTCTCACGTCGACCAACCCTCTGGCTGTCAGGAGCGTAGGACTACTATCGGATATTACAGGTTCTACTATAGCTTGGTAGTCCTGCCCTCTGAAGCCTATGGCTGCTTGACACCAGATCATCATTTCACTTCTGGGTGGTACCACAATTGGAATGGGATCTGTGACCCGTACTCTGCCAATTTCACCATTTGACATTTTTACCTGTTGTTGATATACCAAAGCTCGGATCTGTTTTTGGATAGCTCTCCTTTCTCTTGGTCTACCAGCATCAACACTCTGTTGGAGTAAAAATAACACTTCATCGATACATTTGACCATAATATTAGTACCCAGTATTACATGTGGATACCTATCATTTGGTTTATCTTGAACCACTATGATACCCTGGTTCTTCAGCTGCACCCTCCCCACCTTTACTGTAGCTTCCCATTGTCCCTCCACTGGAACTATCATACCATTAGTGGCTTCAATGTTCAGATCGGGTTGTGGGGGTTCCAGCTCAACATCTGGCCAGAACCGCTTGAAAAGGATGCACGGAATGGTTGTCACCTGGGATCCAGTGTCTATCAAGGCGGAGGTAGCGATGCCATCGATGACGATTGGTAGGTATGGACAGTCTCCTACGTACTTGTATTCCCAGTTGGTCGGGCCTGAACAATCTACTCCTGGGGTTGGCCCTTCTCGCCCAGGGGTTGCTCGTTTAAAGGACGGGATTGCTGAGTGCGTCCTTCTCTGTCACTCTGTTGACTGATGCGGCGTCTGTCAGGGCTGCGGCGATCAGCAGGCTTTCCTTGCAGCGGCTGTGTCTTTCTCTTCATCCACGGAACGTCGTCGGGGCTGTCAGCGAGCTGGATCTTGCCCGATGACCTTGCATTTGTCTTGGGTCTTCTCCCAGCTTGGAGTTTGGCCATGTCTTTCATCAGCTGCTCTACATTAACACACAGTTGTTCAAACCGGTCGGGTGTTATGGTCTGTGCGCTGGACTGAACCGTAGGGATTGGAGATGCTGCTGCCGGCACGGAAGGGGTGTCAGTATACTGCTGCTGTGAGGTTAGATTGGGCACTGTAGGGACCTGCTGTCCCCGCACTGTTAAGTCTCTCAAAGTGTCAAACTCTTCGCCAGGATTTTGCATGGACCACCAGCTTGCCTGCTTTCTATCCTCAGGTAGTTTAAGGCCCACAACAAACTGTCCAATGAACGCTTTGTTTTCATCTCTGACACTATCAGGATCAACTTGTTTTAACAGTCTCAGTGCTTCTTGTAAGCGCAGTGAATAGTCCAGGACACTCTCCTGTGCCCCTTGCTTACAGTGATAAAACATCAGTCTTAGCTCAGCCTCAGTATGGTGTTCAAAAACCCGGGTTAGTTTAGCGAATATCTGCTCCACAGACTCCTGAGTTTCTATAGACCAGTTTCGGCTCTGCAGCTCGGCTGCGCCTGTTAACTGTCCCATTATAACTGAAGCCCTCTGCTTACCGGTCATAGCGTACATGTCCAGCACTTGGCATATCTTCCTTTGGGACGTCTCCAAGGTGCTGGGTGTACCGCTGTACTTTGGTAACCAGGCTGCATTCGGAACGTATGGCAGGGATATCGGCATAATAAGAGCGGGTTGTTGCGGCATACCGCCGGTGTGTTGTTGACCGTCTGGAGGTACGTTTAGCGGTGCTGCTTGGTTTATTAGCGGGGGTACCACGTTATTCGAATCCGGATCGCTCATCCTCGCTCCCCCTTAGTTAAGCGCGGCCAGTCCTTTTAGAATCAAACGGAAGTGTCGGTGTCGCGGTGAGGAGTGAGGCACCACGGGAGTTTCCGTTTTCTGCTGCGTTCAGGGGAAGTCGTCAGAGTGTGGGGGCGGGGTCTATCTTTGCGCTCTTTGCACAGTAACGCCCCTTCTTTTCCCGCCTTTCACGCAGCAATGGCGGTTCAAATAAACAGTTCGATATTTACAGTCATTAAAATAGCACACAATACCCGTTAAGGAACGGGCCTGCTCGTATCCTGTTCGTGACGCCAAATTCTGACTCACCGTAGCCGGGTTCTGCACGTCTCAGGCGTCTGCCTCTCTTGTCACGGAACCGCGCCTGCGACTGTGGGGCCCAGTGGTCCAGATCAATAGGGGGATGGCTGAACAGATAAGGGATTAAATCTTGTCGTGACGCCACCTGCGGGAATTCCGGTGATTCCACCGGCGCTGCTAGGCCTCCGGGGGATGTAATGCAGCCAGATGGGACGCTCCCCACAGGCAGTCAAAAGTGATTGCAAAGTTGCAATCAAACATTTAGGGACCATCAGCGGTAAGCACCTAAGCACATATAAGATTTTTGGAAGGTACGTCATTTTGACTATATTTATTCTGGCAACCCATGATAGAAACAGCCCTTTATGGGAGGCAAGTCCCTCCCTTATGCTGCGAGTCAGAACCTCGAAGTTATGGTGTACTATCCTGCTGGTGTGTGCAATCCAGACACCCAGGTACGGAATACCTTTAGGAGACCATTGAAAGGGGAAACGCGCTCTCAGCTCAGCCATCTGCCCCGAAGGGACTTGGATAGGATACAGCAAAGATTTAGATGTATTTAATTTATAGTAGGAGGCTGCCAAAAACTCGTCCAGTAGAGCCATAATCCTTGGAATGGTGACCAGCAAGTTCGTACAAATGAAAATCACATCGTCGGCATATAACCCAATTTTGTGTTCTATCTTTCCCACGCAAGAGCCCGAAATCATAGGGTCCTGCCTCACTCTGGCCGCCAAAGGCTCCATTACTAGAGCAAAGATTAACGGCGACAGAGGACATCCCTGGCGGGTACCATTCGTGATAGGGAAGGAACCCGACAGGAAGCCAGAAGCCCTGACCCTTGCTGTGGGGGAAGTATAGAGAGCTAACACTGCCTTTTTAAAACTGCCAATAATCCCAAAGCTGTCCAAGACCACCTCCAGGTACCCCCAGTGCACCCTATCAAACGCCTTTTCGGCGTCTAACGAAATGAGCGCACTGGGGGCCCCCCTCCTCTCCAGGACCTCTAGTATATCAACAATTCGCCTCGTGCCGTCCGACGCCTGCCGTTCCGGGATGAAACCCACCTGCTCCGGACCGACCAAAGAGGGTAGCACCTCCAAGAGTCTTGACGCCAATAGCTTAGCGTAAATTTTTAAGTCTCCATTCAATAGAGCAATGGGACGAAAATTAGCCGGTACGTTGGGAATCTTCCCAGGTTTCGGTATTGCCGAGATTGTCGCCTCCAGTCCCTCTGGCCTTATCCGTCCCCCTTCCCTCCAGAAATGTGGGAGGTTTTGCTTCAAAAAGGTCGTATAATAGCGGTACGAGAAACCGTCTGGACCTGGGGCCGAGTTCTTTCTCATAGAGTTGACAACCAAGGCAATCTCGTCCTCTGTGAAAGGCGCGTTTAAACGTGCCAATTGGGGAGCAGTCAGCTTTGGAAGATGGGCCGGAGCAAGAAAGGATTCCATTGCCGCAGGCGATGGCTGTGGGATGTCAGAATCCTGTTTCAGATTATAAAGTGACGAGTAGTATTCTCTAAATTGGCCCGCAATGTCAATGGGATTTCTAATCTTCTCTCCCCTAGGACCTAGGATATGGTCAATCTTCGTGGCTTCTCTCTTTTTTTGGATCCTCCTAGCCAAAAGCCTACCCACTTTGTCTCCCATACCATAGAAACGGGCCTTTAGTTTTTTCAGGTGGAATTCCGCTTTGTAGAGGAGTAAAGAGCGTAACTCTCGGCGGGTCTCACCTAATTCACATGTAATTTGCTGGGTGGGGGTAGTCTTGTGTTGGGCCTCCAAAACTGCTATCTTTTTTGTGAGAGTCCCTATCTGCTCATTTCTTTCACGCTTGGCCCTGGCTGCCATCTGTATGAAGTGACCCCTAATAACCGCCTTATGGGCGTACCATAAAATTTCTGGGTCTGTATCTTGAGAACTGTTAGTTAAAAAGTAATGCTCAAGTTGAGACTCAACGTGCGCCACACCAGCAGGAGAGCACAGGAGGTATTCATTCAAATTCCACAAAGGAGTCGGGGGAACCTGAAGGGCGTCCTCGACCTGCAACATGATGGGGGCATGGTCAGACCACGTAATGTGCCCTATAGAGGCATTTCAACACTTATGAAGAAGAGAGTCTCCCACCAGAAAGTAGTCTAACCGACTATAAGATTGAAATCTAGGTGAGAAATACGTGTAATCCCTCTCTTCCCCATGAGCATACCGCCAGATATCATGAAGGTGGTGGGTGTATAACAACCCCCCATCTCACCCCGGCTTAAGGAAGGACCCGAGCAGTCCAACCTTCTGTGTACCGGGAGATTGAAATCCCCCGCCACAAGGAGGCATCCCTTCGACAAAGAGTCCAGCTTTGTGAACAGAGCACGAAAAAATTTCAGTTGGCCTTTATTCGGCCCATACACTGAAACGAGTGTAAACAGCTTTCCATTAATCAGGGCCTGGACCACCAAATAACGACCCTGTGGGTCTATTGTCGTTTCAATTAGCTGAAAAGCGAGAGATCTATGTACAAAAATTGCAACTCCAGATTTTTTGTTAGGGGCATTGGCAAAATAATGTATAGGAAATTGTAGGGATTTCATTCTATAGTTATCCTGTGCTAAAAGGTGAGTTTCTTGAATAAGGAAGATTTCAGCTTTCATTTTAATGAGCTGCTGCCACACTAAAGAACGCTTTTTCGGGGAGTTCAACCCGTTAACATTTATCGATACACACTGAAAGCTCATGATAAAGAAAAACACGAGACACTAACAAGGCGGGTGCAGGATGCTCCTCCTCCAGTGATCACAGAGCCCCACGCAAGCAGTAGAGCTATCAACACTCGTCCCAAGTATTATCCGATAAAGCTCCCAAGTGTCGGGAAATGGTAGGGACGGATTCCAAGTAGAGAATAACAAGGTAAAGAAAAGGGCAAAGAGTAGGTTCAAGCACAATACATCTGATCACTTAATCAACGTGTATATTAAAACACCCTCGGTAAATGCACAAATTCAACAATAGACTTAGGAACAATTAAGTTCAGTATCCTATAAAGACAAGGATGAGGAAGAAGGGTGAGAAAGAGCGGGACAACAAGAGGGAGGGAGAAGTGAGAGTACAGAAGTAGAAAGAGAATAGAGGCCTGATAGCTAGGAGTCGTAGCGAGAAGATGAGGAATTTCAAGCAGGAGAAATAAAAGAAGAAGGAAAAGAAATGAAAAGGAGATGTAAGAAATGCAGAAATAGATTGACAAAGTAGTGGTCAATAAAAGGAGAGAAAGATAATCATAGGAAGACAAGCACAGAATTATTAGCACAGAGTATTAACTAATTAACAATTAATATGAAGAAAGAAAAAACTGAGAGTAAGAAGAGACCCCCTTGAGGGTACTCTGAGACTCCTCAGCGCCTCCCCCACACAGAGTGAAAGAGGAATGCCAGGAGCATTGGGGGTATAAGGCACTCAAGGGCCTTAAACAGTCATTTAGGACTCAAGATGTCATCAGAAGGTCCTCGAGGCTGTGGAGAGAAAATCAAACAAAACAAAGTCCCCCGCCGGCGACTATCATCCTAGGACATGCATATACTCATCTCTGTCCTGAGTCAAGGAGTGGAGGGGTACGTTCTCCCCGATCATGTCGTGTAGTCGAGCCGGCAGAAGGAGAGCCTCCCTTCGTCATAAGGTTCCAGTCCAGCAGCGCGGATTTCATCTTGGATGGGGAAGAGAAGAGATGGCGAGATCCCTTATAGCGAAATGAAACATTTACAGGTGAGCCCCATGCGTAGGTAATGCCCCGGTCTCTCAGGGCTGAACAGTAGGGGGCAAAGTCCCTCCGCCTCGCGAGGGTGACAGGTGAAAGATCCGGAAAGAGGGACCATGCTGTATACGGAGCTTCTGAGGGAGGGTGCTTTCTCAAAGTATGCAACAGAGGGTCACGTAGTTTAGGAGTAGCTAAATGGATCATTACATCTCTGGGTACATCTTTGGGAGCCTTTTTTGAACGTGGAAGCCTATATGCCCGTTCGATCTCTAGGCTCGCTGGGGCAGCTGTGGGAGTATGTGTTGTAAAACAGGCATCACAGTAGCGATCAGGTCCTCCTCACCCTCCACTTCAGCAATACCTCTGACCTTTAGATTGCCCCGACGAAGCTTGTCATCAAGGTCCCACATTTTCGCTCTCATGGCTCTTATATCTTGTGACAGATCGTGATGGCTATCTGCCAGTTCGTTGTGAGCCCCCGCAAATTCAGCCATTTTCTCTTCAATCCGGCCAGTACGTTCACCCAAAGCCGTCATGTCAGCTCTCATTTCCCCCACAATGTCTCTAATATCAGCTTGTATGGAGGAACGAAGGTCCTCGAGGAGCCCCTGCAGAGCCCCATAAGTGATGGGGGTAGAGTCCTCTTGTACTCCTCTAGGAGACCGGCTAACAGCCTCGCCACGTGAACCACTCCAGGATCCATGCGAGTGGGGAGAGCTGGGGGAGCGAGAGCCAGAGGCCGCTGCAGGTGCCATTTTGGAGTTTCTAATAGCAGCAGTGGGACTATCAGACGTAAAAAAGTCAGTGACTTTCTGCGGGGCTCCGCGATTTCTGGAGCCCGTTCTGGGCATCTCAAGAGTGCAGCGATCAAGTACCTCACCAGAGCGACAGGGCAGGGTCGGTTTTCTAATGGAAGCTCAGAAGGCGATGTGCGTTATGATCCAGGGAGTATAGCCCAAGAGCACTGCTTTACAGTTAGCTGGAGAAATAGTCTACAGGGGAAAGATACTCTCTGCTGGGTGTTTTCAATTTTAGGTTATGCGTAGTTTTATGGTCACCGAAGGTGTACAGATACAAAGCTAAAGTCACTTAATAAAGCTTGTAATGTTGTTCACATCCAGAGCTATATGTGTTATTTTCATACAAGTTTCAGTGTCCTGTGCATGCAGAGGCTCAATTCCCCATGGACTGTGACTATTTTCCCAACTGCTGTGGTTCTACAGGCGAACTGTGAATCTGCAGGTGCCAGCCACTTAAGTGTTAATGCCTTGTTAGCTGTTAAGTCCTCTGGTGGGTGGAGGAGGAATGCTGTGAAGAATGGAATTCAGCCTAGAATGTTGTACCAGGAGGCCAGGAGTTAGGCTGCCTTCAGACTTGCAGATGCAACTGCAGCGTTTTGCAGATGCATCTGCAAGCATCTGCATGCAGACCGCGGCCCCTATGTTTATAATGGAGCGCACGGCGGTCTGCAGATGTTGCGTCCCTGGTGCGGGCGAGAGTGTGTGATTTGTGCGCAGGCATCCGCATGCGCACAGATCACTAATGGCGGGCAATGAGAGCGCACGGCGGTCTGCAAGCATCTGCAGACCGCCGTGCGCTCCATTATAAAGATAGGGGCCGCGGTCTGCATGCAGATGCTTGCAGATGCATCTGCAAAACGCTGCAGATGCATCTGCAAGTCTGAAGGCAGCGTTAATGCAGGCACATTTGCAGTTCTTGTTTACTGTTTAGTGACAGGCAGCTATTCAGGCAGCCCAAGCCCTTAGAATTACTCCAACAGGGGGGATGGAGTGAGTTTGTCACAGTCACAGAAGGAGATGAAGCAAAGGGTTAATCCCCAGGCTACTCTCCCTGGGCTCCTATCACCCTTCACAATATATCACTGGCAATCACCGGGTCTTCCCTATCTCCACTCACAGAGTGTTCCAGATTATCATCTGGCCTCCTAAGAATGAGAAAGTTCATCCAAGTAGTGCAGTGCTATAAGGTATATGTCCCCGGTGTAAGAGTTCTGCTCCAGTGCCCCTGCTTTGTCCACCCAGCAGCAGCAGTACACCTGTGTGCTCTTACCCTTTCCTTCAGCTCCCCGGCAAAGTGGGTAAATCAGTTCCTGAGCTCAGGGGAAGCTCTCCAGTTCTCCAGGCAGCACTGCCATGTGCAGGATGGGGGGAGTGAGAAATCAGGTGTAGATGTAGAACAGACTGCTCTTTAGGGTAGAAATATCTCCTGTACCTCACCCAGGGATGATGTGCCAATTCACCTGAGGCTCTATGGGCGAGATTTGTTAAGTTATGAAGCCAGGATGTCAAGGATTGTGCAGCCGACAGCAGGAACAGTGTAGTGGCCAGGTGCCATTTTAGAGCCTCCAGAAGCAGCCAGAGGGCATTCAGTCACAAGGGAATCAGTTGTTTTCTGCGGGGTTCTGTAGCCTCTGGAGCCCGGTCCGGGCAGCTCAGGAGTCCAGTGAACTGGTACCTCACCAAGATGACAGAGTAGGGACGTTATTTTGCCGTTAAATCCCGAATAATCAGACACCACCGGAGGAGCTCTCTCTCTATGCGTCCTCCATGTTCCACATCAGGACACGCCCCCCGGAAATAGTGATTTCTAATACATAAATGTAATTAGTTGTACGTCATGTGAAAGTTAAGGGTATTAATTATTGCAAATTAATAGATATGTCCCTGGTCAGGGGCACAGAGGCAGTGCGGCAAGGAAGTTTTCTAAGGTTGTGGTGTTTACCTCTGTACTAGATCTATTAACTGATTACAGACTTTTAACCTGATAACGACAGCCTTACGTCTACAGACGTTGGAAAAAAAGGGTACTTATGCCTAGCCGACGTCTGTAGACGTAAGGCAGGAAAAAGCCCTGTAGTGCAGCCCCTGGAGCTAAAATCTCTAGGGTGTCAGCGTACCGATTGTAGCTGAGACCCTAGAGATTAAGAATTAGCTGGTGTTTTACCGGCACCAGTAATGTGATGACCGGTAAGCACCGTTTATCAGTCATCACATTAGAAAAAGTGAAAGCATTAACCCCCCATTGCCCCAAGACCCCCAGTACTGGGGATCACCCCCTGGGTATCACTCACCACCTGAAAAAATGGCGGCGGCTGGCGGCAAAACCCGCCGCCTCCGCTTCATCTCAATGCGATCTGACAGGTCAGATCGCATAGAGATGCTGCCATTCCTGGGGGGCCACTGGTCCCCTCAGTGGCCCCCCAATGTCATCCCCCTCACCCCTGATCTGGTCCCCAGCTCCCCCTCCCTGTGCGGCTCCCAGCTTCCCCCTCCTCCATGCACGGCTCCCCAGCTCCCCCTCCGGTATTCAACCCGCCCCCCCCTTTACCCAGGTCTTCCCCAGGCCATCCCCTTGGTCACAAGGGGTTAACTGCAGATCATCATCCCTGTGTGGTCACAAGGGGTTACCGGATCTGCAGTTAACCCCTTGTGACCACACAGGAATGATGATGTGCAGTTAACCCCTTGTGTGGTCACAAGGGGTTAACTGCAGATCATCATCCCTGTGTGATCACAAGGAGTTACCGGATCTGCAGTTAACCCCTTGTGATTACACAGGGATGATGATGTGCAGTTAACCCCTTGTGTGGTCACAAGGGGTTAACTGCAGATCATCATCCCTGTGTGGTCACAAGGGGTTACCGGATCTGCCGTTAACCCCTTGTGACAACACAAAGGGATGATGATCTGCAGTTAACCCCTTGTGTTGTCACAAGTGGTTAACTGCAGATCATCCTCCCTGTGTGGTCACAAGGGGTTACCTGATCTTCAGTTAACCCCTGTGTGACAACATAGGTGTGATCTGCAGTTAACCTCTTTGTGACCACACAGGGGGTTAACTTCACATCATCATCTGAATGAGAATCGTTGCGGGACCTCCCACTGGAGTACGTCGGACCTTCCCAATGGACTACGTCGGACCTACCCACTGGACCACGTCGGGTCACCATAATAAAGATGGGGTCTAAATATGTGTTTGTGTTTTTTTTTCCAATAAAAATATTTTTCTCTGTGTTGTGTTTTCTTTACAATCTACTAGAGATTCCTAATGGTCCGGTCTAATATTGGCCAGACGTTATGAATCTTGGGCTTAGTGCCAGCTGGCAAAAAGCTGGCATTAACCCCTTATTACCCAGTCGGCCACAGCTGCACGGCAGCTGTAAGTGCTGGATACAGAGCCAGAAAATGGCGCTTCTATGAATGTGCCATTTTCTGGGGCGGCTGCGGGCTGAAATTCGCAGCGGGGGGCCCAGAAAGCTTGGGCCTCCCTGCGCTGAGGATTCCAGCCTCCAGCTGCCTAGTTGTACCTGGCTGGCTCAAAAATATGGCGAAGCCCACGCCATTTTTTTAAAAATTATTTCATGAAATAATTTTAAAAAAGGGGGCTTCCCTATATTTTTGGTTTTCAGCCAGGTAAAACTAGGCAGAAGTGGTTGGTGGCAGCCCGTAGCTGCCTGCTGTACCTGGCTGGACCAAAAATATGGCGAAGCCCCACGTCATTTTTTTTTAAATTTAATAATGAAATAATTTTTAAAAAATGCAGGAGAGGAGACGACCAGGACACGGTGTCTCCAGATCTTGCGCACATGCCCTAAAAGTGAGAAATTGTGTGAAAAAAAGAAAATGTTCAATATGATGTTATCAAACTCTGTGAAGTAGTTGTAGGTTCCACATGCTCACTATACCCCTAGATATAATCCTTGAGGCGTCTAGTTACCAAAATGGGGTCATTTGTGGGGGAGCTCCAAAGTTTAGGCACACAGGGGCTCTCCATACGCGACATGGTGTCCGCTAACAATTGGAGCTAATTTTCCATTCAAATTGTTAGCGGACACCATGTTGCATATGGAGAGCCCCTGTGTGCCTAAACATTGGAGCTCCCCCTTAAGTGATCCCATTTTGGAAACTAGACCCCCAAGGAACTTATCTAGATGTATAGTGAGCACTTTCAACACCCAGGTGCTTCACAAATTAATCCATCTCCATGCATGACATGGTGTCCGCTAACAATTGGAGTTGTAAGCGCATACCATGTCATGTATTGAGAGCCCCTGTGTGCCTAAACATTGGAGCTCCCCCACAAGTGACCCCAATTTGGAAACTAGACACCACACGGAATATATTTAGATGCATAGTGAGCACTTTGAACCCCTAGGTGGTTCACAAATTGATCCGTAAAAATGAAAAAGTATTTTTTTTTCCATAAACATTTTCTTTTTTCATTTTTACGTATTCATTTGTGAAGCACTTGGGGTTTAAAAGTGCTCACTATGCATCTAGATAAGTTTCTTGGGGGATCTAGTTTTCAAAATGGGGTCACTTGTGGGGGAGTTCCAATGTTTAGGCACACAGGGGCTCTCCATACACAACATGGTGTCCGCTGACAATTGGAGCTAATTTTCCATTCAAATTGTTAGCGGACACCATGTCGCGTATGGAGAGCTCCTGTGTGCCTAAACTTTGTAGCTCCCCCACAAGTGACCCCATTTTGGAAACTAGACACCCCAAGGAACATATTTAGATGCATAGTGAGCACTTTCAACCCCTAGGTGGTTCACAAATTGATCCGTAAAAATGAAAAAGTATTTTTTTTTCATAAAAATTTTCTTTTGGACTCCATTTTTTCATTTTTACATGAGCAACAGGATAAAATGCATCCTAAATTTGGTTGGGTAATTTCTCCTGAGTACACTGATACCTCATATGTGGTCATAAACCACTGTTTGGGCGCACGGCAGGGTTCAGAAGGGAAGGAGTGCCATTTCACTTTTTGAATGGAAAATTAGTTTCAAAAGTCAAATTGAAAAAGAAAAATCAAAATGTAAATTTTTTTTTCCACTTTGCTTTAGTTCCTGAGAAGCACCTGAAGGGTTAATAATCTTCTTGAATGTAGTTTTGCGTAGCTTGAGGGGTGCAGTTTTTGGAATGGTGTCACTTTTGAGTGTTTTCTGTCATGTACGCCCCTCAAAGGGACTTCAAATGTGATGCGGTCAGTAAAAAAATGGTTTTGTAAGTTTTGCCGGAAAAATGAGAAATTGCTGATGAACTTTGAACCCTTATAACGTCCTAACCCCCAAATTTTTTTCTTCCAAAATTGTGCTGATGTAAAGTAGATATGTGGGAAATGTTATTTATTAACTATTTTGTGTCACATAACTCTCTGGTTTAACAGAATAAAAATTCAAAATTTGAAAATTGCGAAATTTTCTAAATTTTCGCCACATTTTTTATTTTTTCACAAATAAACGCAAAAATTATCAGCCTAAATTTACTACCAACATGAAGCCCAATCGTCCTCTCTTCTCTTCTCTTCATACAGGTAATATTCCAACACTGCTTGCTGTCATCTACTTTCTCAACCCATTGTACCAGTGCATGTTAAATATACCTGTGACTGCTGCAATGATCTCCTTGTAACATCAGCTTGAATCATAGTGTAATTGTAATATTCCAACACTGCTTGCTGTCATCTACTTTCTCAACCCATTGTACCAGTGCATGTTAAATATACCTGTGACTGCTGCAATGATCTCCTTGTAACATCAGCTTGAATCATAGTGTAATTGTAATATTCCAACACTGCTTGCTGTCATCTACTTTCTCAACCCATTGTACCAGTGCATGTTAAATATACCTGTGACTGCTGCAATGATCTCCTTGTAACATCAGCTTGAATCATAGTGTAATGGTAATATTCCAACACTGCTTGCTGTCATCTACTTTCTCAACCCATTGTACCAGTGCATGTTAAATATACCTGTGACTGCTGCAATGATCTCCTTGTAACATCAGCTTGAATCATAGTGTAATGGTAATATTCCATCTCTGCACTTATTGCAATGTTTCCTGTGTCATCTGTATGTTTATGCATTCCTCACTCACCAGTATATGACAATTTGCCACATTTGTAAATGTTATCTCGTTGGAGGTGTTATAGTGTAGAGGAAGTGTTGGCTAATGTCTCTGGCCTTTCATCCTATTTCACCCCTGCTGTTTCTTGTAGTTGTTAATTACCTGATACCATGTCCCCTCCCACAATCCCCCTCACCTGAATCTGGTAGTGTCTCCTATAAATTTAGTTCAGTCTTAAGGGGTACACGTGTGGGGGGTCATACACGTGTGGCATCTCATGCAAAGTGGATGCAGTTATTTCATGGCAGTTGAATGCTAAGTGGATGCAGTTATTTCATGGCAGTTGAATGCTAAGTGGATGCAGTTATTTCATGGCAGTTAGTCAGGGCAAGAGTCAGGTAAGCCACTCTATTTAACTGGGAGAGGGGAGAAAAAAAAAAAAAAAAACCTTTTTAACTTCTTTTCCTTTCCACATCACCATGTCCTTTACTTCAATATCTATTGTTCTATGCGCTCTTGCTCTTTACCTTCACCGCCCCATCCCCCCTCCATCACCACTCATCCAAATCAGCCCCTCTCTCCTGCCCTACCCTATGTACAGCTCCCATGCTATCTTTAGCTTACTGAAGATTCTCAGCCCATCATATTCTAACATTTGTCGTCATAAACAAAGTCCAAAATCCAAAAACTATCTGCTCTTCCTCTTTTTGCTGCTGCTCCTCTCAGGTGATATCTCCCCCAATCCTGGTCCACCCTCTAACTTCAACCCCTCTCCACCACACATAGAAACCCCACTAACCTCATTACCATCACTTGCACACCTTCTTCTTCCTCTTTTAACTGCGCTCTCTGGAATCCACGATCTGTATGCAACAAACTTCCTTTCATTCACAATTACTTCCTTACCAACTCTCTAAACCTGCTGGCCCTCACAGAAACCTGGATCCAGGATTCAGACACTGCTTCCCCTGCTGCTATTTCTTACGGCGGCTTACACTTCTCTCACTCCCCTAGACCTGGGAACAGACGTGGTGGTGGAGTTGGCTTCCTCCTGTCCCCACAATGTACTTTCCAGGTCATTCCTCCAGCCCCATCACTCTCATTCCCTTCTTTTGAGGTCCATACCATTAGGCTATTCCATCCCCTCCACCTCAAAGTAGCAGTGGTATACCGCCCCCCAGGGTCACCCACCCAGTTCCTCGACCATTTCTCCGCTTGGCTCCCGCATTTCATGTCCTCAGATTTACCAACCCTTATTCTGGGAGACTTTAACATTCCTATAAACAGCCCCATCTCCCCATCTGCATCCCAGCTCCTATCTCTAACTACCTCTCTTGGCCTATCACAGCTCTCAACCTCTGAGACGCACGAAAACGGTAACACCCTTGACCTGGTCTTTACCCGGCTCTGCTCATCCTCCCTCTTGGATAACTCACCTCTACTCTCTGACCACAACATTCTCTCCTTCTCACTCACTAACCCTCGGCCAACACAGCCCAATCCTACCTATCACACATCCAGAAATCTACAGGCCATTAACCCTCAAGCTCTCACAGACTCCCTCATCTCATCTCTGTCCCCAATCTCTTCAATCTCCTGTCCAGATCAGGCAGTAAATCACTACAATGACTCTCTCAGAAGCTCCCTGGACCAAGTAGCGCCCCTCACCCTCAGAACCTCCAAACAGAGAACAAAACAGCCCTGGCTCACACCACAAACTCGATTCCTCCAGCGATGCTCGAGGAGTGCTGAACGTTTATGGAGGAAAACTCGCTCACCAGGAGACTTTATACACTATAAATTCATGCTCAAAACCTACAACTCTGCCCTTCACTTTGCCAAACAGACCTACTTCACCACCCTGGTCTCCTCACTATCCAACAATCCAAAAAAACTCTTTGACACCTTTCACTCTCTCCTCAGTCCTAAAGTGCAGGCCCCCATCACTGACCTCTGTGCTGATGACCTAGCTTCCTACTTCATGGAGAAAATAGACAACATCCGCCAGGAAATCAGCTCTCAGCCTCCAAGCACTGCCACCCCCATTCTTCCCCACATCTCCTCCGGCTCACTCTCCACATTTGACCCAGTCACAGAAGAAGAAGTCTCCAGGCTCCTTTCTTCCTCTCGTCCTACCACATGCACTACTGACCCCATTCCCTCACACCTGCTCCAGTCCCTCTCTCCAGTCGTCACCACTCACTTAACCACAATCTTCAATCTCTCCCTCTCTTCTGGCATCTTCCCCTCCTCCTTCAAATACTCGATCATTACTCCATTATTAAAGAAAACCACTCTCGACCCATCATGCACAAATAACTAAAGACCAGTCTCCAATCTCCCCTTCATCTCTAAACTCCTGGAGCGCCTGGTCTATTCCCGCCTCACCCGTTACCTCTCCGCTCACTCTCTTCTAGACCCATTACAGTCTGGTTTCCGCCCCCTTCACTCTACAGAAACCGCCCTCATCAAAGTGACCAATGACCTTCTGACAGCAAAACGTAATGGTGACCACTCTCTGCTTATTCTCCTTGATCTCTCTGCAGCTTTTGACACTGTCGACCATCAGCTCCTACTCTCTATGCTGCACTCCATTGGCATAAAGGACACTGCTCTCTCCTGGCTCTCCTCCTATCTTTCTGACCGCTCTTTCAGTGTATCTTTTGCTGGCTCCACTTCTTCCCCTCTTCCCCTCACTATTGGGGTCCCTCAGGGTTCAGTCCTCGGCCCTCTCCTCTTCTCTCTCTACACAGCCCCGATTGGACAGACCATCAACAGATTTGGCTTTCAGTACCATCTTTATGCTGATGACACACAACTATACACTTCAGCCCCTGACCTTACCCCTGCGGTATTAAAGAATACCAATGACTGTCTAGCTGCAGTTTCCAATATCATGTCCACTCTCTATTTGAAACTACACCTTTCCAAAACTGAACTTCTTCTGCTCCCCCCATCCACTAACCTCCCTAAATCGGACATCTCTCTCTGTTTGTGGCACCACGATAACGCCTAGGCAGCAGGCTCGCTGTCTGGGTGTTATATTTGACACCGATCTCTCCTTCTCCTCCCACACACAATGTCTCGTCCGCTCCTGTCGCTTACAAATGAAGAATATCTCTAGAGTCCGCCCCTTTCTCACCCTGGAAACAACAAAAACCCTCACCGTGGCCCTCATCCATTCCCGCCTTGACTATTGCAATTCTCTATTAAGCGGCCTCGCCCTCACCAGACTTTCTCCTCTCCAGTCCATCCTTAATGCAGCAGCCAGGATCACCCATCTGGCCAATCGTTACTCAGATGCCTCTGCTCTGTGCCAGTCATTGCACTGGCTGCCCGTATACTACAGGATCAAATTCAAATTGCTTCTTCTCACCCACAAAGCTCTTCACAATGCAGCACCCCCCTACCTCTCCTCCCTCATCTCTGTCTATCACCCCACCCGTTCTCTACGTTCCTCAAATGACCTTCGACTGTCATCTGTACTAATCCGATCCTCCCACTCCCAGCTCCAAGACTTCTCCAGAGCTGCACCAAAACTCTGGAATGCTTTACCCCAAGAAATCAGGACTATCCACAACTTGCGTGGCTTCAGACCATCCCTAAAAACGTATCTTTTTAAGGCGGCCTATCATACTCCCTAATAGAAGTCCTTTGTACTTTAGACAGTGAATGGGCTATCCCTCTGGACATTACTCTTCTATAAACTCCACCAAACAAAAAAAGGTCTACACAGATTGTATAATGACCATCCATGTAAGCTTATCTCTATGCCCCATTTCCTCAAGATGCCTGGACCATCAATGCAATAAGCCCCTGTACCTTGTGCAACCCCTATCCCGTTGTAGATTGTAAGCTCTTTTGAGCAGGGTCACCTTCATTTCTTGCTTTATTTATTGTATTTTCTTTTTTACATTGATTCTATGCCTATTGTTTTGTATCCAATTATTGTACTGTATTTGTTCTCTACTCTAATTACTTACTGTATTATATTTTCTGTACTCTAACCCTACATTGTAAAGCGCTGCGGAATATGTTGGCGCTATATAAATAAAGCTTTATTATTATTATTATTATTATATGCCATGAAAAAACAATCTCAGAATTGCTAGGATCCATTGAAGCATTCCAGAGTTATACCCTCATAAATGGACACTGGTCAGAATTACAAAAAACGGTCTGGTCATTAAGGTGGAAATTGGCTCCGTCACTAAGGGGCTAAAATTGACATTGTTTACCTTGTTGTTGGGTTGGCATTGCTTTGAGATCCCCGAGATTTTGTGTGAAATATTTAATACAATATGTGGCCATTTAACCAAAGTCATGACAGTCATGGTTTATTTTGCATACACAAAAGGGAATTGGTGATACCTTGGGTAATAGGCAACAACTTACTAAAATCCCATCTGATATTGTCATGCATATAGTAAACTGAAATAATAAAGTAATTAGTACATGACTTTGCTTTGTTCCCTTCTCTCTAGTAAAAATCATGTGAAGAGAGTTGTAGGTCCTAGCAGGAAAGTGATTTATAAGCTCAGTCCCAATGATTTCACAATGTTGTTTTGTGTAGGAGACCTGACCCTGGGGGCGAGGACTGAGTCACTCAACAGATACTTTCTTCTGAAAAGCTGGCATTTGTCTTGAAGGTTGTTCCCATAGTGAAAGCAGCAGGAAGCAATACAAACATGACAAACAAGTGGTGCAGCATAGGTGCTGCATAAGGTTTCTTACAGCCGGGATAAAGGACCGTATCACTTCTTGTTCAGGTAATGACATATGTGTCAGGTTCTTGCCTTGTGCTGCAGATAAATGAGCACATCTAATAATAATAATAATAACAATATTTATTCACGTATATAGCGACAATAATTTCACAGCGCTTTACATACATCTGCAACCTTGTCCCCACTGGGGCTCACAATCTGAATTTCTTATCAGTATGTCTGTGGAGTGTGGGAAGAAACCAGTGAACATGGAGGAAACCCACACAAACATGGGGAGAACATACAAACTCCTTGCATGAATCAACGTGCCTCATTTCATAAAATGGGAATTGCTTAAGAATGGGTAACATGGCGCTAAATGTTTTCCATGAGTAAATGGTGAAGATGGAGGCGGTGGTGAGAGGGTACTTTTATGCATGATATACTATTGATATGACATAGGACTGAAGTGATAATATCTTAAAGATAAACTTCCTGTACTGAAGGGTTTGGAAAGTTACTGCTATAAAAAAATGTTCACAAAACTTGTAGATTAGCATCTTCTATCATATGATCATCAAAACATGCGGCTGTGTAGAAGAACATTTCTTAAAATCTGAAACGTCTCTTCATGTCTGATGTGCCCCAACCTAAAATAGGATTCTTGTCTGATATCACTGTGTGGGCATGTCCCTAAAATCAGCAATTGCAGTATATGAATGTACCCATAGGGTAAGTCCCCAGGATCAAGACACACTGCAGCCATGGCACAATAGGCAAGTTATTGGGTTTTTGCTGCATCCAAAACACAGCGTTGTACAGTTCAAGCACAGTGGATAGCATTTATAGAATCCCCATGCCCATTTTTCTACATAGTGTCAAATGACATGCGCCACGGCTTTGCGAGCTGCAGCATGTAAATTTATGTTTGCAGAGACTCAAGTGTTTTCAGCATGAGAACAATGTAAAAATACGGTGTGCTCAAAAGCCTGATCATAGACACGTACCAGACATTTTTGGCGCCCCTGCAGTCTGGTCGCCACAAGGGATACTGCACCCATTCCATAGGTATGGTGTCCCTGTTCTCAAGAAAATGGGATGGTAAGTCTGAGACACCTACAAAGCACTCAACACACCCGGTCCCAGGGACGGCGGGCGGACCCGATAGAGGGAGGGCTCGGTCAGGAGACGGAGGGAAGAGAAGTGTGGGGTGGGAAGTTAGTGAGAGAGAGTTGAAGAGTGGAGGAGTGAAGAAGACAGAGAGTGAGGACTTGGAGGACTTGAGCAGTGAGGAGCTCATCCTGGGTCGCGGAACAGCAGACAGCAAGCAAGGCAGAGGGAGCCCTAGGGGCACAGGCAGTGGCAGAGAGAACCACCTCTGCTCCCGAATCCAAGTTTGACCAGAGTCAGATGAAATGGGCTGCTTGGGAACCAGGGGACCGGCCCTGAAGGTGGCGAGAAGACTCCACACTCCAACCACAAAATTGGAGGCCACAAGATCTAGAGGAGCTGAGGCCAACACCCGACACATCCGCAGAGAAGTTAACCGTACTAGGGTTAGGGGACTTGGTACCAGTCACCTGACAGGGCCCATGGCTACCAGATTGGGGCTCTGTGTGTGAAGGTGGGAGCAGTAGAGAGGCGGACAGTTAGCGCTGGGAGAATAATTTGTGAGAGAAAGGAACATAAAGAGGTGTCTTGGATGAGCTATCCTGGCTCTTTGAGGGCTATCTGGACTGAGACTTGGCAAGGAGCAGTACCTGGTGGCATTGCTAAAGTGAACCCTAAGTAAACCGGGTATAGAACTCAGAAGCTGTGTGTGAGACTGTTTATTTCCTTGCCTGCAGAGCCACCCACTAATAAGCCAAAGAGAAACCTGCCCTGGAGGGGCCCGTCCGCCTCCCTCAGCATCCCACGGCCTGCCACCACCGCAGACTATACTGGGAACCACTCCTCTGGTGGGGAGCAGTATCACCTCAGCTGCGATTCCATCATCCCCAGGTCCCGCAGCATCGGCCATCAATAGCCGAACACTACAGGTAGTGTCACGACAACCATTCCCAAACCCAAAATCCCTGAACTGTCATTTGATACCCAAGGTCACGGAGCCAGGTCTCGACCCCTGAGACTCCTCAGAAGTATTAAAACCCGATTCCGAGTACTCCAATGCCTTGGGGGTGCATCACATTCTCCTGCAGAGAAGATACACTGCAGCCAAAAGGCAGTATGTACTGATCTTGGGCACTTACCCTATGGTAAGTAAATCTCCGGCAGCAATATCTGCATGATATAATGCATTTATCCTATGCTAATGACATTCCATCACATGTGACTGCTGCACGGACTCATGGGTACCCAGAGATATGGCTCTGGATTCACATGTAATCTCCAGAAAAATCAATAACTATAATGTTTGGAGCAGATATTGACATCCTCATTTAATTTGAGAGTAAAAGTCTGCTAAAAAACTATAAGTTGTACACAACGTAAAATGACATCATTTCTGCACAGAAAATGACTTGCCCAGGGGTTTGGGGTACTCGGATCCCGGGCATTGTTGCTGGATCCTGTCACCAGTGGTCGATGCCCGGGGCCGTGGCCCTGGTGGTCGCTGAAAAGTGTTGAAATGAAAAATAATAAAAGTATATTCTTCGTGACGTCACCTGCAGTGTCTGATGATGACACCAGCGCTGCTTTAGACCTCTGGGGGGATGGTGTTATTGCAGCCGGTTGGTCTTGCTCCCTGCAAGTAGAGCAGTATCCCCAGGGCAATGATGCTGTAGTAACTGGAAGGTGGCTCTGCAGGTGAGAAGCTGTCTGCTCCCTCACAGCAAGAAAGAACGACACACTACATGTAGCTGAGTCTCTGTACGGGTTTACTGGTTAGTTTCAAGTTCAACAAGAGGTCATGGGTAGCTGACCTGGGTAGTGACCAATGAATGGGTGTTCTTCTGTGGCACTCAAGATGTTTCTCCCTCAGCTTCGCCCTCTGTCCTTCCCAGTATTGAAGTCTGGCCTGCGTGGTGCCCGACCTGACCTCCTGCTCTCTCCTCTGTAACTCTATGCTCATGTAGGAACCTTCTCCGGATTGCCGCACCTCTGGAGATTTTCCGCGGGTCCTGGCTCCTTGTGTGGCTACTGTTACAGGTGACTGGGAGGCTGAAGACTCCTCGGTCTGACCGGTGTTGGTGGCACAGAGATAGACTTGCCTGCATCACTCCCGAAGCCGGAACTCCGCTCCGTGGACTGGGATCCTCCCAGACCCGTAGGTAGACAGTCTGACACCGGGTGTTAGCACAGACCCTCAGGCTCCCCTTTTCTCATCTGAGTCACAGCTCTTTCTGGGTGCCCACCCTGTACGTTCCCTGAAGGATCCTCCTCTACCTCACTTCTACTCCAATCTGCTCTTTTACTACTCTGCTCCTTTCCGCTCTCCACTACCCACCTATATAACCTCCCACTGGGACCGGTTACCCTGGTAACGGGGTTAACCAATTGGCCCCCTGAGCTAGGTGTGTGGATGCAGGATGAAAGCCACATACAAACATCCCCCTTCACTGGCCACAGGGATACCGCACACACTGGTCTGGGTACAGTACCCCTTCATGGCGCACCGACCAGTGGGGCGCCACAATAACATCCACAAATTGCGAATTGTTACATTTTCAGAGAATTTGTTGCAATTATATTCAATTTACAACCAAAAAAAATCAGGCACAGTATGTGCTTCTAGTAGTGCCTAAAATGGGAATCTCATTACTGGGAAAATTGTGAACAGAATATTAATTTTGCACCAGTAAATTAGGGTAGATTAAAATCTAAATATTCAAGGTCTCATATTCCTTTGTAGTGGCATAATGCCAATGGCAGACCATGAAGCTGCTATGAGGCCTGTAAGTAGGGCCGGCGTTAGGATGGGGGCAGACTGGGCAGCTGCCCAGGGCCCCCACTCTCTTAGGGGCCCCCAAAGCAGCTGAACTGATAAAAGCAATAAAACAGTAAAAAAGGAAAAAAAAATACACATATTTGGTATCACTGCGTTCGTACAAATGTACGCTATCAATATATGAAGTAAATTAATCCAATTGGTAAATGGCGTAAAGGGAAAAAAATAAAAACGACAGAATTATGTTTTTTGGGCCACCACGTTGTTACAATACAATGCAATAAAAGTCGTTCAAAATGTTGTATCTGACTCAAAATGATATCAGTAAAAATGTCAGTTCAAGGCCCAAAAATTAAAGCACCATGGGTCTTGGAAAATGGCGAATAAAGCAAATTTTATTTTCATTTATTTATTTTTTTTTTTTTTACAAATTTCTGAAGGTTTTTTATGATTGAAATGAAAAAAATATTGAGTATCTTCTTTTAGGGCCGCTTTACACACACCAACTTCTCTGACCAACTACTGAATAGATCTCTGGTTGCAGTGAAATCATGGACACATTGTTCCATTTTGTGGCTGTATACAAATGTAACAATGTGTCCATGATTTCACTGCAACCAGAGATCTGTTCAGAAGTTGGACACAGAAGTTGGTGTGTGTAAAGTGGCCCTTATTCTGACCTAGATAATCAACTTATAAAGTCACTTTTACCATATAGTTAACAAGATAAATAAAAAACTAAAAAACAATTATGGAATTGCACTTTTTTTTTTGCAATTTCAAAGCACCTGGAATTTTGTTCTCATTCTCCAGTACATTTTGTGGTAGAATGAATGGTGTAATTCAATATTACAACTCATCCCGCAAAAAATAAGCCTTCGTACGGCGATGGGGAAGGAAAAATAAAAAAAAGTTATGGCTCTTGGAAGAAGGGGAGGGAAAAACAAAAACGAAAAATCGCTCAGTGATAAAAGTTATAAAATCCAAGTAACAGCCATGTAATAGCAGCAGGAGCGCCTCCACAGGCTTCAATCTTCACATGTTCATGATGGGAGAAATTAGAGCTTCCTTAAATTCTACATTTGTAGCCAGTTATCAAGCAGAATTTACAAGGAATTAAAGGGGATATCCAGGATTAATAAAACTTTACTGCATTCTTTCAAAAACAACACCACCCCTGTGTACAGGTGGCATGTGGTATTACAGCATAGGCCCATTCCCTTCAATTAAGCTGAGCTGTAATATCACATACAACCTGTACACAGGGGTGGCGCTATTTTTGAAAGAAATCATTCATGTTTATAGAATTCTGGACAACTCCTTTAAGGTCAATATTTCCACTAGTGACCCCAGAACAACACAAGACACCAGGATGGGGCTTAATTCAAATGTATTTTTCTTCTAATATGAAGAATATAGCAGATCTTTGTTAAAGATGACATTTAAGTAGAAGATCCTATGGAAACATTCTCCTTACTGACTCTCCAGTTTGTAAATCCTAATTTGTTAAACACTTGTAGGTAATTTTTAATCACTATAAGGAGTCCTGTGTTCACAATCCCCATCTCTTGGTTAGAGGATAAATGGTTAGAAAGAGCGACTTTCCCTAGAGGAGCCATCCTGTATGACACAGACAATGATGGGAATGGATGTGTGTGTCTATGTGTGTGTGCTCGGTGTATATGTGTAATGTATAGTGTTTGCATCACATACCGTGTGTTGTGTGTATGTAGCATCTACATTTATAAATCCCACCAGCACAGACGAGAGTTCCTATGTGTAAACATGTCGGCAATCACCCAACAATCGAGTAAAATGCGGCCCATCATCGATTCTAACGTATCGGGTATTCTAGAATATGTGGTGTTTAAATCCCACGCCAATATCGCTGATTGGTAGCGGCCAGCCGGACGCAACCATTTAATGAAGTGTGGTTTAAATCCTGCGCCAGTTCGCGGGTGGACTGCGTACGTACAGTATGTATATGAAGCATGCACGCTTCACACACTCCACATTCATATGCCCGCTCCTGTTCGCACTTTGCACATGCTCCACACACACGCTCCACATACACGCATTGTTCACACAGGCATGCGTAGAGCGTGCGTGTGGAGCATGTGGAAAGTGCGTACAGGAGCGTGCATATGAATGTGGAGCATGTGTATGCATGCGGAGCGTGCATGCGTGTATGTATGTATGTGGAGTGTGCATGCTTAAGGAGCGTGCGTGTGTGAAGCATGCATGTACGTGGTGCATGTAAGTGCAGAATGCGTGTACGTGGAGCATGCATGTGCAGAATGCATGTACATGTAGCATACATGTTATGCGTGCATGCGTATGTGGAGCATGCACACATCACACATGCATGCATGCTCCACTTATGCAGTCACAAACTACACGCATGCTGAAGAGGGGCCCCAGAGATTGGCAGGAGGACAGAGAGAGAAAGAGGGGCCCAAGTGAGTGGCAGGAGGAGAGAGAGAGAGAGAGAGAGAGAGAGAGAGGGGCCCAAGTGAGTGGCAGGAGAAGAGGAGATATAGGGGCCCCCAGTGAGTGGCAGGAGGGGCCCCAGTGTCAGCAGTGATGCCTCCTGGCATCCCCTGTGTCAGTGATGGCAGGAGATCCCCCTGTATCTGCAGTGATGGCCGCCCCCTGCATACACGTGGTCTCACCTTCGCACAGTCCACCGGGTACATCAGGCAGTGCTCCATCTCTCCGGCCACAGCCCCCGCCAGCGTGTGTGTGCTGACCATGGATCCCTCCGGCAGCGCCTCGGATTCCAGCTCTCTACCCTTGTTGCTCAGCTCCCAGGCCCGACCCATGCTCATGGCCTCGTTAGCGCTTGGCTCGATGTCTGCTCCGGCCCATCGACACTTCACCCAAGCCTCCAGCATCTGGGCGGGATCCCCGGCGGTCGCGCGCCCCTCGTTCTTTCAGCACGGCCTCCAGCTCCATGGTACAGTCCACCGGCCGCTCCTGCCAATCCTGGTCCCTGAGCGCCGCTGCTTACCCGGGGGGTACCGTGCATGCGACTGCGGTCAGCGTGTTCTGCAGTATCCACATATATACACATGAGGGGAAAGAGTGGGCAGGTTGAGCGGCCGGGCGCGACCAATCAGCGATGCAGGATTTCCATTACAGAAAGACACGATAAGACGATTATATAGTAGGATGTATATGTATGCAGGTCAATGTGTCTGTATAATGTGTATATTTATAATGTCAATATGCCTGTATAATGTATAAACAATATGTGTGTAGGAGGTGTCAGTAATGCGGGTGTTTATGTAAAAACTAGATGGGGATCCATTGCTGTGGGATTAGGAGAGCGGTGACGTCACGATGGAGGCAGGCCCTGTTGCGAGGAGTTGGTGGACATCTCTCCCCTCTGTGCACTCTCCCCCCCCCCCCCTCCCATGCACTCTCAACCTGCCCACTCTTTCCCCTCAAGTGCTCTTTCTTTTGAGCTGTCTCAGTGTGCACTCTCTCCCCTTGTAAGCTTTATCTCTCCCTTACCCCCTATACTGTCTTCTCCTCTCATGTGCTCTCTCCATTGAGCTATCTTCCTCTGTGTGCTCTCTTCCCTGTGTATAGTTTTGTAAATAAATGTATTTTTTTTCTTAAAAACTCATTTCTGTGTTTATTTATAAGGTGTTTAATATCCTGGTAAAAAAAATGTGTAGGGTTTCACTGTAATTATTATTGCCAACAAAAGTAAACCAAGCAGCTACTGGCTGCCAACCCTGTGAGTACATGTGTTTCAACCAGAGCTGGGGTGCATGAGGTACTCGGTCACCGGGGCTTCTGTGTGGGATGTCACGGGTGGTCGGTATCCCCGGTGCCGTGCCCTGGCGAACAACTATACCAGGTGTTGATGGTAAACGGTGGGGTTAAAAGGGGTTATTTACAGGGGAACGTGACGCCACCTGTAGAGTCCGGTAAGGTGGTACTGGCGCTGCCAGCCGGCCGCTGAGGTGATGGAGGGGGGCAGCAGTGTGTGGTACAGCTCCCCACAGGTGGAGCTTTACCTCAGGGCAGCTATGGTGGTGAGACGGTGAGGGAGGACAGTGATGGTAATGGTGGTGCAGTTCTTACCCCTCTGCTGTTGATGTTGATGATGTTAAGTCCTTTGAGCTGCGGCAGGAAGAATAACAGAAACCAGTTCTTGTTTAACTTTACTTTACTCGGTACCGGCTGATGGCATAACAATACACGGTAAAGTTTGGTTTAGGGTGTTGTTACCAACTCAGGATTTCTCTTAAGGAGTCTTTAGATGTTCTTTCTCTGTCTTTCAGGGTTTCTTTCTCTCTTTCCCACCTTTGAAGAGCTCCCCCGCCAGTCCTACGGTCTGTTTCTAGGAGATAAGGTCTGTCCACTACCCGGTCCGGACAGGGCAACCCAAGACTACAAAGTTCCCTTCCAGCACCGCCGTAAATGTCTGTCCCTTTTTATTTCTCCTAGTGTCCTGAACCGGTTTTCAGTCCTGAGGGGAGAGGTACCTTTGTGGTGCTGTCAGCAACCCGGTCCTGTTGGGCCTGCAGCTCGTCGGCTTCGCAGTCAGGGATGAACTCCTGGCTGCCTCAGTCGTCCGTGTCACCTGTGTACCCTCAACATGACCAGCTGGCTCCTACCAGTTCTGGTCTGTTGCCATCTGTCCTGGGCCCCCTCATAAAG
The DNA here is from genome assembly GCA_033576535.1 of Allobates femoralis. NCBI lineage: Eukaryota > Metazoa > Chordata > Amphibia > Anura > Aromobatidae > Allobates > Allobates femoralis. Next base: position 495,659,535 of record JARQOC010000004.1, read on the forward strand.
ATGGGGTACCCTCCACTCAGCTGAGCTGCCAGGCGTGACCACTCTGTCTGCCTTCCCAAGCCGTCTGAGGTAAAATCTCAACTGTCACTCTACTCTATCCTAAGCTCTGCCCCCACCCTGTGGAACCTACTATATTACAGTTCCCCCTACTCTAAGTGGTGCGGTCCTAAGTGAGTGCTAAAAATAGACTCCATAAGCATTAAATCCTAACCTAGCAACTTACAATATATTACATATAGATGTTAGATGCAATACCACTCTGTGGCGCATACCCGCAGGGGCGCCACACACCCCCTTGGTGAAACACACCTGTCCGCGGGTGTCAAGCCAAACCTGGAATAAAAATACATTTACACATAACATTGAACATTTAGAACATTTATCAACAATAAGATTGCTTCTTTTCTTCCCTTGCGGGAGGCTCACTGCTTATAACGTTGCATTTAACTTTGACTATAGTCTAGTCCATACTGGCCCAACTGGGACCAGGTAACAAGTTCTTTGGTTACTGTCCATCAAGTGCTGAAAAAGGAAAAAGAAACAGTGCAATTCCAGGAAAATATGCATTTTAAACAATTCTGCTCACACTTTAAACAGTGCAATACTGGGTTAACTCTTTACTGCTCAACTTACTGACCCGGATTGCAAACCTCCCACTGAGACCTGCGTGGCGTTTATTTATCCCCACAATACAGGTCCCGGTCCAGGTGGCCCTGGGGAACTGCAGATAGATGCACTCTTCTCTTCTCCAACCGCTGATGCTGATGCTGGTACCGCGACCCTCCATAGCTCGCGGGGCCCGGCCTCCTCCGTACCACCGACGGCTCCTTCCTCCTGCAGATTCTCCTCTTCCTCCCCGACACTGACCTGGCCGCTTTCACTTGCCTTCGGCTCCTCCATCAGCTCGGGCTCCTTCAGGAACTGGATGAAGTCCTCCACCTTGGTGATATCCTCCTCTCCGGGTTCCACAAGGGGTGCATAAACTGGTCCCAGGAAATCAGCAGCTGGGACTGCCATTGCCTCACAGCCGGTTACAGGTAACAGGTCCGGAGCCTGACCAGGTATATTGAGTCCGCTCCCGGCCACATCCTGCTTAGTTCTTATAGTCCATAACCGGTGTGGGCTGGCACTCGACCCACCCCCTTGGTTGATTGAGAGCAATGGGGGCGGGGAGACTTTTTGGCGCCTCTTGAACGGCCTATGTTTATTGAGGGGCCGAGGCACGCCCCTAGGCCGGCACATTGTTGTTTATGCACTTTTAAGCCCGCCCACCACGAAGTTCCTGTGAGCAAGTCCTTCGGGTTTTTCCGGAGCCCGCCACTGCCTTCGTCACTCCTCGGCAGAGCGGAGGGGGCAGGGCTTATCTTCCCGCTCTTTCTGCTGCTGCAGTGACGCAGTTTGAATTTTGTGAGGCGATGTAATGGCGGATCGGCTCAGTTTTTTTTTTTTTTTTTATAATCCACACAGTTAGACAGTAATAAAGTTCTTAAGGCACACTTCACCTGGTAGATACCAGGCTGGCTCGTCCTGTTCGTGACGCCAATTTGTTTCAACCAGAGCTGGGGTGCATGAGGTACTCGGTCACCGGGGCTTCTGTGTGGGATGTCACGGGTGATCGGTATCCCCGGTGCCGTGCCCTGGCGAACAACTATACCAGGTGTTGATGGTAAACGGTGGGGGTTAAAAGGGGTTATTTACAGGGGAACGTGACGCCACCTGTAGAGTCCGGTAAGGTGGTACTGGCGCTGCCAGCCGGCCGCTGAGGTGATGGAGGGGGGCAGCAGTGTGTGGTACAGCTCCCCACAGGTGGAGCTTTACCTCAGGGCAGCTATGGTGGTGAGACGGTGAGGGAGGACAGTGATGGTAATGGTGGTGCAGTTCTTACCCCTCTGCTGTTGATGTTGATGATGTTAAGTCCTTTGAGCTGCGGCAGGAAGAATAACAGAAACCAGTTCTTGTTTAACTTTACTTTACTCGGTACCGGCTGATGGCATAACAATACACGGTAAAGTTTGGTTTAGGGTGTTGTTACCAACTCAGGATTTCTCTTAAGGAGTCTTTAGATGTTCTTTCTCTGTCTTTCAGGGTTTCTTTTCTCTTTCTAGATCTTTCTCTCTTTCCCACCTTTGAAGAGCTCCCCCGCCAGTCCTACGGTCTGTTTCTAGGAGATAAGGTCTGTCCACTACCCGGTCCGGACAGGGCAACCCAAGACTACAAAGTTCCCTTCCAGCACCGCCGTAAATGTCTGTCCCTTTTTATTTCTCCTAGTGTCCTGAACCGGTTTTCAGTCCTGAGGGGAGAGGTACCTTTGTGGTGCTGTCAGCAACCCGGTCCTGTTGGGCCTGCAGCTCGTCGGCTTCGCAGTCAGGGATGAACTCCTGGCTGCCTCAGTCGTCCGTGTCACCTGTGTACCCTCAACATGACCAGCTGGCTCCTACCAGTTCTGGTCTGTTGCCATCTGTCCTGGGCCCCCTCATAAAGATGGGGTACCCTCCACTCAGCTGAGCTGCCAGGCGTGACCACTCTGTCTGCCTTCCCAAGCCGTCTGAGGTAAAATCTCAACTGTCACTCTACTCTATCCTAAGCTCTGCCCCCACCCTGTGGAACCTACTATATTACAGTTCCCCCTACTCTAAGTGGTGCGGTCCTAAGTGAGTGCTAAAAATAGACTCCATAAGCATTAAATCCTAACCTAGCAACTTACAATATATTACATATAGATGTTAGATGCAATACCACTCTGTGGCGCATACCCGCAGGGGCGCCACACACCCCCTTGGTGAAACACACCTGTCCGCGGGTGTCAAGCCAAACCTGGAATAAAAATACATTTACACATAACATTGAACATTTAGAACATTTATCAACAATAAGATTGCTTCTTTTCTTCCCTTGCGGGAGGCTCACTGCTTATAACGTTGCATTTAACTTTGACTATAGTCTAGTCCATACTGGCCCAACTGGGACCAGGTAACAAGTTCTTTGGTTACTGTCCATCAAGTGCTGAAAAAGGAAAAAGAAACAGTGCAATTCCAGGAAAATATGCATTTTAAACAATTCTGCTCACACTTTAAACAGTGCAATACTGGGTTAACTCTTTACTGCTCAACTTACTGACCCGGATTGCAAACCTCCCACTGAGACCTGCGTGGCGTTTATTTATCCCCACAATACAGGTCCCGGTCCAGGTGGCCCTGGGGAACTGCAGATAGATGCACTCTTCTCTTCTCCAACCGCTGATGCTGATGCTGGTACCGCGACCCTCCATAGCTCGCGGGGCCCGGCCTCCTCCGTACCACCGACGGCTCCTTCCTCCTGCAGATTCTCCTCTTCCTCCCCGACACTGACCTGGCCGCTTTCACTTGCCTTCGGCTCCTCCATCAGCTCGGGCTCCTTCAGGAACTGGATGAAGTCCTCCACCTTGGTGATATCCTCCTCTCCGGGTTCCACAAGGGGTGCATAAACTGGTCCCAGGAAATCAGCAGCTGGGACTGCCATTGCCTCACAGCCGGTTACAGGTAACAGGTCCGGAGCCTGACCAGGTATATTGAGTCCGCTCCCGGCCACATCCTGCTTAGTTCTTATAGTCCATAACCGGTGTGGGCTGGCACTCGACCCACCCCCTTGGTTGATTGAGAGCAATGGGGGCGGGGAGACTTTTTGGCGCCTCTTGAACGGCCTATGTTTATTGAGGGGCCGAGGCACGCCCCTAGGCCGGCACATTGTTGTTTATGCACTTTTAAGCCCGCCCACCACGAAGTTCCTGTGAGCAAGTCCTTCGGGTTTTTCCGGAGCCCGCCACTGCCTTCGTCACTCCTCGGCAGAGCGGAGGGGGCAGGGCTTATCTTCCCGCTCTTTCTGCTGCTGCAGTGACGCAGTTTGAATTTTGTGAGGCGATGTAATGGCGGATCGGCTCAGTTTTTTTTTTTTTTTTTTATAATCCACACAGTTAGACAGTAATAAAGTTCTTAAGGCACACTTCACCTGGTAGATACCAGGCTGGCTCGTCCTGTTCGTGACGCCAATTTGTTTCAACCAGAGCTGGGGTGCATGAGGTACTCGGTCACCGGGGCTTCTGTGTGGGATGTCACGGGTGATCGGTATCCCCGGTGCCGTGCCCTGGCGAACAACTATACCAGGTGTTGATGGTAAACGGTGGGGGTTAAAAGGGGTTATTTACAGGGGAACGTGACGCCACCTGTAGAGTCCGGTAAGGTGGTACCGGCGCTGCCAGCCGGCCGCTGAGGTGATGGAGGGGGGCAGCAGTGTGTGGTACAGCTCCCCACAGGTGGAGCTTTACCTCAGGGCAGCTATGGTGGTGAGACGGTGAGGGAGGACAGTGATGGTAATGGTGGTGCAGTTCTTACCCCTCTGCTGTTGATGTTGATGATGTTAAGTCCTTTGAGCTGCGGCTGGAAGAATAACAGAAACCAGTTCTTGTTTAACTTTACTTTACTCGGTACCGGCTGATGGCATAACAATACACGGTACAGTTTGGTTTAGGGTGTTGTTACCAACTCAGGATTTCTCTTAAGGAGTCTTTAGATGTTCTTTCTCTGTCTTTCAGGGTTTCTATTCTCTTTCTAGATCTTTCTCTCTTTCCCACCTTTGAAGAGCTCCCCCGCCAGTCCTGCGGTCTGTTTCTAGGAGATAAGGTCTGTCCACTACCCGGTCCGGACAGGGCAACCCAAGACTACAAAGTTCCCTTCCAGCACCGCCGTAAATGTCTGTCCCTTTTTATTTCTCCTAGTGTCCTGAACCGGTTTTCAGTCCTGAGGGGAGAGGTACCTTTGTGGTGCTGTCAGCAACCCGGTACTGTTGGGCCTGCAGCTCGTCGGCTTCGCAGTCAGGGATGAACTCCTGGCTGCCTCGGTCGTCCGTGTCACCTGTGTACCCTCAACATGACCAGCTGGCTCCTACCAGTTCTGGTCCGTTGCCATCTGTCCTGGGCCCCCTCATAAAGATGGGGTACCCTCCACTCAGCTGAGCTGCCAGGCGTGACCACTCTGTCTGCCTTCCCAAGCCGTCTGAGGTAAAATCTCAACTGTCACTCTACTCTATCCTAAGCTCCGCCCCCACCCTGTGGAACCTACTATATTACAGTTCCCCCTACTCTAAGTGGTGCGGTCCTAAGTGAGTGCTAAAAATAGACTCCATAAGCATTAAATCCTAACCTAGCAACTTACAATATATTACATATAGATGTTAGATGCAATACCACTCTGTGGCGCATACCCGCAGGGGCGCCACACATGCACATGTGTGTGTGTGTATATATACATGTATGTATGTGCATGTGTGTGTCCCACCATGTGACCTGCTGTATGTGTGTACCTGTGTGTATGTGTGTGTATATACGTGGGTGTGTATATATTGACCCACCGCATGTGTACACATGTGCATGTGTGTGTATATATGAACCCACTGCATCATGTGACCCATCATGTGTGTGTATATATGTGTGTATGTGTGTATATGTGTATGTCCCTGCTGCATCACATGACCTGCTGCATGTGTGTATATGTGAGTATATGTCTGTGTGTATGTGTGTATATGTGTATGAGTGTATGTCCCCGCCGCATCACTTGACCCGCTGTGTTTATGTATGTGTGTGTATATACTTGTGTATGTGTGTATATATATAGACCCACTGCATCACGGGACCCGCCGTGTGTGCATGTGTGTGTGTGTATATATATATGTGTGTGTGTATACATGTGTATGTATGTGTGTTTATGTGTATGTCCCCACTGCATCACCTGACCTGCTGCATGTGTGTATATGTGTGTGTATATATGTGCGTATGTGTGTGATATGACCTACCGCATCATGTGACCTGCTGTGTGTGTATATGCGTGTATATACAGTTGTGGCCAAAAGTATTGACACCCCTGCAATTCTGTCAGATAACACTCAGTTTCTTCCTGAAAATGATTGCAATCACAAATTCTTTGGTATTATTATCTTCATTTAATTTGTCTTCAATGAAAAAACACAAAAGAGAATGAAGCAAAAACCAAAAAATTGATCATTTCTCACAAAACTCCAAAAATGGGCCAGACAAAAGTATTGGCACCCTCAACCTAATACTTGGTTGCACAACCTTTAGCCAAAATAACTGCGATCAACCGCTTCCAGTAACCATCAATGAGTTTTTTACAATGCTCTACTGGAATTTTAGACCATTCTTCTTTGGCAAACTGCTCCAGGTCCCTGATATTTGAAGGGTGCCTTCTTCAAACTGCCATTTTTAGATCTCTCCAAAGGTGTTCTATGGGATTCAGGTCTGGACTCATTGCTGGCCACCTTAGCAGTCAAGTGCCAGTCAAGCAGTCCAGTGCCAGAGGCAGCAAAGCAAACCCAAAACATCAGGGAACCTCCGCCATGTTTGACTGTAGGGACAGTGTTCTTTTCTTTGAATGCCTCTTTTTTTCTCCTGTAAACTCTATGTTGATGTCTTTGCCCAAAAAGCTCTACTTTTGTCTCATCTGACCAGAGAACATTCTTCCAAAACGTTTTAGGCTTTCTCAGGTAAGTTTTGGCAAACTCCAGCCTGGCTTTTTTATGTCTCGGGGTAAGAAGTGGGGTATTCCTGGGTATCCTACCATACAGTCCCTTTTCATTCAGACGTCAACAGATAGTACGGGTTGACACTGTTGTACAATCGGACTGCAGGGCAGCTTGAACTTGTTTGGATGTTAGTCGAGGTTCTTTATCCACCATCCACACAATCTTGCGTTGAAATCTCTTGTCAATTTTTCTTTTCCGTCCACATCTAGGGAGGTTAGCCACAGTGCCATGGGCTTTAAACCTCTTGATGACACTGCACACGGTAGACACAGAAACATTCAGGTCTTTGGAGATGGATTTGTAGCCTTGACATTGCTCATGCTTCCTCACAATTTGGTTTCTCAAGTCCACAGACAGTTCTTTGGTCTTCTTTCTTTTCTCCATGCTCAATGTGGTACACACCAGGACACAGGGCAGAGGTTGAGTCAACTTTAATCCATGTCAACTGGCTGCAAGTGTGATTTAGTTATTGTCAACACCTGTTAGGTGCCTCAGGTAAGTTACAGGTGCTGTTAATTACACAAATTAGAGAAGCATCACATGATTTTTCCAACAGTGCCAATACTTTTGTCCGCCCCCTTTTTTATGTTTGGTGTGGAATTATATCCAATTTGGCTTTAGGACAATTCTTTTTGTGTTTTTACATTGAAGACAAATTAAATGAAGATAATAATACCAAAGAATTTGTGATTGCAATAATTTTCAGGAAGAAACTGAGTATTATCTGACAGAATTGCAGGGGTGTCAATACTTTTGGCCACAACTGTTTGTGTATATGTGTAAAATGTAACCTGTCACATCACGTGACCTGTTGCATGTTTGTATATGTGCATATGTTGTTTACGTGTATACATGTGCAAATATGTATATATACAGTATGTGTGTGTGTATGTGTATATATGTGTATATATATACATATGTGTGCAGTGTGTGCAAGTATATATATATATATATATATATATATATATATATATATATATGTGTGTACATACTGTATATGTGCATATATATATATACTAGATGGCGGCCCGATTCTAAAGAATCGGGTAGTCTAGAATATGTATGTAGTTGACATACTGTGACTGACAGAACTTGTTAAGTCAACGTGAGTGAACTACATATATATATATATATATAGCAGCACTATGGTATATGGCGGTACATTACAGTACATGTATAGCAGCACTATAGTATATGGCGGTACATTATAGTAAATGTATAGCAGCACTATAGTATATGGCGGTACATTACAGTACATGTATAGCAGCGCTATGGTATATGGCAGTACATGTATAACAGCGCTATGGTATATGGTCGTACATTACATTACATGTATAGCAGCGCTATTGTATATGGCGGTACATTACAGCACATGTATAGCAGCACTATGGTATATGGCTCGCCACGGCGCCATGTGTAAAATCCACCCATTACTTCAGATTTTACACATGGGGCCGTGGCGAGCGCCGCTATGCTGATTGGCCACCCGCGTTCAGCACCGACCAATCAGAATAGCGGCGCGTGCCATGGTGCCATATTTCAAATACACTGAGTATAGTGTATTTGAAATATGGCGCCATAGCGCGCGCCGCTATTCTGATTGGTCGGCGGTGAATGCGGCGACCAATCAGAATAGCGGCGTGGTCTATGGCGCCATACTTCAAATACACTTTACTTAGTGTATTTCAAATATGGCGGCATAGCGCGCTCCGCTATTCTGATTGGTCGCCGCATTCAGCGTGGCGACCAATCAGAATAGCGGCGCGCTCTATGGCGCGATACTTCAAATATACTGAGTACAGTGTATTTCAAATATGGCGGCATAGTTCGCAACGCTCTTCAGATTGGTCGCCGTATTCAGCGTGGCGACCAATCAGAATAGCGGCGCGCTCTGTGGCGCCATACTTCAAATACACTGTACTCAGTGTATTTCAAATATGGCGGCATAGCACGCGGCGCTATTCTGATTGGTCGCCACGCTGAATGCCGCCATATTTGAAATACACTGTACTCAGTGTATTTGAATATCGCGCCATAGAGCGCTGCTATTCTGATTGGTCGTCACACTAAATGTGGCGACCAATCAGAATAGCGCCGCGCGCTATGCCGCCATATTTCAAATACACTGAGTACAGTGTATTTGAAGTATCGCGCCATAGGCCGCACCGCTATTCTGATTGGTCGCCGCATTCAGCGTGGCGACCAATCAGAATAGCGCCGCGCACTGTACCGCCATATTTGAGATACACTGAGTACAGTGTATTTGAAGTATCGCACCATAGGCCGCACCGCTATTCTGATTGGTCGCCGCATTCAGCGTGGCGACCAATCAGAATAGCGCCGCGCACTATGCCGCCATATTTGAGATACACTGAGTACAGTGTATTTGAAGTATCGCACCATAGACCGCGCCGCTATTCTGATTGGTCGCCGCATTCAGCGTGGTGACCAATCAGAATAGCGGCACGGTCTATGGCACGATACTTCAAATACACTGAGTACAGTGTATTTCAAATATGGTGGCATAGCGCGTGGCACTATTCTGATTGGTCGCCGCATTCAGCGTGGCGACCAATCAGAATAGCGGCGCGGTCTATGGCGCGATACTTCAAATACACTGAGTACAGTGTATTTCAAATATGGCGGCATAGCGTGCGGCACTATTCCGATTGGTCGTCACATTCAGTGTACTGACCAATCAGAATAGCGGCGCGCTTTATGGCGCGATACTTCAAATACACTGTACTCAGTGTATTTCAAATATGGCGGCATAGCGCGCGGCGCTATTCTGATTGGTCGCCACGCTGAATGCGGCGACCAATCAGAATAGCGGTGCGGTCTATGTGGCGCAATACTTCAAATACACTGTACTCAGTGTATTTCAAATATGGCGGCATAGCGCGCGGCGCTATTCTGATTGGTCGCCGCATTCAGCGTGGCAATCAATCAGAATAGTGGCGCGGTCTATGGCGCCATACTTCAAATACACTGTACTCAGTGTATTTCAAATATGGCGGCATAGCGCGCGCCGCTATTCTGATTGGTCGCCATGCTGAATGCGGCGACCAATCACAATCGTGGCTCACCGTACGGCGGAAAATGCCGGCTGGTTCGCGGCTGGGCGGAGCTCAGCCACGGCTATGTACGACACGGAGCTCAGCGGCTCGCCAGCCGGGAAATACCGGCTAAAGCCGGTCATCTCCCGGCTAACTCACCGCGGACCTCCGTGTCATAGGTAGCCGCGGCTAAGCTCCGGGCAGCTGCGAGCCAGTCGGGAGACGACCGGCTAACGGCGGTCGTCTCCCAGCTGGCTCGCTCTGGCTCCGGCCGGCAGTTCGTGGGCGGGAGACGACCGGCTAAAGCCGGTCGTCTCCCACCCGTGATGTGTGTTTGGGGCACTGTACGGGCGGCCGTAAGCATGGCGGAGCTGCCTGAGTCCCGCTCCGCTTAGGGCCGCCATGTTGGTCCACTCGTTTAGGGTGTACACTGTGGTGACGTCACGTAGCTGATGACAAAGTGACGGAAGTCCTGGCCAAAGTGACGGAAGTGGGCTTGGCTTTTATATAATACTAGATGGCGGCCCGATTCTAAAGAATCGGGTAGTCTAGAATCCATATATAGTTTATTTACTAATAGTTACGGGAGTGCGGTGAAATGAATTGTGTGTATACAGGCGGCTCTGTGGGTAGCAGAGTATACGGTGGCTCAGTGGTTAGCAGTGAGTGCGGTGGCTCAGTGGTTAGCAGTGAGTGCGGTGGCTCAGTGGTTAGCAGTGAGTGCGGTGGCTCAGTGGTGAGCAGTGAGTGCAGTGGCTCAGTGGTTAGCAGTGAGTGCGGTGGCTCAGTGGTTAGCAGTGAGTGCGGTGGCTCAGTGGTTAGCAGTGAGTGCGGTCGCTCAGTGGTTAGCAGTGAGTGCGGTGGCTCAGTGGTTAGCAGTGAGTGCGGTGGCTCAGTGGTTAGCAGTGAGTGCGGTGGCTCAGTGGTTAGCAGTGAGTGCGGTGGCTCAGTGGTTAGCAGTGAGTGCGGTGGCTCAGTGGTTAGCAGTGAGTGCGGTGGCTCAGTGGTTAGCAGTGAGTGCGGTGGCTCAGTGGTTAACAGTGAGTGCGGTGAGATTGGTCAGCGCAGTGGCGTGGGCAGAGGACAGAGGCGGCTGGGCAGAGGACAGGGGCAGAGGCGGCTGGGCAGAGGACAGGGGGCAGAGGCGGCTGGGCAGAGGACAGGGGCAGAGGCGGCTGGGCAGAGGACAGGGGCAGAGGCGGCTGGGCAGAGGACAGGGGGCAGAGGACAGGGGGCAGAGGACGCAGAGGACAGGGGGCAGAGGACGCAGAGGACAGGGGGCAGAGGACGCAGAGGACAGGGGGCAGAGGACGCAGAGGACAGGGGGCAGAGGACGCAGAGGACAGGGGGCAGAGGACGCAGAGGACAGGGGGCAGAGGACAGGGGGCAGAGGACGCAGGGGACAGGGGGCAGAGGACGCAGAGGACAGGGGGCAGCAGAGGACGCAGAGGACAGGGGGCAGAGGACGCAGAGGACAGGGGGCAGAGGACAGGGGGCAGAGGACGCAGAGGACAGGGGGCAGAGGACGCAGAGGGGGCAGAGGACTCAGAGGGGGCAGAGGACACAGAGGGGGCAGAGGACACAGAGGGGGCAGAGGACACAGAGGGGGCAGAGGACACAGAGGGGGCAGAGGACAGAGGGGGCAGAGGACACAGAGGGGGCAGAGGACACAGAGGACGCAGAGGACGCAGAGGACAGGGGGCATAGGACGCAGAGGACAGGGGGCATAGGACACAGAGGACAGGGGGCAGAGGACGCAGAGGACAGGGGGCAGAGGACGCAGAGGACAGGGGGCAGAGGACGCAGAGGACAGGGGGCAGAGGACACAGAGGGGGCAGAGGACACAGAGGGGGCAGAGGACAGGGGGCAGAGGACACAGAGGGGGCAGAGGACGCAGAGGACAGGGGGCAGAGGACACAGAGGGGGCAGAGGACGCAGAGGACAGGGGGCAGAGGACACAGAGGGGGCAGAGGACAGGGGGCAGAGGACAGGGGGCAGAGGACACAGAGGGGGCAGAGGACGCAGAGGACAGGGGGCAGAGGACACAGAGGGGGCAGAGGACAGGGGGAAGAGGACACAGAGGGGGCAGAGGACAGGGGGCAGAGGACACAGAGGACGCAGAGGACAGGGGGCAGAGGACAGGGGGCAGAGGACACAGAGGGGGCAGAGGACACAGAGGGGGCAGAGGACACAGAGGGGGCAGAGGACGCAGAGGACAGGGGGCAGAGGACAGGGGCAGAGGACGCAGAGGACAGGGGGCAGAGGACCCAGAAGATGCAGAGGACAGGGAGAAGAGGACACAGAGGGGGCAGAGGACAGGGGGCAGAGGACACAGAGGAGGCAGAGGACACAGAGGGGGCAGAGGACGCAGAGGACAGGGGGCAGAGGACACAGAGGACAGGGGGCAGAGGACACAGAGGACAGGGGGCAGAGGACACAGAGGGGGCAGAGGACACAGAGGGGGCAGAGGATGCAGAGGACAGGGGGCAGAGGACACAGAGGACGCAGAGGACAGGGGGCAGAGGACACAGAGGGGGCAGAGGACGCAGAGGACAGGGGGCAGAGGACACAGAGGGGGCAGAGGACAGGGGGCAGAGGACACAGAGGGGGCAGAGCACGCAGAGGACAGGGGGCAGAGGACACAGAGGGGGCAGAGGACGCAGAGGACAGGGGGCAGAAGACACAGAGGACGCAGAGGACAGGGGGCAGAGGACACAGAGGGGGCAGAGGACGCACAGGACACAGTATATATACACATAGTACACACACTATATATATACACAGTTTCCATGCCCGGCCACACGTACACATTACTGTTGCACACCTGTTAATCCCTTGCCGCCCGGCTCTCACCTCTGCGTCCCCTCCCGGTGCTACTGCCCCTCATGTCCCCGGAGCTGAGCGCGGTGTCCCCCGGTGTCAGCAGTGCGGAGCTGTGGAAAAGGCGGGCGTGGAGACTGCGCTGTGCAGCATGATCCCGGGTGTCAGCCTCCAGTGTCAGCCGCCTCCTGTCAGTGCAGCTACCCCCCGGCTGCCATGTGCTGCCGCTGCCACCTCCTCACTGCCCGGGCACCCGGGGAATGTGTGTGCGGAGAGCGGGGAGGAGCCGCCCGCACACACTGGAGGCTCGGCTGTAACCCCTGCACTGCCGGGCGCCTCCTCCTGACAGTGTACTGATGTGTGGAGCAGGGGCTGAGGACATGATACATGAGGGGCGGCCTCTGGGCAGACAGCAATGGCAGAGGGTGGAGGGGAGAGGCTGTAGGGCACACGGAACTTCCGAGGTCGGAACGTTCCTGTGCCGCTGCCTGTAGCAGGGGGGCCCTGCACTGGATGACGTCACCAGCCCCTGGGCGAAGTCCGTCACGGAAGTGGCCTTCGCCTTTTCAGGAAGTGGCCTTCGGGTTTTATATAATAGATATATATATAGATATGCATATATATATATCTATATGTGTATCATGTGACCCGCCGCATCAAGTGACATGGTGGGTCACGTCATAGACATATACACACACGCATATATATACACACATATATATACACACATTATATGCACACACATACATACATATAGACACACATATATGTATACACACACATATGTGAACACACGTACATATGCAGCGGGTTACGTCATACACATACACACATCGGTCTCCCCTCCACCCGATCTTACCGCTGTCCGCTCCCAGCAGGCCGCAAAGAGCTGTGTGATGTGGTGGGACCACATGACGGCGGGGTCATGTGACTGCTGGGAGCGGGCGGAGGGAAACCGGGCAGAGGGGAGACCAGGCGGAGTGCTGAGAGCGGGGGGAGCATGCACTACACTGCCAGTCGGTGTGTGCGGAGGCATCACTAGCGCCTGCCATATTCCCGCACCCATGACTTGGATGTGGAAATATGGGCTGCGAACTGGAAGTCAGATGCACATGATATGGGGACATCTAGACGGAAGTCGATAACTAACGGGATGGGACAATTATGTAATTACATAATGTATATGCAACGATGTCTCACTGTGGACTTCAGTAAAGCACATTGCTTTATGTAGGTAACATTAACTTCAAGAAAAAGGGGATGCAAATGTATGGCAAATATTTTCTGGTATCTTTTTTGAAAAAATAGAAATCTTAATGTTTTTTGTGCCTGCCATGGCTATGTTACATAACCACTATTTGCCTGTAACTACAGCAACTGGAGCAGTTTATCCATTTAGGCTACATTCCTAGAATGAGCTTTGCAGAATTTCTCCAGTTATTAAACCATTAATCCAGTGTTTTTTTATTTTATTTATTTCCCTGCTGTAGTGACGCTTTAAATCTAAGTTCCTCAGTCTGATACTCACCTTCTGGAGGGCTTCATCTTCTATCATCGCTGCTCCAGTCGCTCTCCACGCAATTGTGACCCGCTGGAAGCTCCAGTGTTTCTTGTAGCGCAACAGGGGTCACTACTCAGTACATCTCTATGAGGGCCTCAATCTGGCCCCGTACTGGCTGTTTTAGAGTTGCATTGAGACCTTGTGATGTAACCTCTGACTTCCAGCCAGTCAAAAGTTATGGGCACAAGATGGCACTGCGGGACCAGAGCAGCATGGATAAGAGTTGAAGCATCTGGAAGGTTAGCATATGAGTGGGGGCAGGAGATTTATGGTGGGTTTACACGTCCCGATATCGGCGCCCAACTCCGACCAAAAGTCACGTGGTTCGTGTGTTGGACCCGATATCGTTCGTGCGTTGTATAGTATAAGTGTCCAATACGATACACGAACGATGCCAAAACGATATCGGGGATCGAATGAGCCTGCTCTCCAACGGGCCGATATTGGATGGAGGTTGGAGCCGGATCGTGCTGTGTAAAAGCCCAACTACGATGTGAAGTACAACGTCCCCTATTCTCTCCCATGTTAAATGGTCGTTCCTGGGTCGGCCGTATAAGGGGGGCGTAGACATCGTAGAGACATTGTATGCCAATATCGCGCTGTCTAAATCTCCGATGTGATCTTGGAAATCTGGGCAGAAAAAGCGTGCTCCCGCGCCGTCGGATCCAATATCGGACCGACGTTGGAGCGTGTAAACCCACCATTAGTTTTAAAGTGCCACTCCTGTACTGAAAAAACCCACTGGAGTGGTGTTTTAAGTAAATTAAGGTACTTACGTTTCTTCGTTGTGTTTTTTTACATGTGCTTTTAGTGCATTTTTGACACGGTAATTTTTGTATCTGTTGGCGCATTGTATTTTGAATAAAACTGTTTTTATTTTGATAATTCCTGGTATTTGACTTTGACAAAAACTTACTGATACAGCCAGGCGCAGATTACATGTTTTTTATGTTTTTCTACCACTGAAACACTAAAAACGCATGTGCAATTTTTTACTTGCAGATTTTCCGAATCTAATGCAATTATATGGGAAAAATCTGCACATAAAGCTCAACGTACCCGCAAAAGAAATTGACATGTTGCAGATTTAGGCAACATTCGCAATGTGCATTTTTGCTCATCAGTTTTTGTAGCCAAAACCAGGACTGGAACAATCAGAGGAAAAGTATAATAGAAACACGTTACCACCTTTGGATTTATCACCCACTCCTGGTTTTGGCTTCAAAAACTGATTAGCAAAAACAGACCAAAAGCAGGCCAAAAACAGGCCAAAAACAGGCCAAAAACAGGCCAAAAACAGGCCAAAAACAGGCCAAAAATGCACAGTGTGAATGGAGCCGTAAAACCCACATCACAGGTCAGGTTACACCGAGTGTAAAAGAAACACAGTGGTGGGTTATAAATACAGAAGTAGTGACGTTTTTCTATTATACTTTTCCTCTGATTGATCCACTACTGGTTTTGGCTGCAAAAACTGACGAGCAAAAAGAGACCAAAAACACACACTGTGAATCGAGCCTTAATGTGCAGCAAATGGAAATCATGGCAGCTAGGGGCCTGCAGAAACCCCCTATAATTGCCATCTTAGGCTGGGTTCACACCACGGCAAGATCCGGGGCTGTCAGGGGTAAACCTGACAGCCCCGAACCGGATCTGGACACAGAACCGGAGGGACAATTATACCCTCCAGTCCGGTGTGCAGCCGGATGGCTCATTTGCAGCCGCAGCTGCTGATAATTCAGGACCATGGCTCGCGGGGATCGAGCCGCGGTCCTGAACTGTCGGCAGGGGACAGCTCCGTGGTGCTGAAGTTCAGCGCCGAGCGACACTGAGCTTCAGCACCCGGCGTCCAGCTCCCGGATGCGGCTCTGGTGCAATCCAGCGCCATAGACGCCCATGTTAGGGGGCGCCGGATCACACCGGACCGAGAGGATCCGGGATCATCTGGGAGGATCAGCTTTTTGCCTCGGACACAAAAATGCTGCATGCAGCATTTTTATGTCTGGGAGAAAACTCCGAATCCTCTCGGATTCTCCCGGACAGATGGAAGCCGCAGACGGAAGAAGGATAGCTGCCATCTGGCTCCATCCGGCCGCCTAGCATACTATGTGGCCGAAATCCGGTCCGGAGCTTTCAGGTTCACCCCTAACAGCCCCGGATCGGATTTCACCTTGGTGTGAAGCCTGCCTAAGGCTGGTTTCACACTGCAGTGTTTTCCCTGATCAGGTTCCATCAGGTCTGTATGCCAAAACCAGGAGAGGAACCAGGAGAGTAAAGGCCACTTTACACACACAGATATCTGAGTCCAATATCTGAACAGATCTCTGGTTGCAGTGAAATCATGGATACATTGCTCCATGTTGTACACAGC
Source organism: Allobates femoralis (assembly GCA_033576535.1). NCBI lineage: Eukaryota > Metazoa > Chordata > Amphibia > Anura > Aromobatidae > Allobates > Allobates femoralis. The sequence continues at coordinate 495,675,913 of JARQOC010000004.1, forward strand.
CACAAAATGGAGCAATGTATCCATGATTTCACTGCAACCAGAGATCTGTTCAGATATTGGACTCAGGCTAAGTTCACATCACGATTTTGTGCCTGTCCGTGGGATCCGTGTTGAAAGGAGGATCCCACGGACAGGCACGGATCCACATGGATCCCTGCACTCGGATGGCAAATAGCCATCCGATCCGAGTCTGTGCAGGATCCGTGTGGATCCTCTTCTCCTTGTCTGTCCCTGCTTCCTCTCTATCTGTCCCTGCCTGTCCCTCCTCTATCTCAGCTCTGATCCGAGGCTGTCCGATTTCATTCTCGGACACTCTCGGACACAAAAACGCAGCAGCCTGCGTTTTTGTGTCCGTGATGAAATCGGACAGAATCGGACAGGATCGGATGGTGCCAAAATCGGATGTCACAAGGCACACATCCGATCCGATCCGAGCCCCATAGGGATACATGGGAGCCGATTTTGGATCCGAGTGTATCCGTTTTGAAACGGATACACTCGGAAGCTCCAAAATCGTGATGTGAACCCGGCCTCAGATATCTGTGTGTGTAAAGTGGCCTTTAACTTGCAGAGAAAAACTATAATTGAAAGATTGACACCTGTTCTGAGTTTTGGAGACACTCCTGGTTTTGATTTGAAAATACCCTAATGGCCACTTTACACGTCCCAACATCGTTTCGATATTGGATACAACGGCACGGGAGCGCGCACTTTTTTGGCTGAAGTCCAAGATCGCATAGGAGATGTTACACAGGGCGATATCGGCAGGCAACACAACTGCGATGTCTACACCCCCTTGTACGAGCGACCCAGGGAATGACCATTTAACATGGGAGTGAATAGGGGAAGTTGCTCCCCAAATTGTTGTTGGGCTGTCACACAGAACGATATTGCCAGATCGTCCATCCAATATCGGGCAGTTGGAGAGCCTGCACATTTCTCCCCCGATATCGTTTTGGCATCGTTCTTGCGTCACATTGCACATTTACACCACACAACGCACGAACGATATCGGCGCCAGCGCACAAACCACATGACTTTTTATCAAAGTTGGACGACGATATCGGGACGTGTAAAGTGGCCATAAAGACCACTTTACACACCTTGATATCTGTGACCAACTTCTGAACAGATCTCTGGTTGCAGTGAAATCATGGACACATTGTTCCATTTTGTGGCTGTGTACAAATGTAACAATGTGTCCATTATTTCACTGCAACCAGAGATCTGTTCAGAAGTTGGTCACAGGTATCTGTGTGTGTAAAGTGGCCTTAAGGCTGGTTTCACACTGCAGTTTTTTCCCTGATCCTGTTTGATCAGGTTTGTATGTCAAAACCAGCGTTGTCTCCAAAACCCAGAACAGGTGTCAATTTTTCAATTATTGTTTTTCTCTGCAAGTTCCTGGTTTTGACACACAAAACTGATCAGGGAAAATCCTGCAGTGTGAAACCAGCCTTAAGGTATCTTTACACGCGGCAACTTTTCTAGGAATTTCACTGGCAACTTAGGGCGGCTTCAGATTGCGGCAGCGTCCGGTCCGGGGCTGTCAGGAGTGACAGCCTGGAGCGGAGTTTTTCTGCATAGAATCCTGTCGGGCTGCACGGAGCTGGATCGCGCCGGGTGGTAATTAGCTGCTATCCGGCTGCCAGCTCGCCGGATGTATCCTGCAGAAGTGGGTATTTGTCTGCCGATTCCAAAAACGTTGCATGCATCGGTTTTGGAATCGGCAGACAAATCCCCACTTCTGCAGGATACATCCGGCGAGCTGGCAGCCGGATAGCAGCTAATTACCACCCGGCGCGATCCAGCTCCGTGCAGCCCGACAGGATTCTATGCAGAAAAACTCCGGTCCAGGCTGTCACTCCTGACAGCCCCGGACCGGACGCTGCCGCAGTCTGAAGCCGCCCTTACTGGTTGCAGTGAAATCATGGAGACATTGTTACATTTGTACACAGCAACAAGATAGAACAATGTGTCCATGAATTCACTGCAACCAGTAAGTTGCCAGTGAAATTCCTAGAAAAGTTGCCGCGTGTAAAGGTACCTTTAGGGTATTTTCAAATCTACGTCAAGTTTCAGTTCCGGCAGTTCAGGCAAACCTGAACTTTTGAACTTCAGTTTTTGATTTTTTTATCTTTCACATGTTTTTTTCAAATCCGGTGGAATTCCGCCTTTTCTGCAAAAACTGGATGTGTTAAGGTACCGTCACACACTCCAATCTAGTGAACGACATCGCTAAACATGCCACGTGACTGCTGTAGTTTCGACATCGTTAGTGCCGTGTCATATGCATGGATATCGTTAACGATGTTAAATTTGGCAACGCGCCAGCTACTTCGCGAACAACCTAATGAACGATTTTACAAAGCGTCAGGAATAGGAGAATTCTGACGAACATCGTTCAAAAAGGTGTCACGCTACGATGTTACAGGTTGAAGGAACGTTAATTGAATGACGAACGACGGATTTGAGGTCAGGATCTCAAATTTTTGATAAGCGATCCAACGATTTGTCGTTTCAAGATCGTATGTTTACACGCAACGACGCACAAATGAGATCTTTCGAACGATCTCAAAAGCGTGAAGTTTCAACGATATTGTAAGCGATATCGTAGCGTGTAATGGCACCCTTACACTCGTGGAAATATTGCGTTCTGTCTAATGCATTTTGCATTGGAGTTCCGGACATGTGCAGCACTTGCGTTTTCATCCAAATCATGCAAATCCGTCACAGGAAAAACCACTGCTAACTGCGGTTTTAAGGCAAGCCTGAAGTGCAGGATGCGCTTAATCATCCTGAAAACACAGGTGCCGTACATGTTTGGAACGCCAATGCAAAATGCATTAGCTTTAACACAATGTTGCTGCAAGTGTGACGCATTCAGTGTTTGTAAAAAAGGCGGAGCTCTGCTGGATTTGCAAAAATGCAAATGTGAAAGTACATTTCGGCTGGGGTCACACTTGGGCTGGGACCCACATTTCCAGGAGTGCTAAAATCTAAGGACGGCTTCAGACTGCGTTTGAGATCCGATCCGTAGCTGTCCGCTTGAAGCAGACAGCCATGGACCGGATCAGCACACAGGACTGGGGGGCTATTATGCCCTCCGATCCTGTGTGCAGCCGCACACAGCTGCCGCCGCTGACAGGTCAGGACCGCGGAGCCCACGGTCCTCACCTATCATCAGCAGGAACTGCGTGCGGCTGCACACAGGATCGGAGGGCATAATAGCCCCCCAGTCCTGTGTGCTGATCCGGTCCGGATCGGATCTCAAACGCAGTCTGAAGCCGGCCTTAGCAATTTCTGCTGTTGCGGACAGCGTTAATGGCAAGCGCTCCACACAGAGCTCCAGTACGGGCGCTTTCAACAGCGCACATGAAAATGCTGCAGGCAGCATTTTCTGTGTGCTCAGCTAAAGCGCACATCCTGGAGCTCTGTGTGCGGCTGCAACTAAGGTAAAGTACGGATTTTTGTGGGGCCTCCTTGCCAGGCAGCGCTTGGCGTTAACGCTGTCCACAACAGCAGAAATTACTAAGATTTGCCTGACAACGTGGGCCCCAGTCCAAATGTGACCTCAGCCTAAGGGTACCGTCACACGTCACGATATCGCAAACGATATCGCAGAAATGACCTGTTTTTTGAGGCGTGGCTACGATGTCCAAACGATATCGTAGCGTGTGACTCCTACATATGACGACGATAATACGTCGTATCGTTCATCGCAGATTTCTGAACATGTTCAATAATTTGACGATTTCCGACCATACGATCTGCTGCATCGTGCTATGTGACACCTGTGTAATGATCTTATTGACAATTTCACTTATTCCTACAATGGCTGCTCTTGATCGCAGAGTACTGCCAACGATCACTGGCGCGTTTCCAAATTGAAGATCGTAAACGACATCTTTGCTTGTGACACCGCACAAGCGATATCGCAGAATCGTTCATGCGATCTCTATCACGTGACTTTTCAGACGATATCGTTTGCGATATCGCGATGTGTGACGGTACCCTAAGTCGTCCTCTGAAGGGCAGATGTATATCAGTATATAGTATAAGCAATTAAACAATCTCTGGTTAAAGTGTCCTAAAGGGACTGCAAATTAAAGTAAAAATGGAAAAAATGCATGGAAGTTGAAGCTATCTTTTTACAAAAAATACCGTAAGTAAAAAAGATTTTTGGTACCATCATGGCTAAATAAGTCTTATTTATCAAAATGTTAAATTATTTAAATTGTATGTTGAAATCAGGAAAAAAATGAATGCCAGAACAACACTAAAGATCAAAAAGTCATACGACCCCTAAAATGGTATCCATGAAAATAGCAGCTCAGGTGCAAAAAACAAGTCCTCACCCAGCTCCATAGACACAAAAATAAAGTTACCGTATATACTCGTGTATAAGCCGACTTTTTCAGCCCAAAATTTGGGCTGAAAAGTCCCCCCTCGGCTTATACATGAGTATATACTGTGTGGTGTGGTGGGGGCTGTGTCCGGGCACTGCAGGAGGCAGGAGGAGGCGGGGGGAGGCTGCAGAATGAGCGGCACGTCACGTGGTGCCGCTCATTAATTATGCATGGGGAGCAGCGCATAGTATATTGCTGCTCCCCTGCACAGTATAGCCTCCCCCGCTGTCTCCCTGCCCCCCCTATGTATACAGAGGGCCCCCCCCTCAGCATTGCTCCATCTCACCCCCTCGGTCTTCACCCGGGTCCTCCATCTGCTCCGGCTGCGTGTCCCGCGTCTTCTAATACCGGCGTCCTCCCGCTCTTCCTGCTTGAATGTAATCATGTGACCCGGTCACATGATCGCAGTCAAACAGGAAGTGCGGGGAGGACGCCGGTATTAGAAGACGCGGGACACGCAGCCGGAGCAGATGGAGGACCCGGGTGAAGACCGAGGGGGTGAGATGGATCAATGCTGAGGGGGGGGCCCTCTGTATACATGGGGGGCTGTATCAGCACTGCTGGGGGCTGTATCAGCGCTGCTGGGGGCTGTATCAGCGCTGCTGGGGGGCTGTATCAGAGCTGCTGGGGGCTGTATCAGCACTGCTGGGGGCTGTATAAGCACTGCTGGGGGCTGTATCAGCGCTGCTGGGTGCTGTATCAGAGCTGCTGGGGGCTGTATCAGCACTGCTGGGGGCTGTATAAGCACTGCTGGGGGCTGTATCAGCGCTGCTGGGGGCTGTATAAGCACTGCTGGGGGCTGTATCAGCACTGCTGGGGGCTGTATCAGCGCTGCTGGGGGCTGTATAAGCACTGCTGGGGGCTGTATCAGCGCTGCTGGGGGCTGTATCAGCGCTGCTGGGAGCTGTATCAGCGCTGCTGGGAGCTGTATCAGAGCTGCTGGGGGCTGTATCAGCGCTGCTGGGTGCTGTATCAGCGCTGCTGGGTGCTGTATCAGCGCTGCTGGGGGCTGTATCAGCGCTGCTGGGGGCTGTATCAGCGCTGCTGGGAGCTGTATTACCGCTGCTGGGGGCTGTATTACCGCTGATGAGGGGCTGTATTACACCGCTGATGAGGGGCTGTATTACACCGCTGATGAGGGGCTGTATTACACCGCTGATGAGGGGCTGTATTACACCGCTGATGAGGGGCTGTATTACACCGCTGATGAGGGGCCTTTATACCACTGATGAGGGGCCTGTATACCAGTGATGGCGGCAACTGTATACCAGTGATGGCGGCAACTGTATACCAGTGATGGCTGCTATATACAGGGATGGTGGGCTATATACCAGTGATAGGGGGCTTTATAACAGGACGGTGGTCTGCTGCATTGGTAGTTTACTGTTTCTATTTAAAATAAAAGTTCAACATTTTATTCGTATCTATTTTCATTTTTGAAATTTTTCAGTACTGGTAGCTGCTGCATTGTCCACCCTAGGCTTATACGCGAGTCAATAGGTTTTCCCAGGTTTTGGGGGCAAAAGTAGGGGGGTCGGCTTATACACGGGTCGGCTTATACACGAGTATATACGGTACATATCTTACAAAATGGCAACAGAAATAGATTTGTTTGTTAGTTTTTTCACAAGCTTTTGAATTTTTTTTAATCACTAAAATATAAACATTTGCAAAATGATACTGACCAGGAGGATTATTTTATACCAGTTTAGTGCAGAATGACTCACTGGAGGGGGGGTCATACAGTGTATGGGGCACTTTTGTTGGCATCATACTTCATGGGTGCAATGAAAGGAGAATCTAGGAACATCAATAGGAGCAAAATTACTTTGTAAGATCTGTAAAGTTGTGAGGTATGCTCTTATGTGATCCAGCTGGATATTAATCTGTTTTTTTTTAAGGGAAAGGGGGAAATAGAAGTCTGCTATGGGGCCTCATTATTTCTATGTATGCCCCTGTTTATTTGTATGCTTTATATACTGTAATCACATTAAATGTATCTTACTACTATCCAGGGATCATTACTCGGCATCATGGCGATGCAGAAACACTTTAATGTTCGAGATTGTCATCAAAGATCCATAACAGCACTTGGGTTCCACACAGCAAGAAGGGAGATCCTTACAGGCTTTGAAGGTAAGGAACACGTATATTCAGAGTATACTAGTGCACCTCAAAGAATTAGAATATCATCAAATATCAATGCAATATTGCCATGTTTCAGGGCGTCTCTGGGAGCCCTGAAGTGCGTTCACTAATAAATCAATATTATATTCACTCTTTAATGTCTCGTGGAATACGGCAGCATAGTTTTCAACTTTCTGTAATAACCTTTGGGTTTTCATTGGCTGTAGGCCATAATCATCATTGATAGAAATAAACACTTGAAATAGATCACTCTGTTTGTAACGACTCTATATAATATATACATTTCACTTTACGTATTGAATTACTGAAATAAATGATCTTTTTGATAATATTCTAATTCATTGAGATGCACTACTGTAGTAGATACCTTTAATAATACAGGGATTGGAAAATAAAATATCAAACACCTGAGAAATAGTCTGATGGTGGGTTTACACACACCAATTTATCTGTTCAATATCTGAACAGATCTCTGGTTGCAGTGCAATCATGGACACATAGTTCCATTTTGTGTCTGTGTACCACATGGAGCAATGTATCCATGACTTCACTGCAACCAGAGATTGGTTCAGATATTGAACAGATAAATTGGTGTGTGTAAACCCACCATAAGGGCTCGGACACAGTCATCAGAGTTTGACTGAGGAGACTCTGAAAGGGCTGGAGCAGTGACCCTGAACGGCTTCTCCCTATCTGGACGGGGCTGTCAGCTGCTTGTGTTTTTGTGCAGCTCCAGACTCCCCATCCAGAGAGGGAGAGGCCGTTCAGGGTCACTGCTCCAGCCCTTTCAGAGTCTCCTCAGTGAAACTCTGATGTAACTAGGAAAGTGTGTCCAAGCCCTTAGAAGATAGTAAAACAGTTGGTAAAGTATTGAGGCTAAGTACACACGAGGCACTTTTGGCCGCGTAGTCATCAGCAGTGGCGCTTTTGCACTTTTGTCAGACTCCATGTCTGCACGCCATTCAGCAAAAGCCATAGCTTTTACTGGAAGGCGTATCCAGCTTTGTTCAGCACTGTTTATACATGAGCGCTCAAAAGCGCCGCGTAAAAGCAGGAATATGCGTCTATTTCGCTGCATCTGAACGTAGCCTGAGAGACCCAGGAGAATGAAATAAGGCTAAATAGTATGTGGCAACATTAAGGCTATCTGCACATGGTGCGTTTTTTGATGCGTTTGTTGTCAAAAATCTGCATGCTTAGCCTTTTGTCTGCAAAATCTACAAAAATTCTTAAGTGTTGTGCACACGTTGCTTATTTTGCCCTTGCAGATTTTGTGCAGGAAAAAATATGTAGCATGTAAATTTTTTTTACAAGCCCTTCCAGCCATTGATTTCATTAAGAAAAATGTAGGGCACAAATCTGCACCAAAAATGCACCAAATCCAAACTGCCTTTCTGGTGGGTTTTTCTTTCATAGGATGTAGATTTGGTGGAGAGGTTTGTGCAGTGTGGTCACATACAGTTGTGGCCAAAAGTATTGACACCCCTGCAATTATGTCAGATAATAGTTTCTTCCTGAATTCTTTGGTATTATTATCTTCATTTAATTTGTCTTCAATGAAAAAACACAAAAGAGAATGAAGCAAAAAGCAAAACATTGATCATTTCACACAAAACTCCAAAAATGGGCCAGACAAAAGTATTGGCACCCTCAGCCTAATACTTTTTTGCACAACCTTTAGCCAAAATAACTCCGATCAACCACTTCCAGTAACCATCAATGCGTTTCTTGCAATGCTCTGCTGGAATTGTAGACCATTCTTCTTTGGCAAACTGCTCCAGGTCCCTGATATTTGAAGGGTGCCTTCTCCAAACTGCCATTTTTAGATCTCTCCACAGGTGTTCTATGGGATTCAGGTCTGGACTCATTGCTGGCCACCTTAGAAGTCTCCAGTGCTTTCTCTCAAACCATTTTCTAGTGCTTTTTGAAGTGTGTTTTGGGTCATTGTCCTGCTGGAAGACCCATGACCTCTGAGGGAAACCCAGCTTTATCACACTGGGCCCTACATTATGCTGCAAAATTTGTTGATAGTCTTCAGACTAGTGATGGGCGAATCCTAAATTACTATGAATCGCTTGACTCTAGCGAGTCCGAGCCCGGGACTCGCTATTCATTGCGAGTCTAGCGAGTCCAATGTTAATGAATGGGGAAGCGAGTAATAGCGAGTAGTGTGCGATTTACAAATCACAGATGTGTCTCGGAAGCTTCAGCCTGAAGCAATCCTAGTTTTGCCATTGATTTGCATTGGACTCGTTTACTGTGCAAGTAATCGCTGGGAAACTCGCACAGATAAGAGTCCTGTCTGCTCTGTGTGCTGGCTGCCGCAGCTCCAGGGTCCTAGAGCCCGCCTGCTGCCTGATGTAGCAGAGCTGAGATTGTTCTCAGTCTGCTCATTCCCTGTGCATAGACATCTATATCTATGCACAGGGATGAGCAGAGAGGACATCGCGTTTTGAACTGCGTCGGACGGAAGAGGATTTTTTTAATTAAAGATGGAGTCCCTAATGGCTTTTTTTTTATTTCTAATAAAAATTTTTCTCTGTGTTGTGTTTTTTTTAAAACAATTTAATAGAAATTCATGGCGGTCATGTCTAATATTGGCGTGACCGCCATAAATTTCGGGCTTAGGGCCAGCTGATAATACAAAGCTGGCCCTAACCTCTTTATTACCCAGCGTGCCACCGCCACCAGGGCCGCTGGAAGAGCGGGGTTCAGCGCCAGAGGATGGCGCTTCAATAAATGCGCCATCTTCTGGGGCGGCTGCGGGCTGCAATTTGCAGCGGGGGGTGCCCAGAAAGCTTGGGCATCCCTGTGCTGCGGATTCCAGCCCCCAGCTGCTTAGCTGTACCTGGCTAGACATAGATAAAAATCCTTGCAGCACACAGCTACTATCAATGATGTACAAGTGCTATAAGCCATATGTGTTTGAGGAAAAAATTCAAAAACGTACGTTTTTTCAAAAAACTCAAAAATCTTTCTTTTAATTCTGAAGTTCTTAGTACATACATTGGCCAATGTCTGCTTGCTCATCAACTGCGACAAAGTGACTTCAGGCATGATGAGTCCTATCTGACATCCCTGCCCTCCTTGTCCACCCCCCACTTTTCAGTGGGCAGACACCATCTATACCCTCGATCACCTGTAGGTTAATGAGGGTGCACATTGCAGCAAAGGAGCCTGCAACTCCACATAATATATAACAAGAAAAGCTGCACAGCACTCGCAGACCAGTGTGAACTGGTGCAAGCAAAGATGCAGAGTCACTCTGCACCTTTGCTTGCACCAGTTCACACTGGTCTGCGAGTGCTGTGCAGCTTTTCTTGTTATATGGCTAGACATAGAAATTGCACGGAGCCCCACGCATTTTTTTTTAATTATTTCATGAAATTCATGAAATAATTTTAAAAAAGGGCTCCCCTATATTCTTGTGTCTGGCCAGGTACAAATATGCACCTGGGGGTTGGGGGCAGCCCGTCGCTGCCTGCTGGATCCGGCTGGTTCCAGAAATACGGTGAAGCCCATGTAATTTTTTTTCTGAAAAATCAATAAAACAATCCTAAAAAAGGGACTGCATCTTTATTAACCCCTCGCCCATGGTCCAGAGGTTAATAAAGATGCAGTCCCTTTTATTTACATTGTTTTATGGATTTGTCAGAAAAAAATTTCACGTGGGCTTCGCCGTATTTCTGGAACCAGCCGGATCCAGCAGGCAGCGACGGGCTGCCCCCAACCCCCAGGTGCCTATTTGTACCTGGCCAGACACAAGAATATAGGGGAGCCCTATTTTTTAATTACTTCATGAATTTCATGAAATAATAAAAAAAAAATGCGTGGGGATCCGCGCAATTTCTATGTCTAGCCAGGTACAGCTAAGCAGCTGGGGGCTGGAATCCGCAGCGCAGGGATGCCCAAGCTTTCTGGGCACCCCCCGCTGCAAATTGCAACCCGCAGCCGCCCCAGAAGATGGCGCGTTCATTGAAGCGCCATCCTCTGGCGCTGAACCCCGCTCTTCCAGCGGCCCTGGTGGCGGTGGCACGCTGGGTAATAAAGGGGTTAATACCAGCTTTGTTATACAAGCTGATATTAAGCCCGAGATTCTTAATGTCAGGCCACGTTTGACCCAGCCACTAAGAATCTCCAATAAAGGGTTAAAAAAACACAACACAGAGAAAAAATTTTATTTGAATTAAAAAAAAAGCCATTAGGGACTCCATCTTTAATTAAAAAAATCCTCTTCTGTCCGACGCAGTCCAAAACGCGATGTCCTCTCTGCTACATCCCCTGTGCATAGATATAGATGTCTATGCACAGGGAATGAGCAGACTGAGAACAATCTCAGCACTGCTACATCATCTCTGTGAGCAGGCGGGCTCTAGGACCCTGGAGCTGCGGCAGCCTGCACAGAGAAGACAGCTGGACTCGGAAGTAACAGCAGTTACTTTGCGAGTTTCCCTGCTATCACTGGCACAGTAGCCGAGTCTAATGCAAGACAATGGCAATCCTAGTTTTGTCAGCGTTTGCCATTGATTTGCATTGGACTCGTGCGAGTAAACGCTGGGAAACTCGCAGAGTACCGAGTCCTGCGAGTCTCTTACTACTCGCCGAGTAACGAGTCCTAGCGAGTATATTCGCCCATCCCTACTTCAGACTTCATAATGCCATGCACACGTCAAGCAGTCCAGTGCCAGAGGCAGCAAAGCAACCCCAAAACATCAGGGAACCTCCGCCATATTTGACTGTAGGGACCATGTTCCTTTCTTTGAATGCCTCTTTTTTTTCTCTATGTTGATGCCTTTTCCTAAAAAACTATACTTTTGTCTCATCTGACCAGAGAACATTCTTCTAAAATGTTTTAGGCTTTCTCAGGTAAGTTTTGGCAAACTCCAGCCTGGCTTTTCTACAGTGTGTCCCGGGGTAAGAAGTGGGGTCTTCCTGGGTCTCCTACCATACAGTCCCTTCTCACTCAGATGCCGACGGATAGTGCGGGTTGACACTGTTGTTACAGGTGCTGTTAATTACACAAATTAGAGAAGTATCACATGAAAAGTGCCAATACTTTTGTCCACAGCCTTTTTTATGTTTGGTGTGGAATTATATCCAATTTGGCTTTAGGACAATTCTTTTTGTGTTTCTTCATTGAAGACAAATTAAATGATGATAATAATACCAAAGAATTTGTGATTGAAATCATTTTCAGGAAGAAACTGAGTATTATCTGACAGAATTGCAGAGGTGTCAATACTTTTGGCCACAACTGTACACTAACATAAATACATCAGGTCATACATTACATCATCCAAGGAAGGGATGAGGCATAAATATAGTAATTAACTGCTTAGAGTGGTATGGGGTTTCATCAGATCTTTGTATTTTTGTACAGCTATTGTGTGTAGATTGTGTTGTAGGTTGCACATCCATATAGTGCGTCAAACATTCTGTCTTACTATGATGCCATCATTATAATATGACTGTTTGGAGAGTGGTTTTCTTTAAAAAAGTGAAACAAGAATAGTGATTGGTACATAAAGTTTATTAATATGACCCTCATTATGTTATTGCACTCAGACATGCCCATCTATTTTGTAGCTATTAAGGTGTGGTATGAAGTGTTTGCTCATACCACAGCACAGTAACATGACTGCCACATTATGGCAGAATACTGGGTCACCTGACCGCCAAGTCATCACTAATATTCGGTCATGCAAACCGGTCATCAATGGTCACCTAGCAACATAGCCGCAACATTAGTGTGGCTCTCACACTCCTCTACATCACCGATATCAAATGTATTAGATGAATGACATAGGGGCCAAGTAGATAGAGACACAGCCTAGCACGACAGCCACATGTGTGGGGCAATCGTGCAGGGCTGAGGATGGGAGGAGGGGGTGTCACAACAAAACATTGGGGTCCAGGCAGTGTACATGATAGGCATAAGGAAAATGGCTGCGGAGGCCGCGCATGTACAGATTAAGGTTGCGGAGAGCTGGGATCTCAAACTGCGTGTGTGTTGCTTCCAACGTGATGTACTTAAGAAATATGGCTGCTGAGGTGGCACATGCACAGATTGACATCTCGTCTCTCCAATATCTCAATCTGGGCATGCGCTGCCTCTGCAGCCATATTTCTTATTTATTATTATTTAGTATTATTTATCAGCATCGACTCTGCCTCCAGTGACCCCACTCAACTGCTCCCCCATGGTAAGACTTATCCAGATTATAAAATGCTCTTTATGACTATAAAACAAACCCCCTTTTAAACATGTAAAAATTATTTTTTTTCTTATTTTCTTCCTCTCAACTTAGGCTGCATCTTATAATGTGTTATAATCTTCAAAATACGGCAATTAAGAAACAAAAAAGACAGGAAATAAAGAATAGAAAATAAAGATAAAGAATAATAAATAAGAAAAAAATGGAAAAAAAAAATAAAAAATTAATAAAAAATTCAAGAAGAGTAATTTGATAGCGAAAATAAAGTAAATAAAAAAGAAAAGAGATCTAAAGACCAAACTAAAAAAGGGAAAAAGAAATGATAGAAAAATAAAATAGTGAAAAATAGAAAAAAATTCAAATAAATAAAAAAATTGAAAACAAAAATAGAGAAAAAAAAGAAAATGAAAAAAGGGGGAAAAGGAGAAAGCAGAAAAATAAACAGTCAACGGTAGTAGAGCCTCACGTATGCACACCCAGTTCCACATAATAATCTAAATACAAGGTGAACAGATACAGGATATTAGATAAATGGCAATGTATTATAATCATTATTCAAGCCATTAGGGCTCATGATATCCTAATTATAGATCCATAAAATTTCTTTCCTTTTTAAGATCAATAGGCGGTCACAACCCTGTCTCAATGGTGGTACATGATCAATAATCTGGAATCTCAATTGGCTGATATTATACTTTATTTTAACAAAGTGTTGGGGGATGAGTACTGTAGATATATCTTTTTAGTTTGTATATTAGATTTATACTACCCAATTCTATTTTTCACAACAAACAGGTAATCAAAATCAATCGAGCCTCCGTCCTGCGCTGACCACAGAGCCTCCGGCCTGCCCCACCGGCTCCATCCTGCCCCCCAACCTCCATCCTGTCCCCCCAGCTTCATCCTGCCCCCCCATCTCCATCCTGCCCACCTGCTTCCATCCTGTCCCCCCCTGGCTCCATCCTGCCCCCCCCCCCAGCCCCATCCTGAACAAGTTCTGTCAGTCACAGTATGTCAACTACATACATATTCTAAAATACCCGATGGGTTAGAATCGGGCCACCATCTAGTGTCTTAATAATGTCATCCCAAAACCTTTTCAGTTCAGGTCAGGCTCAGAAAATGTGTGGTAAATTACTTATTTGTTTGTTGCACCTCCAGCAAAGCATGGTTTCTGTGAGTCCTTAGTGATGGAGAAATTCAGGAGTTCAATACCAATAGGAGGTTATGTTGTATGCATTTTCTTGGAGAAGAGTACATCTAGAGTATCCATGCGAGTTTTTTAGGATGTTGTTTGTTTCACCTTCTGACAGTGTGATGTGTAATTCCTTTTCCCAAGAGATCAGGAACATAGGTTTGAAGGGAGTTGGTAGTGATGTAATGCAAGAGTATAGTTTTGAGTTCACTCTGGGGAAGGGGAATTTTTGTAAGAGATGTGACCAAGCCCAGGGTCCTAGGTTTTTAAGTTTTATTTGAATTTGTTGTGGGATGTGATTCATGTGTTTCTGTTGAAGAAAGTAAAGTGTTTTTGGCTTCCTTTAGCCAGGAGTTTTTAATTGGGACTGTATTAGCATTAAGTTTTGAGATTGTGTAGTTTGTTAGGAAGGACCATCAATCATAGATGTCTGCATAGTTGGGATCAAGTAGATGATAGATGTCATTCCCGAAGAGGGTATGATGGGGCGAATGTCTTAACTATGTCTCCTCTATTCTCAGTGTCATAGTTATTGTTTTGTCTAATTTAGAAGTCTTTGGTGGAAGGTTTCCACAAGTATTTATTAACATCTTTATCTAGTAAGGTTAATTCTAGCTTGGTTTTTTGGTCATTTTTCTGAAGGTTAACTAGTTTCAGCCGTCTAGCTATATGGATTGCTTTAGAATAGGAGGAAAGGTCTGGGAGTCCCTGTTAAATAGTGTGGTTTTTTGAGTGTGGCGATATCATTGAGTGGGATTGAAATGCTCAGGGCTTCAGATTTGTCTAAATTTACTTTAAATGGAACCTGACCTCTACAAATGACCCCTCAGCCTGTATTAACCTGTCCCGGCACCATAGTAATCCATTTGTAACCATCCCTTTCTGTCCCTAAAGCGCTATGTGAAAGTTTATAAAAGTAGTTTATTCATCTCTTATTCTGCAGCTTCACATTACATGTGAAGCCGTAAAAGGTGGGCTTGTGTGGCTCTCCCCGCCGCCGTTGTATTAATTATGCACGACCACATGGGCGTGCTATACAGCAAAGACTGTGCTTGTATGCAAGGGAGCGGTACAGGCGATATGACGTGATTTTCGTCATTGGTCATTGGGACCCTGTCACACAGCAGGTAGTTTGACGACTCAGACCTATGTGGCTGAGTTCTGAGTCGCCAACAAGGTCCTTGTTGCGTTGTCAAACACACTGATGCATGGTGGCCAGCGGTAGCCCGATGATCAAAAAATGGTCCTGGCCATTTTGACATGATCGGCGATCTCACAGCGGGGGCCTGGTCACTGCTACATGTCAAACATAGCGAGATCGCTGGTGAGGTCACTATTGCATCACAAAACCTGTGACGTAAAAGCCACCTCGCTATGTGTGGCGGGGGCTTAAGTTTTGAGGCATAGAATGCCAGCTGATACTATCAAACGCCTTCTCTGTGCCTGTTGAGTGGAGTGTAATTGGGGGGGAAGTTGTCTTTAGGGTATATGAGAATGACTGTAAGATTCTTGTGGATTTGTCCTTTCCATCCCTCCCTTAGACAAAACCAGCCTTCTCTGAGGTGACTAATTTGGGAAGCTCCTTGCCTATTCTTCTGGACAGAATTTTTTCCCATAATTTCATGTCCGTATTTAGTAGTGAGATTGCACGGTGGCTGTTACATTGCTTTAAATCTTTCCCTTTCTTGGTAATGATAGAAATGTAAGTTTCTAGTATTTAAGTGGGCTTTGACCAGAGAGAAAGGCATGAAAAAAACTCCACAAGATGAGGAAGTAATATTTTAAAGACTTTTCTGTAATAAAGAATGAAGCGTCTGTCTGGCCTTAGGGTTTTCCCATTTGGTATAGTTTTTCGGGTTTCTAATTTTGAGTGTGCAGTGATTTTTGATAACAGTGGAGCATAATCACTAGGGTTAATTGAAGGAAGGATGACTAAAAAAGTCACTTATTTTTCTAGAGTCCTCCACTGGGTCTTTCTATTGTTTATTGTTTCTGTTCTGAGTTGTAAAGGTTTGGTAGAAGAGTCTAAAGGCATATGTAATAACTTTTTTTAATTATTAGGATTGTTCTCTGTTAAAATTTGTTTTATAAAGGACTTATTGGTGTGTTCAACTTAACTTACATTAACATAAGTGAAAAGGAGGAACCAAATAACATAATCTCTGTCTGGAAACAGGAATTAAAGGAAGGAAAGAGGAGGGGATGGGGGTGGTGTTATGATCCGGTGACCTTGGAGCCGCATGAATATTTTTCACAGGAGTAAGTGATACCTATACTGACCGCATTTCCTGATCTAACCCCGCAACTAGACACCTCAAAACGGCTGGAGAACTAGCTACCACTAAAGATGGAAATAGGAATTCTATCTTGCCTCAGAGCAGAACCCCAAAAGGATAGAAAGCACCCTACAAATATTGACTGTGAGTAAGAGAGGAAAAGACACACTCAGGCAGAAAACAGAATATAGCAAATGAGGCCACTTCTAGCTAGATAGATAAAGACAGGACAGAATACTATTGCAGTCAGTATAAAAATCCTTTCAAAAATATCCACAGCAGATAATACAAAAATACCCCTGAGTTTACTCAAGACTCGGCGCCCTCTAAACCTGCAGAACTCCTGTGAATCCAACTATGCTAAATATATGCTGGCACAATCAAAAGCTGAACAAGCCAATAACAAATGAATAGCACATAAATCTTAGGAAGAAAACTTCCTAAAGCGGCCGTCACACGCAACGATTTTAAGCCCGATATCGTTTAAGCGATCTCCTTTTTGATCGCTTAAGCGATATCGTTTTGGCATCGTTGCATGTAATCAAGCGATTTTACTATGTAAAATCGCTTGATGGTGACATCGCAGATCTGAGCTCTGAAGCTCAGATCTAGCGATGAACGATGTCACGATCTGCTTCATTGTGGTGTATAACACCACGATGAACGATCTCCCAGCGGCACAGCCTATGCTGGGAGATGGTAACTATGGTACACGTTGGGTTACTAAGCGCCGCCCGGCGCCTAGTAACCCGATGTGTACCATAGTAACCAGCGAGATCGCGGCTCCACATCGCTGGTGAGTCTGTCTGTGTGACATCTCACCAGCGATGTGAGCGATATTGTAAGCGATCGCGCGTGCACGTGATCGCTTACAATATCGTTCAAGATATCTGTGCGTGTGACGGCCGCTTAACAGAGAGCAGGTTAAGACAGACATGCACTCTGCCACAATAAAACAAACCCATTCAGTTAGCTTGGAAGTTTAGCAGCAGGACAGGAAGGACCAGGCAGAGGTGAAACACCTCGAGGACAATTGACAACTGGCAAGGACTGAGGAAATTCTGCAAACCTAAATACCCCAGTCAGAATTGCAATTATCCAATTCACCTGACCAAGAGTGCAAAACAGAAACAACTGCATTACCAGCCACAACCACAGGAGGGAGCCCACAAGCAGAATTCACAACAGGTGGGGTGGGATTGGGAAGGGTGGGAATTGCCACATCCTGCATACAAATAGGAATTAGCATTTCTAACAAAAGCGATGTAATGATGACTGACTATAAACAACATATGGGGCTAAGGCTGGCTTCACACCATGGTTTTGTTCCTGTCAGTGGGATCCTGTTTATTGCAGGACCACACGGACAGGAACGGACAGGTCCAGGTTGTAAACTCCAGATTCCGTTTCTGTGTCCGGATCCGTAATTTTGAGGGATCCGAACACAGGAAAATCTGGGGGGAGCCGAGCCAGGCAAGTGGTATCGGTGCTGTTACTTTCACTTTAGCAGTGTATCTACATACACTGCTAAAGTGAAATTAAAGAAAGGAATAGTTAAAAATAAAAAATAAGTGCTCACCTCTCCGCCAAGTGTCCCGAGATGCGTGGCATTCACCTACGATGGCTGAAGGACCTTAAGCAGCTGACCTGGAAGGGGCAGGGCAACTCGATCAGCAGATGCGTCACATGACCAAATCAGCTGTGCGGTTTAAATGGCCCACCAAAACCGATCGGTTTTGATGGGTGATTTAAACCGCTCAGCTGATGCAGTCATGTGACACATCAGCTGATTGGGTTGCCGCCCCTTCCCGGTCAGCTGATTAAGGTCTTCAGCCATCGGAGGTGGATGCCTCGCATTGCGGAAAACTCGGCGGGGACGTGAGCATGTATATTTTTTATTTTTAATCATTACTTTCTTTAATTTCACTTTAGCAGTACATGTAGATACACTGCTAAAGTGAAATTACCCATAGGCTCCCCTATTATGTGCGCCGCACCGCTCCGGATTCCTTTCTTTCCGGTTTAGTCCATTTTTTTCACCGGAACCCAAAGTCGAAGCAGTCTTCGATTTTGAGGATGGGAAAAAACAGGACAGAAGCAAATCCAGGACTGAACTGTCAGAATCAGATGGCCATTTATGGCCAATCCGGCACCATAGGTATACATTGGAGGCAAAAACGGATCCTGCTCTGTCCTTTTCAAAACAGACAGAACAGGATCCAAAAAAACATGGTGTGAAGCCAGCCTTAGGTCATGGGCTAAATCTAGGGTAAATGTCCAGCACTTATACCAGTGTGGGAACATCCAAGAAAGAGTTACTAGTGAATAGAGTAGGAATATAGGGTTAAGAAGTTTAAGAGAATCGGAATTGTGGGGGGATGGGATGCCCACAGCATTTCAGGAACCTATTTATAGTAAGACTGTCGAGGGATAGGTAGTATTCGTGCAGGAATATTGAATTGATCCTCTCCGCCACATCCCCTAGCAAAGGGGGGACTTGGGACTTCCATCTAGCAGCCAGGCTAATTCTAGATGCTGTTATGATGTGCAAAACAATCCCTCTGAAGTCGAATGGAATTAGATCAATCCTAACATTCAACACTGCCGATAAGAGCTCCAGATCAACCCAATTGACTGTTCTCAATAAACTATCAATGAGCATCCAGAAAGGAGCAATTTTTGGGCAGAACCACAACATATGGGACAGCCAGAGAGCCTCTTCTGCCACAATTTGTATCACCTGATGAAGATAGCCTACATGCTATTGAAACGAGTTGTGGCCATACAAGGAGCTGATAATAAAAGGTTTGAGAATCTGTTAATACATTCCCTTTGCTTTATGCCATAGCGCTCATAAACTCCAGTATCCATTTTCCCTTTGTTTATGTTATAATCCCATTGTGAGATCACTGGTAGAGCTACTCTGGGCCAGGGCGTTTTCTAAATCCTCCTTTTTGAGGACCTGGGAAGCATCTTAACTACAATAACAGCGGTAGGACCTGCGGTCATGTCACATCTGGCCTGGATCACGTGACCTCCTGGATTCACAGTGGCTGAGGTGTACTACAGGCCGGCTTATCGTGCAGCTCCCTAGCGGGGTCTCCTCTGCTTTCAGGCATATACCGCTGTTGTGCATGACTGCACAAGCCCCTGGGTGAGTGGCCAATTGGTGTGCAATCTGTTAACCCTCGAGACTACCAGGTTTCACACATTGTTCTCCTGTACCTTTTGTTCTTCGACCACACTGTTAGATTTCAATGTATGTTGTATGCTATTTGTTTGTGATTTGGCCAATTTTTACAATAACATTCCAGTTTTAAAACAGCAAGTTATAGGCAAGTTGTTCAGATGTTTTTGGTCATGTGACTTGTGTGTGAATTGCTATAGTGAGGCACATGTCACCATGTAGCCCAAACATAATGGGAATAGACCTTGAAAGACTAATACTCATGGTAGGCATGTTGAATGGAGTTCTATTCCAAAATATATTGCCACTGGTAACTTACAGTGCCAAATTTTATTGGACTCAATAATTGTTTGGTCCTTAACTGTGTAATTTTTTGCTCGTAAACATTGTCTACTTACTGTATTTTTAATTGCACAGTACCCTGTCACATAGCTCTTGTGTTACATTTCCAGATGGAATGATAAAGTGGTGGGACCTGGACAGTGGACGCCTCTCTCTGTCAGCAGCTAAACATTCAGGAATGGTCACCAACCTTTTATACTGGACAGATACAAAGCTAGTTTTCTCATCATCAAATGATGGTTCCCTGATTGTTTGGACTTCTGGAGCAGTTGTTTTAGATAAAATCATGGTATGTAAAATTTTTGCTTTTTGTTAATTGTTATTTTTAAAAAATATGAATGTATGAATACAATTATATATTGTTACTACAAAAATAATTCACACTTTACCCTGAAAAATTGCTTTAATGGGGTTGTCTCCCACTAGGACAGCCCCTTTTGTTTTTACATTTCCTGAGGTAAAATAAAAACCTCTGCTTAACTCCTGTGCTGGCGCCATTCCAGCAATGTCGGTAATCACATTCACAGAGCACTCATGACATTGTGACAACACGCGAATCCTGCCTCCAATCAACCTCAGTTTCTCTATCCCTGACTGTGAACTGAGGAGAAATCAACAGAACGTGAGCAGCAGCCTTAGCATTCACTTTCTGTTGTTTAATTAATTTGTCTAAAGGAGGGGGGAGAGATGCTGGCAGTTGGTTGGTGTCCTGAAGAAGGAGTGAGGAAAATACTCCAAAATGCACTGAATACAACTGCTCTGTGTAACATACCAATGTAATGAATGTGATATCTGGCATTCTCTCTTGTCTTGATGCGCATTTCGACATGACTTCCTCAGGGGGCATCCTCTCAGTGCAGGAGGAACACTAGATCTCACATTAATTACATTGGTATGTTACTCTGAGCAGTTCTATTTCACTATGCTTGTGATGCGCCCCAGGATTGTGGGGTAATCGTAATCGGGCAGCAGTTCTGCTGGGGAGTCATGGGGATCGAGACCAGTGAAGAGTGATGTTCAATCTGAACTGTTCGCCAATTTCAAATTCGACCTGTTTTGGGCTATGTTCGAGTCATTTGACGAATGCAAACAATTTGCTAAAAATGTGGTAATTCAAGGTTATGTTCAATAACGCTTCTTGACCAAAAGCGTTACTGACTTTTCACATTAATGCTTTTGTTCAACTTTATTTCCCTCCTCACCATATTATCAGTGTTGCAGCTCAGTGTCAGACGCCGCCGCTGCTGCTGTGTGCGCTACATAGATAGTTAGATAGCGATTCCAAGCCAAGTTAGATAGAGAAATAGTTAGTAAGTTTAGGGGCACCTTCCAAGAACAGCCCTTTTTAGGGCTTAAAAGCAGTGTGCCAGGCAGGTCTGTTCCAGTGCTGAGCAAGAATTTTTTACAGCATCTGGCCAAATCTAGCCAAGTAAATCCATTTCGGCTAGTAGTAGTGTGAGCCAAGCACTGGTGTAGCACTGTTGTGAAGAAAGGTACACCTTCTGTCTTTACTAGCCATTTTTTACTACATCTAGCCAAGCAAATACTTTTTGGCTAGTAGCAGTGTGTCAGGCACTGGTGTAGCACTGCTGTGAAGAAAGCTTCAACTCCTGTCTTTAATAGCCATTTTTTACTACATGTAGCCAAGCAAATCCTTTTTGGCTAGTTTCACAGGGTAGCTGTGGTCCAATGTTCTGTTGAAATCTACCAAGACACAGCACAAAAAACAGTTTTGCATTGCATCTGCCCAAACCTACTTACCAAAACCTATTTAGGGTAGTACCACTGTTTGACTAGGCAGCTGTGGTCCAGTGATCTGTTGAAATCTACCACAACACAGCACAGAAAACAGTTTTGTTTTGCATCTGCCCAAACCTATTTACCAAAATATATTTAGGGTAGTGTGGCGCCCCTGCGGTTAGGCGCCACAGGGTAGTATTACACTTGAATATAAAAATGTGTTTTTCCTTGTAAGTTGCTAGTTCAGGGTTTAAACCTTATGGAGTCTATTTTTAGCACTCACTTAGGACCGCACCACTTAGAGTAGGGGGAACTGTAATATAGTAGGTTCCACAGGGTGGGGGCGGAGCTTAGGATAGAGTAGAGTGACAGTTGACAGTTTTACCTCAGTCGGTGCTGGGAAGGCAGACAGAGTGGTCACGCCTGGCAGCCCAGCTGAGTGGAGGGTACCCCATCTTTATGGTGGGGACCCAGGACAGAAGGCAACGGGCCAGGACTGGTAGGAGCCAGCTGGTCATGTTGAGGGGACACCGGTGACACGGACAACCGAGGCAGCCAGGAGTTCAGCCCTGACTGAAAAACCGACGAGCTGTAGGCCCAACAGAAACGGGTTGCTGACAGCGCCACAAAGGTACCTCTCCCCTCAGGACTGAAAACCGGTTCAGGACACTAGAAGAAACTAAAAGGGACAGACATATACTGCGGAGCTGGAAGGGAGCCTCTTTGCTATTTGCCCGGGTTGCCTTATCCAGGCTGAGTAGTGGACAGACCTTATCTTCTAGACACAGACCGTAGGACTGGCGGGGGAGCTCTTCAAAGGTGGTAAAGACTGAAAGATCTAGAGAAAGAAAGTAGTAGATCCTGAAAGACTAAGAGAGGACATCTAGAGACTCCATAAGAGAAACCCTGAGTTGGCAGCAGCCCCCTGAAACCAAACTGTACCGTGTCTTGTTATGCCATCAGTCGGTACCAAGTAAAGCAGAGTTAAACTGGAACTGTTTCTGTTATTCTTTCTGCCGCAGCCCGTAGGGCTTAACATCATCAACATCATCAGCAGAAGGGGTAAGAACTGCACCACCATTACCATCACTGTCCTCCCTCACCGTCTTACCACAACAGCTGCCCTGAGGTAAAGCTCCACCTGTGGGGAGCTGTACCACACTTAGCTGCCTCATCCATCACCTCAGTGGCCGGCTGGCAGCGCCGGTACCACCTTTATAGTTTGATGCTGTATTTCTCCATCACTTGTTTGTACTTTTTTTATTATTGTAGGTTTTTCAGACCTTTTACCACTGATTCTCATTACAAGGCTGAACTCACATTCATATGAGAATCCTTTGTTCCTGAGAATTCCTTTCCTCAGGTAGACGTCTTGGTTGATAAACATGAACAATTCACAGCATATCCCTTATCATTATGGATCCCATAGAAATGATCTGAATAACCATCATCTGTCGAGTTATCAATGTTACCCCTGATGACTATGTTTTGAATGGGGTCTAGCCTTATGATCCTGAATGTCTTTGTCTTTGTTCATATTTATATGTTGTTTTTCTTCCCCTTCCTTTTTCCCTGGTAACATGATTGTTTTGAAATTTTGTCATGACTATTTGTTTACACACATGTGTTTCTTATGTTTATGTCATATAGTGTCAGTTGGCTGAAGAAGGCTACTTATAGCCGAAACGTTCCTTTACTGACAAGACAATAAAAACAGGAATTGATGCAATATTTTCTCATTTTCATTATTGTGTGCCTGAGATACTATATATTTTAGTCTGTTATTTTTCTGAAGAGCACCTTTACATACCAGTGAGCCGGGTTTACCCCTTTATAGGTACCATCTTACCGGACTCTACAGGTTGCGTCACGTTCCCCTGTAAATAACCCCTTTAACCCCCACCGTTTACCATCTACATCTGGTATAATTGATCACCAGGGCACGGCATCGGGGTCCCGACCATCCGTGACTCCCCACACAGTAAGCCCCGGTGTCCGAGTCCCTCACCCACCCTAGCTCTGGTTGAATCAGTAGTACCACAGTTTGACTAGGTAGCTGTATTCCAGTGTTATGTTGAAATCTACCACCACACAGCACAGAAAACACTTTTGCATTGCATCTGCCCAAACCTACTTACCAAAACCTATTTAGGGTAGTACCACTGTTTCACTAGGTAGCTGTGGTCCAGTGTTCTGTTGAAATCTATCGCCACACAGCGCAGAAAACACTTTTGCATTGCATCTGCCCAAACCTACTTACCAAAACCTACTTAGGCCGGGGTCACACATGCCAATCCGCTTTTTTAAGCCTTTAGAAAAACGGATCAATTTTTTTAAGGGTGCCAATAGTGTCTCCTGAGGTCCTGGACGTTTCTTGGAATTTTTTTGGACTTAGTAATGTTTTCTCCAAAAATGCATGCTTTAACGCATGGTGTCTATATGTACCATGCGTCTACCATAGGGCCCCATGTTAAAAAAACACATCCTTTTTTGAATGCACCCAAAAATGCTGCTAGCAGCGTTTTTTGAGATGCTGCACAAAAACAAATGTATTTTTTGAAAAATGCACACACACAGGCGTGAACACATATGCGTTTTTGAACTTTGAAAAAAAAATGAGAAAAATTATCCCAAAAACAGATTTAAGCCAAAAACAGATGGTATGTGTGACCCTGCCTTAGGGTACTACCACTGTTTCACTAGGTAGCTTTGTTCTAGTGTTCTGTTTAAATCTACGGCCACACAGCGCTGCAACACTCTTGTATTGCATCTGCCCAAACCTACTTACCAAATCCTATTTAGGGTAGTGCCACTGTTTAACTAGGTAGCTGTGGTCCATTGTTCTGTTGAAATCTACCACGACACAGCGCAGAAAACTCTTCTGACTATGGGTTAACACAGATGGGTGACATTTCTGGGAGAGAAAAAAAAAACCTCTGTTTAAATGCTGCTGAAGAGGGAGAGAATGATTGGCAGCGGTGGGCAGATTAAACATGCAGGGGGTGGGAATCTGCCCTTTGGCTGCAGCCCCTAGCCACCTCCTTAATGGCTGGAGCATGTAAGTTTTCTAAGTGTATTATCTTGGGGTACAGGGCTGCTCAAGTGCTGGGTGACCCCTTGCCTGCATGCTGCAGACATGCTGCATCCAGTGCTGTAATTAGATCACCATGCCTGGTTTGGTGACAGATCCTCTTTAAGACTGATTTTTCAAAGGTTTTATGGACTGATGAAATGAAAGTGACTCTTCATGGGCCAGATGGATGGGCCAGAGGCTGTATCAGTAAAGGGCAGAGCTCCACTCCGACTCAGACACCAGCAAGGTGGAGGTGGGGTACTGGTATGGGGTGAAATCATCAAAGATGAACTTGTGGGACCTTTTTGGGTTGAGGATGGAGTGAAGCTCAACTCCCAGACGTACTGCCAGTTTATGGAAGACAACTTCTTCAATCAGTGGTACTGTAAGAAGTCGGTATCGTTCAAGAAACACATGATTTTCATGCAGGACAATGCTCCATCACATGCATACAACTACTCCACAGCATGCCTGGCCAGTAAAGGTCTAAAAAAAGAAAAAATAATGACATGGTCCCCTTGTTCACCTGAACCCCATAGAGAACCTGTGGTTCCTCCTAAAATGTGAGATTTACAGGGAGGGAAAACAGTACACCTCTCGGAACAGGCTGTGGAAGCTGCTGCTAGAAATGTTGATCATAAACAGATCAAGCAACTGACAGAATCTATGGATGGAAGGCTGTTGAATGTCATCACAAAGAAAGGTGGCACCTAATGCCGCAATTACACGCCGCCACAAGGTGCTCCACAGAAGGTATTTGCATTCCCCGGGAGTGCCGACGGGTGCCGCAGGTTACCTACTGTGGAGCACCTTCCCTGATTTACACGCCACTACCACAAGGGAATCTGGGCATACATATTGTGCGCCGTAACTACATAGGCGTGACAGAGTTGTGTATTACGCAACGCTCGTACGGTGATTGGGCAATGCAATAACATGCATAGTGTATTTGAAATATGGCGCCAAAGCGCGCGCCGTTATTCTGATTGGTCGGCGCTGAACGCGGGCGACCAATCAGGATAGCGCGCCATGGCGCCATGTGTAAAATCCACCCATGACTTCAGATTTTACACATGGCGCCGTGGCGAGCGCCGCTGTGCTGATTGGCCGCCCGCATTCAGCGCCAACCAATCAGAATAGCGGCGTGCGCCATGGCGCCATATTTCAAATACACTGAGCATAGTGTATTTGAAATATGGCGCCATAGCTATTCATTGGTCGGCGGTAAACGCGGCGACCAATCAGAAAAGCGGCGCGCGCCATGGCGCCATATTTCAAATACAATATGGCATCATGGCGCGAGCCGCTCCTCTGATTGGTCGACGCTAAATGCGGCCGCGGCGACCAATCAGAAGAGTACTGTGGCTTGGCGCGCGGTTTGAGTGCTGCGAAGGCCAATTGTGGAGACCCGGGGGTCAGTGGGTGCTCTCGTCCGCAGGCCCAGCCGCCTTTACAAAGACAACGTGAACCAGGGCTCATCCCCAACTGAACGCCCGAGCTCCTTAACCGTGGGCGAAATACTACTCAGACAACACAGGGTGAGGGAATCACAATATTAAGGCTTTATTGGATCCCCAAACAGTTAACAGCATATAACGCATAACCAAGCACAACACATAATGTAACAGGCAACAGAGTCTCACCCTTCCGCTGGCTCACCAGGGATTAGAATATAGCACAGCAAAGTCTGTAGCCAGGTGACTGTATCGTCCCAACCTGGGTTGCTTCCTTATCCTTATGGAGTCTTTATCACAGCCGAATCCGATGATCCGATGCTGAAGTCCTTGTACTTCTATAGTCCGTGTTCTGATCCCCTTGGTCGGCACTGAAATGCCTAGGCCTGGGGTTATGGCTCGCTAATCAGACCCGAACACCCTGCCTGTATCCAATCTTCAATCTATCTAACTCTGGTTAATGAACACATCTCCTTATATACCTTCAGCCCTCATTGCAGGATATTGGGAACATCACAATAGGTGGAATAAAACTGTCTTTTCATTTGCTGGACCTCAAGCCTCATTTAACATATTTTTAGTAGTATTAAGTCCTGTGAAGGGAGAGCCACATACAGATGGTTTACCTAGCACCTAGCAGGATACATTTACATAGTAATACAACGGGCAGTTAGCATAATTAGGTTTTCTGAGCCTCTGTCCCTCTGACCTTCTTAAGACAAAAAGTTGAGCTGATTACATACACACTGTCAACATTTCCAAACATCTTCAAGACTGGTAAAAACAATGAGTGTCCCCTAACAAGGTAGGAATTAAATCACAATACAAAGAGGCAATATAATTGGATTATATACGTCAACAATGGGTATACAAAATACAGTCTGGCCAAATTTTAGGAACTTAACCCATGAGTGGCATATTCCAAGTTGTAACAAACTCCCATACTGTCTGGGTTACATAAGAAATCATCATATGTTCTACATTGAAGGAGTCAATTTCATCACAGGCACCACCGCTGCGAGCAGCCTGGAGATGACCGGCTGACGCTGGTCATCTCCCGGCTAGCCCGCCGCTGGCCGGAGTTTACACCGGAGCTCAGCCGCGGCTACTGCGGCACAGAGGTCAGCGGCTCGCCAGCCGGGAAATGACCGGCTAACGCCGTTTATCTCCCGGCTGGCTCGCCGCGGACCTCCGTGCTGCAGGTAGCTATGGCTGAGCTCTGGTTAGTGGCTCGCCTGCCGGGAGATGACCGGCTAACGCCGGTTGTCTCCCGGTTAGCTCGCGCGCGCTGGGTCCATCGTTTGCCAGACCGTGCATACCTGCTCACGCGCCGCTTCCGCCGGGCTGCAACTTGGCGCGAAATTCAAATGTTCAGCACGCGCTATTTGCATACTCTGAGCTCATTGGCCGCCGCCGAAGGCTGCCTCTGTGTGGCGCACGATTTCGGTTACAGACACACACAAAAAACCCTTAGACAATTATATAGTAGATAATGTAAATTCTGTCATGCATCTACAGGGTGGGCCATTTATATGGATGCACCTAAATAAAATGGAAATGATTGGTGATATCAACTTCCTGTTTATGGCGCATTAGTATATGGGAGGGGGAAAACTTTTCCAGATGGGCGGTGACCATGGCAACCATTTTGAAGTCAGTCATTTTGGATCCAACTTTATTTTTTTTAATGGGAAGAGGGTCATGTGACACATCAAACCTATTGAAAATTTCATAAACAATGGTGTGCTTGGTTTTAAAGTAATTTTATTCTTTCATGAGTTATTTACAAGTTTATGACCACTTATAAAATGTGTTCAAAGTGCTGCTAATTGTTAGATTGTGAATGCAACCCTCTTCTCCCACTCTTGACACACGGATAGCAACACCACAGAAGAAATGCTAGCACAGGCTTCCAGTATCTGGTGTTGCAGATGCTGCACATCTCGTATCTTCACAGCATAGACAATTGCCTTCAGATGAGTGATGAAGCAAACTATTTTGTGAATGGTGAAGTTAACAAACAAAACCACCGCTATTGGTCTGACACTAACCCACAGTGGATACATCCCTCCAAGACTGTTGAAGCACAAAAATTGATGGTATGGTGTGGTATTGTCACGTTTGGGAGGTGAGGGAATCAGGTGACTAGATGGTGCAATGGGCAAAGGGGGTCAGATGAGCCTAATCTGACCTTGATGCTGGGGTCCCTGACTTAACCTGATCTCAGAGGTACCTCTGATGGTGAGGAGGTCCAAGCTACCACCCTTTTACCCTGAGCTCTTTATTAGCCCTAGGCTGAGGGCCCCTACCTCCACCCAAGGGTTATGAATCACAGCTTCTCCCAAGGCAATAGATCTCCAGGAGAGACTTCAGCACAGCAGCAAGACGTCTTCTTAGCTCAATGACCAAGAGTAAACTAACTTTATAAATGGCGTCTGACAGAGGAGAGGGAAAGCTATTTAATGCCAGGGGAATAGGATTCTCGGTGTGTCACTCATCAACCACTCAACCAGGCCCAAGACCAGGGACCACTGACCGCTGTGCGCACCCTAAGGAAAGGGTCGGAGGCAAGTGGAGAAAGCAGGGAACTAAGAAGGGGAACCTGTTGCTACAGCCCTTTAGTACACCCAGGCATTGGAGTCTGACGCTGCCAGCATTCAGAGCTACAGCAAAAGCCCGGAAGACTCAGGAGGAGTTCAGCGCTGAGGAGAGCCAATAAGAGACACTAAACTGACCAAGTATAGGACCAGGGACCTGGTTATTTCTCTGGACTGTACCTGTTACCTTGTCACCAGTAAAAGGTACGAAACAACGATCACTGGGTGTGTGTGCCTGCTTAACCGTTGCAATTCACCACCTTGTCTGCAGAGACGCAACTACTACTCCCCTCATCCATCCCCGCTGCCCTGAGTTAAAGCTCCACCTGTGGGGAGCTGTACCACACTCTGCTGCACCCACCATCACCTCAGCGGCCGGCTGCAGCACTGATATACCCGTTATCAGGAACCATAGGTGGCGTCACGTTAACAATCCCATTATCCCCCACCGTTCCCCGCCATTGAGGGTCCAGGGCATGGGATCGGGGATCGACCAGCCATGATCCCCCCCATCGAAGCCGCCATTAGCCCCGGTACCCGAGTACCCCATACCCTGTCGACCGCCTCATTCACATCTATACCTCATGCAGCTCTTAAAGGAAAACAACACACAGCAGCATTCAGCAATGTCAGTGCTATCTAAGTGCGTGACAGTACCCCATCTTTTAAGAAAGGCCTCAGGACTCGATAACAGACACATCTGAGATAAGTCCACATCCCCTGAGTGGTGAGATATGAAGACGTTACGGGTTGCCAAAACTGGGTGTAGATCAAGTCAGTACAGCATAGGATTGCAAGTGGCCAATATCCCAAATGGTCCTACAACCCCGGAACTTGTAGTCCCAATAGCACGCCTCCACCTGATGTGCTTGGAAACACCCACACATACTCATTCACACCCAGGTCTGGACCTCCACGTTTATTTCCACACATGCGGACACAGTCAGAGGGTGCAGGCTTAGGTAGGCAAGTACCAGGCGTGTTCCTCTGAACCCCCACCCTTGGGATATACAGTAAAAACAATCACCCTTCTCCTGACCCTCTTCCTAGGATGACGCCCAGAGGCACCTGGAGTCGGGAGCGTGGCGTGCCCTCCACCCCCACCCAGAGGTAAACTTCCAACCTCCTTGACTGAAAAAGTTGGTGTAGCTGTCATCACCACGGCAGAGAGGGAAGTACCGTGGCAAGTACCCTCACAGGCAGTACCCCAGCGAACCACCTCCCGGGCCCACCAGTCAATTACTGGGTTGTGCTTTCTCAGCCAAGGGAGACCCAAAACAATGGGGGTCGGTAAATTCTCCAAGATGTAATAAGAAAGGAACTCGTGGTGATGAGTTCCTATGCTCAAGTTCACATTATGTACAACTTGGGATATCACCTTGTGGTTGAGCGGAACCAAGTCAATGGCGGAGACAGGAATGGGTCTAGCTAAGGCGCTACAGATGAAGCCATGAGTCTGCGCAAAGCAAGAATCCATAAGAATGACTCCCGCTCTGCTATCAACTAGCACCGGCATAGTCTCAGTTTTTCCATCTACCAGCACTTTGGCAGACAGTGTGAAAGGAAACTTAGAAAAAAAGGTCATCATCTCCTTCCAAATGACCCAAGAGAGGCTACGCCTGAGACTGTGTATTTGTTCCGGAGCAATGCGGACAAACCTTGATAAAATTATCAGCTTTTTTGCAATAAAAACAAGCTCCGCCCACTTAATGAACTGCAACTACAGGGGGTTTAACACGAGGGCCAACTGCATAGGTTCATCGCATTCAGCCTCCTTAACAGGAATAGCCAGAGGGGACAAGCAGGTTTCGGTCTCTTCCTCAGACATCTGTCTACCCTGATGGCTAAGGACAACGCAGCCTTCAATAAATCAGGTGCAGCGTACTGAACCAGGGTGTCTTGCAGTCTTGCTGACAAATCCAAGCAGAACTGACTCCTGAGGGCTGGGTCATTCCACAGGGTGTCAGTCGCCCACCTCCGAAACTCTGAGCAGTACTCCTCCACTGCTGGTGACCCCTGCTTGAGTTTACGGAGGTTTGACTTAGCAAGAGTCAACCTATCTGGTTCACATACACCTGAGCCACAGCAACAAAAAACCTGTCCACCGACTGCAGCGATGGTAAGTCGGTTGGGAGTGAAAAGGCCCAGGTCTGGGGATCTCACTTAAGGAGGGAGATTATATTCCCCACCCGCTGTTCCTTGCTCCCAGATGAATGGGGCCGAAGCCTGAAATAAAGTTTATAGTCCTCTTCGAACACCAAGAATTTATCTCTTTCCCCAGAAAACCTATTTGGAAGGGATATCTTGGGTTCAGGTATGGCGTGGGCATGAGCAGAGGCCAGATACCCCACAACCTGCTGTAGCTGCTGCACCACCTGAGCTCACAGACCAGTGACCTCAGCTGAGATAGTTTGCATCACTTGTGAGAAGGCATCTGCAGAGGATGTCTGAGACATATTGGCTCAGAGGAAAAAATGGTAATGGGCCTTTTATAATGTCACGCTTGGAAGGTGAGGGAATCAGGTGACTAGATGGTGCAATTGACAAAGGGGTTCAGGGGAGCCTAATCTGACCCTGATACTAGGGTCCCTTGCTCGCCCTGATCTCAGAGGTACCTCTGATGGTGAGGAGGTCCGAGCCACCACCCTTTTACCCTAAGCTCCTGATTAGCCCTAGACTGAGTGCCCCTACCGCCACCCACGGGTTATGGATCACAGCTTCTCCCAAGGCAATAGATCTTCAGGAGAGACTTCAGCACAGCAGCAAGACATCTTCTCAGCTCAATGACCAAGAGTAGACTAAATAACGCCATAAATGGCATCTGACAGAGGAGAGGGAAAGCTACTAAAAGCCAGGGAGAGGGGATTCTCAGTGAGTCACACATCAACCACTCAACCAGCAGCTGAACATAAGTGAGTGCAACTCAGGAGCACAACACAGGAGTCAGGACCTTCACATCTATACCTCATGCAACTCTTAAAGGAAAACAACATACAGCAGCAATGTCAGTGTAATGTAAGCACGTGTCAGGTATATGGGGTACAAAGATAGTGGGGCCATTCTTCACCAATGGATACCTCAATGCCACTGGATATCTGAATCATGTAGCAATTTCAGATATCTAGTGGCATTGAGGTTCTCATTGATGAAGAATTGTACCCCATATACCACACCATACCATCAATTTTTGTGTTATAACAGTCTTGGAGGGATCTATCCTGTGGGTTAGTATCAGACCAATAGCGGTGGTTTTGTTGGTTAACTTCAGCATTCACAAAAAAGTTTGCTTCATCACTCATCTGAAGGTATGAGATGTGTAGCATGTGAAAGATCGGATACTGGAAGCCTGTGCTAGCATTTCTTCTGCGGTGTTGCTATCAGACAGTGTGTCAAGAGTGGGAGAAGAGGGTTGCATTGACAATCCAACACAATGGGCAGCACTTTGAACACATCTTATAAGTGGTCATAAACATGTAAATAACTAATCTATTATAATAAAACCCTAAGGCTACTTCCGTCAGGATGTAACGGTATGCTACGTCACATCCTGGCTAAAGTAGTCTCTAAACCACTGTGGGTGTTCTAATATGGCCGCCCATACGCCATATTAGAACACCCAAGTGATGAGTATGCTACTATGGCGGCTGCTGCCCGCTGCACACTCTCCCAGCCTGCTGCCAGGAGTCCACCCAGTCCCCGCAGCCCCCCCTCCCACACTCGCCATCTATCCTCCCCACTGCCGGTCAGCTGGGGCTTGCAGGACCTGAGATGATGTCACTGGTATGGGTGGGGCTATATCACATGACTGTGACATCATCACAGGCACTTTCCACGCACCGAGAGCAAGTAGGTACTGGAGCCCGTCCTCTGCCCTGACACACACACTACACACTGCCACACACTACACTCTGCCACACAGTACACACTGCCACACACTACACACTGCCACACACTACACTCTGCCACACACTACACACTGCTATACTCTACACACTGCCACACAC
Source organism: Allobates femoralis (assembly GCA_033576535.1). Lineage (NCBI taxonomy): Eukaryota > Metazoa > Chordata > Amphibia > Anura > Aromobatidae > Allobates > Allobates femoralis. The sequence goes on from JARQOC010000004.1 coordinate 495,708,550, forward strand.
TACACTCTGCCACACACTACACTCTGCCACACACTACTCACTGCCACACACTACACACTTCTATATTCTACACACTGCAACACACCACACTCTGCCACACACTACCCACTGCCACACACTGCACACTGCCACACACTACACTCTGCCACACACTACACACTGCCACACACTACACACTGCTATACTCTACACACTGCCACACACTGCCCACTGCCACACACTACACTCTGCCACACACTACACACACACACACACCCTCCATGCACTGTCCACTATACTTACCACCGGCCCTGCGTCTTCCCCGCCGCCTGGATCCTCAGTCCTCCGTTCCACCGACATGTCGCAGGCCCCGGAGGACTGCATCCAATATGGCGTCCGTGAAGTCTCGCGAGAGTTCCCGGACGCCATATTGGAAGAAACATGTCGACCGGACGGAGGAGTGGAGCCAAGATGCTGAGGACGGAAGAGCAAAGATGCGGCGGCGGAGAAGACGATTATTCGGTGGTAAGTATGGCAGGCAGAGTGCCTCTGTCCTCTGCTGACCACTCTGCCTGCCACACTGTGCTGACCACTCTGCCCGCCGCACTGCGCTGACCACTCTGCCCGCCGCACTGCGCTGACCACTCTGCCCGCCGCACTGCGCTGACCACTCTGCCCACCGCACTGTGCTGACCACTCTGCCCACCGCACTGCGCTGACCACTCTGCCCACCGCACTGCGCTGACCACTTTGCCCACTGCACTGCGCTGACCACTCTGCCCCCCACACTGCGCTGACCACTCTGCCCGCCGCACTGCGCTGACCACTCTGCCCACTACACTGCGCTGACCACTCTGCCCACCGCACTGCGCTGACCACTCTCTGCCCCCCGCACTGCGCTGACCACTCTGCCCGCCACATTGTGCTGACCACTCTGCCCACCGCACTCACTGCTAACCCTTGAGCCACCGTACAGTGCTAAACACTGAGCCACCGTACAGTGCTAAACACTGAGCGACCATACTTTTCTAACCACTGAGCCACCGCGCAGTGCTAACCACTGAGCCACCGTGCAGTGCTAACCACTGAGCCACCACGCAGTGCTAACCACTGAGTCACCGCGTAGTGTTAACCACTGAGCCACTGCGCAGTGCTAGCCACTGAGCCATCGCGCAGTGCTAACCACTGAGCCATCGCCCAGTGCTAACCACTGAGCCACTGCGCAGTGTGAAACACTGAGCCACTGCGCAGTGCTAACCCCTGAGCCACCGCGCAGTGCGAACCACTGAGCCACCATGCAGTGCAAACCACTGAGCCACTGCGCAGTGCAAACCACTGAGCCACCACACAGTGCGAACTACTGAGCCACCGCGCACTGCGAACCACTGAGCCACCGCGCAGTGCTAACCACTGAGCCACCGTTTACTCTGCTAACCACTGAGCTGCCGTACAGTGCTCCATCCTCCCTCACCCCTCCGCTTTGTCCTCCATCCTTTTCCCACCGCTCTGTGCTCCGTCCTCCCCCTGCCTGTGCCGTTCCATCCTCCTCCACCGCTTCCTTCTCCTTCCTTTGTCTTCCTCCCCTCCGCCACTCTATCCTCCATCCTCCCCCTGCCTGTGCTGCTCCGTCCTCCCCCACCCCAACACTTTGTCCTCCGTCCTCCTCCCCCCGCCGCTCTGTCCTCCATCCTCCCCCTGCTGCTCCGTCCTTCCCCACTCCACCGCTTCCTCTTCCTTCCTTTGTCCGCCTCCTCTCCGACACTCCATCCTCTGTCCTACCCCTGCCTCTGCTGCTCTGGCCTCCTCCACCCCATTGCTTTGTCCTCCATCCTCCTCTACCCCGCCGCTTTGTGCTCCGTCTTTCCCCTGCCGCTCCATCCTCCCCCTGCCTGTGCTGCTCCGGCTTCCCCCACCCCATCACTTCATCCTTCATCCACCTCTCCCCCACGGCTCTGTTCTCCGGCCTCCCTCTGCCGCTTCATCCTCCCCCTGCCTGTGCCGCTGCATCCTCCCCCACCCCACCGCTTCCTCCTCCTTCGTCCTCCTCCCCTCCGCCACTCCATACTCCGTTCTCCCCCTGCCAGTGCTGCTCCATCCTCCCCCACCCCGCCACTATGTCCTCCATCCTCCTCCTCCCACCGCTCTGTGCTCCGTCCTCCCACTGCCTGTGCTGCTCAATCCTCCTCCACCACTTCCTCCTCCTTCCTTTGTCCTCCTCCTCTCCGTCACTCCATCCTCCCCCTGCCTGTGCTGCTCCATCCTCCCCCACCCCACCGCTTTGTCCTCTGTCCTCCTCCCCCCGCCGCTCTGTGCTCCGTCCTCCACCTGCTGCTCTGTCCTCCCCCTTCCTGTGCCACTCCATCCTCCCCCACCTCACCACTTCCTCCTCCTTCCTTTATCCTCCTCCCCCCGCCAATCCATCCTCCGTCCTCCCCCTGCCTGTGCTGCTCTGGCCTCCCTCACCCCACTGCTTCGTCCTCCATCCTCCTCCCACCGCCGCTCTGTGCTCCATCCTCCCCATGTCTGTGCCACTCCATCCTCCCCCACCCCACCGCTTCCTCCTCCTTCCTTTGTCCTCCTCCCCTCCGCCACTCCATCCTCCGTCCTCCCCCTGCCTGTGCTGCTCCGGCTTCCCCCACCCCGCTGCTTCGTCCTCCATCCTCCTCTCCCCCGCCGATCTGTGCTCTGTCCTCCCCCTGCCGCTCTGTCCTCCCCCTGCCGCTCTGTCCTCCCCCTGCCGCTCTGTCCTCCCCCTGCCACTCTGTCCTCCCCCTGCCGCTTCGTCCTCTCAGTGCCTGTGCCGCTCCATCCTCCCCCACCACTTCCTCCTCCTTCCTTTGTCCTCCTCACCTTTGTCACTCCGTCCTCCATCCTTCCCCTGGCTGTGCTGCTCCGTCCTCCCCCACCCTGCCGCTTCATCCTACATCCTCCTCCCCCCCGCCGCTCTGTGCTTCGTCCTCCCCCTGCCGCTCCGTCCTCCCCCTGCCTGTGCTGCTCAATCCTCCTCCACCGCTTCCTCCTCCTTCCTTTGTCCTCCTCCTCTCCGTCACTCCATCCTCCCCCTGCCTGTGCTGCTCCATCCTCCCCCACCCCACCGCTTTGTCCTCTGTCCTCCTCCCCCCGCTGCTCTGTGCTCCGTCCTCCACCTGTTGCTCTGTCCTCCCCCTTCCTGTGCCGCTCCATTCTCCCCCACCTCACCGCTTCCTCCTCCTTCCTTTATCCTCCTCCCCCCGCCAAACCATCCTCCGTCCTCCCCCTGCCTGTGCTGCTCTGGCCTCCCCCACCCTGCTGCTTCGTCCTCCATCCTCCTCCCCCCGCCGCTCTGTGCTCCATCCTCCCCCTGTCTGTGCCACTCCATCCTCCCCCACCCCACCACTTCCTCCTCCTTCCTTTGTCCTCCTCCCCTTCGCCACTCCATCCTCCGTCCTCCCCCTGCCTGTGCTGCTCCGGCTTCCCCCACCCCGCTGCTTCGTCCTCCATCCTCCTCTCCCCCGCCGCTCTGTGCTCTGTCCTCCCCCTGCCGCTCTGTCCTCCCCCTGCCACTCTGTCCTCCCCCTGCCGCTTCGTCCTCCCAGTGCCTGTGCCGCTCCATCCTCCCCCACCACTTCCTCCTCCTTCCTTTGTCCTCCTCACCTCTGCCACTCCGTCCTCCATCCTCCCCCTGGCTGTGCTGCTCCGTCCTCCCCCACCCTGCCACTTCATCCTACATCCTCCTCCCCCCCGCCGCTCTGTGCTTCGTCCTCCCCCTGCCGCTCCGTCCTCCCCCTGCCTGTGCTGCTCCGTCCTCCCCCACCCCGCCGCTTCATCCTGTCTTCCACCCCCCGCTGCTCTGTGCTTCATCTGCCCCCGCCGCTCAGTCCTCCCCCTGCCTGTGCCACTCCATCCTCCCTCACCCCACAGCTTCCTCCTCCTTCCTTTGTCCTCCTCCCTTCTGCCACTCCGTCTACCGTCCTCCCCCTGCCTGTGCTGCTCCATCCTCCCCCACCCCGCCGCATCGTCCTCCATCCTCCTCCCCCTTGCCGCTCTGTCCTCCTTCCTCCTCCCTGCCACGCCGTCCTTTCCCCGCCGCTCCTTCTTCAAAGTTCCTCCCAATTCAGCCCTCACCGCCTTCATCATGCAATCTCTATTTCTATATTCTAGAATACCCGATTCGTTAGAATCGGGCCACCATCTAGTGAATAAAGTTACATTAAAACCAAGCACACCATTGTTTATGAAATTCTCAATAGGTTTGATGTGTCACATGACCCTCTTCCCATTGAAAAAAATTAAGTTTAATCCAAAATGGCTGACTTGAAAGTGGCCGCAATATTCACCACCAATCTGGGAAGGTTTTCCCTCTCCCATATTCTATTGTGCCACAAACAGGAAGTTGATATCAGCAACCATTCCCATTTTATAAATGGTATATATATTTATAATGGTATATATATTATGTGATGTTTCTATGTGTGGAGTATAAGGTAGATAATATGTGACATAGCATTTGAGATAATAATATGTATATAGAACAATGTATAGTAAGAATTTCAGCTACTGAGTTGTAGGGCAAGCAATAATTAAGCAGTCTGATGATCAGCCCAATGATGGCATAGCTAGTCTTTAGGCTTAGAGGGAAGACTCCATTTTAGTTTAATTTGTTTATTGTGTACAGTAATTGTAGTCGTGTGTAAGCTATGTAGCTACCTTAGATACCAGTAAGTGAGTGTTTGTGGCAACTGTCACCCTAACATCAGTGGACAGAGAGAACAGAGTTCTCAGGAAGGACTCCAGAAGAGGGATGTATAGAGAACTACCTCCATCTGTCTGTTATGAGATCCAGGCCCAGACTCAAAATAGGTTTCCATTGTACCATCTCCAATGGTATGTGTCCTTGAGAGGAAGCCTTGCATAAGTGTGGCGCCCCACTGGTCAGGCATCACAGTTGGGGTACTGCACCCATAAAAGAGTGTGCGGTTATCCCTGTCACAGTGGGAATGCAAGGTTTGTAGGAGGCTCCAACCCCGGCACTCCCACACTCGAGCCTAGGCAAATGGTTGGAGCCCAGTCCCTGGGGGAGAGTTAGGGGAGGAGGGAGGTATCAAAACGGGGAATTCTAGTTTTACCCTGAGGCGAAGAAGGAAAGGGAGCCCTGAGTGAGAAAAGGTGACTCAGAGAGAAGGGGTCTGAGAGAGAAACAGGCAGACCAGGAACAGAGAGAGGGACCCCCCATGCCGCAGCAACCAGCACCGTAACTCCAGGATCACCCATCAAGGTTGAGCCTCCTTCACAAGAGCTGGGAAGCACAGGAACTCAACAGCACTCCAACGGGCCTGGTAGTAAGGGGTAGTGCAAGGACAGGTATCAGCAGCAGGACACGGGATCGACTAAAGAAGGCATAAAACGGGAGTCTCCTAGAGACCTTGCAGCCTGCTGTGACTACCCGGCCAGTTACCTCTTGAGAAAGACTGCTTTGCACTGTGAACTGTATTGCCACCAGAACTGTTCCAGTAAAGTACCCGGGTGGAGTGACAGAGTCTACGTGTCTTTGTTTTTCTACTGTACTGCTGATCATTGACATTTACAGTCTGCATCCCCATCATCGGTGCACTCTGCCCCTTGGGCCCAGCTCCACCTGCAGGGAGCTGTTCCATCAAAGCTGCAGTACTATCGTCTCCCGGAGGTCAGAAGTGGCGCTTGTGTCCAGTCACCAGAATCTGCAGGTGGCGTCACGTGAACTTTATACTTTATTATTTTCAAATGTTCCCCTTTTTGAAAGCAGACCACCAGGGCCACGGGTCTGGGCAGGCCACCAGTGACATCCCTACCACAGCAGAGGGCCCAGATACCCAAGTCCCCATACCCTGGGGTGCGTCATAAGCTTTGGAGAACAGGTCAATACAGTAATGGACGTTAGAAGAGGAGAGACCGGTTGACGGTCATAAACTTTGTGTCAATGGCTCCCCGTGGGTGGGTGTAACCCCTGCTTGAAAGGGGACTAAATGATTCTGATTTACGGGAGTGTGGTGCTAAGTAGAGAGGAGGAAGACATAGTAGCGACAGCAGTGGTACTAGGAGATATGGAACAGCCCAAGGGAAAAATGTGCATTAAAGCCAAATGTGTTGTCAAAAGCTTGTTCAGTGTGTGTGTGCAGTAAAGGTACCGTTACACACAGATATCTGTGCAGACATTGCTTGCAACTCACTGGTTGCAGTGAAATCATGGACACATTGTTCTTTTTTGTTGCCATGTAAAAATAGAACAATGTGTCCATGATTTCACTGCAACCAGTGAGTTGCAAGCAATATCTGCACAGATATCTCTGTGTGTAACAGTACCTTAAGGGAACGTTTCCTGTGGTTTTGGTGCATTTTGTTTGATGCGTTTTTACCTAGGTTTTATTCAATGCTAATCTTTATCCATGCTAATCTAAATTTGCATTTCATAAAGTGACACTGGTCAAAATTTTAAAAAGAGGCCTGTTAATGAAGGTGATTACAGGCTGGGTGATGAAGGGGTTAAAATAACTTATTTTATTATGTTTGTATCCATTAGCTCAAAAGTCCCATCTTCAGCATTGCAATAAACCTCAGACGACATCTCTTGATTTGTGGATTCAAGAACCACCTCTCTGTTTATCCCCTGGATGAGCAAAAAGCCAGTGGGCATGTTATAAACCTGAAGAAAATATCATCTGACTATCAACATACTGATATTGTATCTTGCATTGTGTCCTTAGACAGTCAAATCTATACAGCAGGGTAAGTATGAAAACAACAAATGCATTGAACACAAACAAAGGACACTTTTGGCCTATGTTGTAGGTGCCCTAAGGGCCACTTTACACACACCAACTTATCTGTCCAACTTCTGACCAACTTACTGGTTGCAGTGAAATCATGGACACATTGTTCCATTTTGTTGCTGTGTACAAATGGAACAATGTGTCCATGATTTCACTGCAACCAGAGATCTGTTCAGAAGTTGGACAGATAAGTTGGTGTGTGTAAAGTGGCCCTAAAGTTTACAGCTAAATGTAATTCATGAATAGTGATTAGCAGACCCGTGGAAGATTTGGTTCTGGGGTTGAGCCAGACTTTATATAAACTTCTGTTCTTGACCCAAACTTCATAGGAAGTCACTAAGGCTACGTTCACACGTAACACGTACCATAATTCGGGCGTATTCCCGCATTTACGCCGCTCTTTTGATCACTCACGTAAATGCAGTGATTTAAAAAGCTAGATACGCCTTCCAGCAAAAGCTTTGGCTTTGCTGAAAGACGTGCAGACGCCACATTTATCTGCATATTTTTGCGCACTCACTTTTACTGCAAAAGCACGAGCACTAAACAAATTGATAAGGCAATTCTTTGGGCTTTTTTGGTGTGCTTTTCCCATAGGCTACATGTAAAATGGCCTCGGGAAAAGCGCTCTGGTGAAAGCATGGCATCTGCATGCAGTCACGCTTTTTTGCACGTAAACGCACGAAAAAAGCGCCGCTGCAAAATACGTGGCCAAATACGCAGTGTGTGAACGTAGCCTAATACTGCAGTTCTGCTCTCCGCCACATACAGCCAGCCATAAACAAAGCAGTTCCTGTGGAGGGAGGGAAGGGTTTGTCATTTTTATGTTTTGCACGCAGTACATCCGATAACGCTGATGTTACCCCCAATGCAGCCATTCAAACACTGCAAGTGACTCGCACTGGTCCGAGCACTGAGAGTACCTGAACACAGTGATGCTCACTCCAGTGGGTTGCATATGTAAAGCACCCAAACATTGATTTTTTTTTGTAAAGTCTGTGTTCTATATACAGTAAACTCCAATGAAGTCTCACAATGAAGTTCACTGTAGTGAACATCAAACACTAAAGGTACCGTTACACGCGGCAATATTGCTAGGCAATTTCACTGGTAATTTGCTGGTTGCAGTGAAATCTTGGACACATTGTTCTATTTTGTTGCTTTGTACAAATTTAACAATGTATCCATGATTTCACTGCAACCAGCAAATTGCCAGTGAAATTGCTGGCAAAATTGTCGCGTGTGACGGTACCTTTATAGTTTTGTGGTGTTTTATGTTTGTTTCAGTAAAGTAGCCTTGGATATGGGTGTTGCCATAATGTAAATCTATGGGAAACTAACTTCAGTCTTGCTAAGGCGGCCGTCACACGGAACGATATCTTGCCCGATATCGTTTAAGCGATCTCCTTTTTGATCGCTTAAGCGATATCGGGCAAGATATCGTTGCATGTAATCAAGCGATTTACGATGTTAAATCGCTTGATCGTGACATCGCTGATCTGAGGTCCGGTTCTCAGATCTTGCGATGAACGATGCAACGATCTGCATCATCGTGGTGTATAACACCACGATGATCCATCTCACAGCGACCGCGCCTATGCTGGGAGATGGTAACTATGGTACACGTCGGGTAACTAAGCGACGCGCGGCGCCTAGTTACCCGATGTGTACCATAGTAACGAGCGAGATCGCTGCTCCACATCGCTGGTGAGTCTGTCTGTGTGACATCTCACCAGCGATGTGAGCGATATTGTAAGCGATCGCGCGTGCACGTGATCGCTTACAATATCGCTAAGGATATCTCAGCGTGTGACGGCCGCCTAAGTTATTGTGAAGTTATGAGGATTTTACAATGAAAAAACTACTATTGCAACTGGTGAGGATTTTAGAATGCCAGGTACATTGCACTCCTGCAAGATGAGGGTCCACCCACGATCCAACCTTGATAAATTCTTTATTTAAACTCAGAACAAACAATCAAACAAAACGTGTTGTTTGATCGTTTGTTCTGAGTTTAAATAAATAATTTATCAAACTTGGATTGTGGGTGGACCCTCAACTTGCAGGAGCGCAATATACCTGGCATAGTGTCCATGGCAGCACCTCCCTGTGCTCATATATTGTGTTAAGGTTGTGCAGCAAACTCAAGAGTGAACGTACACCCACTATTGATTGTAGATTTATATGCAATACTAGATGGAAGCCTGATGATACCGCATCGGGTGGGTGGTGAGATCACGATGTGGGGGTAGTGGGGTGTGAACGGGGGCACTGGGGGTGAGTGGGGTATTGAGGGGGTGAACGGTAGCAGTTGGAGGTGAACAGTGGGATGGAGTGGCTCCAGTCACCCTCCTGTCCCCTGCTCCCCCCCTCTCCTCCAGGCTCCAGTCCCCTTCCTGCCCCCCTTTCCTCCAGGCTCCAGTCCTCCTCCTGCCCCCCTGCTCCCCCTCTCTCCTCCAGGCTCCAGTCCCCCTCCTGCCCCCCTGCTCCCCCTCTCTCCTCCAGGCCCCAGTCCCCCTTCTGCCCCCCTGCTCCCCCTCTCCTCCAGTCCCCCTCCTGCCCCCCTGCTCCCCCTCTCTCCTCCAGGCCCCAGTCCCCCTTCTGCCCCCCTGCTCCCCCTCTCCTCCAGTCCCCCTCCTGCCCCCCTGCTCCCCCTCTCTCCTCCAGGCTCCAGTGCCCCTCCTGCCCCCCCTCTCCTCCAGGCTCCAGTCCTCCTCCTGCCCCCTGCTTCCCCCTTTCCTCCATGCTCCAGTCCCTTTCCTGCCCCCTTGCTTCCCCCCTCTCCTCCAGACTCCAGTCCACCTCTTGTCCCCCTGCTCCACCCCTCCCCCCAGGCTCCAGTCCACGCTACGGCTCACCTCTGCATCCTTCTTGGAATTGACGTTGTAACATGAATAGCCACGGGGGGTGGAGTTAACAGAGGGGGTGTCACAATGGGCATGACTGAGGACACACCCAACACATCAGGGCAGCATGCTCAGCCACGCCCATTGTGATGGCCCTTCTCCACCCCCCGTGGCAATTGACTTTACGATGTCATTTCCAAGAAGAATAATGCTGGGGTGAGCGAGAGCGTGGACGAGAGAGCGGAGGGAATGTGGAGAGGAAGGCGGAGGTTGGGGAGCAAGAGCAGGAGGGCAGGAGCTGGACTGAAGCATGGAGCGTGGAGGGGAGAGCGGGTGTCTTGTGCGGCAGGTTTCTGCCTGGCCAGCCTGCACCATCGTCTAATTTTGTTTGTTTCTCTGTAGTGGAAATCCCGCGTCGCTGATTGTTTGTGCCAGCCGCCCGTGACCAATCATCAACGCGGGATTTCCGTTACAGAGAGACAGATACGATAAGACAATTATATAGTAGATTACAAGACCTCTTTGAGGTGAGTGTTTACAACCAATGGAACCTATTAATTATATACTACACTAAGGGCCGCTTTACAAGTCGCGATATCGTTCTGATGTTGCATGTAACTTCACGGGAGCGTGTACATTTTTGGCACTTGTCCAAGATCGCATGGGAGATGTTACACGTAGCAACCACACCTCCGACCTACGACGATCCGGCGTCCCGGAAGTCGGCGGCCAAGTCGGGCAGCCGACTTTTCAGATCGTAGTTGCGCCGTTACACAGCACAACCACATACGTGGGAGTATTTTTCCCACAGCTCAGGACATAGGCGTACCTTATTTACTTTTTAACCGTGCCCAGAACACTCCGATTGGACGGCGAAAGAGCGTCATGATTGGTCAGCCATCTCAGACAACATGGTGGCGACATGGTTGCAATTGAGCATTCTATCATCTGGAAAATGATGGAATATGTGATGAGTGTCAGCTGCAGCAACGCCAAACTATCACACAGGCACACTACTGCAATGCAGTGTTGTTAGGCTAAATGTAGGGAAATTGTCTCCGTCTACTGTACAAGTTGGTAACCTACACACAGGAAGTGTGAACATGTGTATGTACCTCACGTAGCATTATCCCATCTATGTGGGTGGCTATCTACTCTATAATTGCCGTAGGCATTTTCGTGTCGGACCCCGAAAACGCCGTGGCTATGTCACGCTGTGACGTCACCACGCGCGAGCAATGGCCGAAAATGGAACCAGAGGCTCGGCTACAAAGTTAGCGATTTACCGCTCAGGCAGCGACTCGCAATGGTCGCGGCCATTGCGAGTCGCTGCCTGAGCGGTAATTCGCTAACTTTGTGGCCGAGCCTCTGGTTCCATTTTCGGCCAGCGACTCAGCCCCAATAAGTATTGAACACCCCCCAAAAAGTATTGAACACACCCCAATAAGTATTGAACGCGTCACAATAAGTATTGAACGCGCCCCAAAAAGTATTGAACGCGTCCCAATAAGTATTGAACACACCCCAATAAGTATTGAACGCACCCCAATAAGTATTGAACGCACCCCAAAAAGTATTGAACGCACCCCAATAAGTATTGAACGCGCCCCAAAAAGTATTGAACGCGCCCCAAAAAGTATTGAACACAACCCAATAAGTATTGAACGCGCCCCAAAAAGTATTGAACGCACCCCAATAAGTATTGAACACCACCCAAAAAGTATTGAACACACCCCAATAAGTATTGAACGCGTCACAATAAGGATTGAATGCGCCCCAAAAAGTATTGAACGCGTCCCAATAAGTATTGAACACACCCCAATAAGTATTGAACGCGCCCCAAAAAGTATTGAACACACCCCAATAAGTATTGAACGCGCCCCAAAAAGTATTGAACGCGCCACAAAAAGTATTGAACGCGTCCCAATAAGTATTGAACACACCCCAATAAGTATTGGAACGCGCCCCAAAAAGTATTGAACCACCCCAAAAAAGTATTGAACCCACCCAAAAAGTATTGAACCCCCCAATAAGTATTGAACGCGTCACAATAAGGATTGAATTGGACCCCAAAAAGTATTGAACGCGCCCAAAAGTATTGAACACACCCCAATAAGTATTGAACGCGCCCCTAAAAAGTATTGAACACCCCCAAAAAGTATTGAACGCGCCCAAAAAAGTATTGAACCCCCACAAAAAGTATTGAACCCCCAAAAGTATTGACCCCCCAAAAAGTATTGAACCCCCCAAAAAGTATTGAACCCCCCAAAAAGTATTGACGCCCCCAAAAAGTATTGAACCCCCCAAAAAGTATTGAACCCCCAAAAAGTATTGACCCCCCAAAAGTATGACCGCCCCAAAAAGATTTGAACCCGCCCAAAAAAGTATTGAACCCCCAAAAAAAGTATTGACCCCCCAAAAAAGTATTGGACCCCCCAAAAAAGTATTGGACCCCCCAAAAAAAGTATTGGACCCCCAAAAGCCCCAAAAAAGTATTGGACCCCCCAAAAAAAGTATTGGACCCCCCCAAAAAGTATTGGACCCCCCCCAAAAAAGTATTGGACCCCCCAAAAAAGTATGGACCCCCAAAAAGTATTGGACCCCCCAAAAAGTATTGGACCCCCCAAAAAAGTATTGGACCCCCCCAAAAAGTATTGGACCCCCCAAAAAAGTATTGGACCCCCCCAAAAAAAGTATTGGACCCCCCAAAAAAAGTATTGGACCCCCCCAAAAAAGTATTGGACCCCCCAAAAAAAGTATTGGACCCCCCCAAAAAAGTATTGGACCCCCCAAAAAAGTATTGGACCCCCCAAAAAAAGTATTGGACCCCCCCAAAAAAGTATTGGACCCCCAAAAAAGTATTGGACCCCCCAAAAAGTATTGGACCCCCCAAAAAAAGTATTGGACCCCCCAAAAAAAGTATTGGACCCCCAAAAAAAGTATTGGACCCCCCAAAAAAAGTATTGGACCCCCCAAAAAGTATTGGACCCCGTTCCCCAAAAAAAGTATTGGACCCCCCAAAAAAAAGTATTGGACCCCCCAAAAAAAGTATTGGACCCCCCAAAAAAGTATTGGACCCCCTAAAAAAGTATTGGACCCCCCAAAAAGTATTGGACCCCCCCAAAAAAGTATTGGACCCCCCAAAAAGTATTGGACCCCCCAAAAAAGTATTGGACCCCCCAAAAAAGTATTGGACCCCCCCAAAAAGTATTGGACCCCCCCAAAAAGTATTGGACCCCCCAAAAAAAGTATTGGACCCCCCAAAAAAGTATTGGACCCCCCAAAAAAGTATTGGACCCCCCCAAAAAGTATTGGACCCCCCAAAAAAGTATTGGACCCCCCAAAAAAAGTATTGGGCCCCCCCAAAAAGTATTGGACCCCCCAAAAAAGTATTGGACCCCCCAAAAAAGTATTGGACCCCCCAAAAAAAGTATTGGACCCCCCCAAAAAGTATTGGACCCCCCCAAAAAAATGACCCCCAAAAAGTATTGGACCCCCCCAAAAATATTGACCCCCAAAAAAGTATTGGACCCCCAAAAAGTATTGACCCCCCAAAAAAGTATTGGACCCCCCCAAAAAAAGTATTGGACCCCCCAAAAAAGTATTGGACCCCCCAAAAACCCCCAAAAAAAGTATTGGACCCCCCCAAAAAAGTATTGGACCCCCCAAAAAAAGTATTGGACCCCCCCAAAAAGTATTGGACCCCCCAAAAAAGTATTGGACCCCCCAAAAAAAGTATTGGACCCCCAAAAGATTGACCCCCCAAAAAAAGTATTGGACCCCCCCAAAAAGTATTGGACCCCCCAAAAAAGTATTGGACCCCCCAAAAAGTATTGGACCCCCAAAAAAAGTATTGGACCCCCCAAAAAGTATTAACCCCCCAAAAAAAGTATTGGACCCCAAAAAGTATTGGACCCCCAAAAAAAGTATTGGACCCCCCAATATTAAAAAGTATTGGACCCCCCAAAAAAAATGACTATTGACCCCCAAAAGTATTGACCCCCCAAAAAAGTATTGGACCCCTAAAAAAGTATTAAAAAAAGTATTGACCCCCCAAAAAAGTATTGGACCCCCCAAAAAGTATTGGACCAAAAAAAGTATTGACCCAAAGTATTGGACCCCCCAAAAAAGTATTGGACCCCCAAAATATTGACCCCCTAAAAAAAGTATTGGACCCCCAAAAATATTGACCCCAAAAAAGTATTGGACCCCCCAAAAAGTATTGGACCCCCCAAAAAAGTATTGGAACCCCCCAAAAAAAGTATTGGACCCCCTCAAAAAAGTTAAAAATATTGGACCCCCCAAAAAAGTATTGGACCCCCCAAAAAGTATTGGACCCCCAAAAAAAGTATGGACCCCCAAAAAAGTATTGGACCCCCCCAAAAGTATTGGACCCCCCAAAAAAAGTATTGGACCCCCCCAAAAAGTATTGGACCCCCCAAAAAGTATTGGACCCCCCAAAAAGAGTATTGGACCCCCTAAAAAAGTATTGGACCCCCCAAAAAGTATTGGACCCCCCCAAAAAGTATTGGACCCCCCAAAAAAAGTATTGGACCCCCCCCAAAAAGTATTGGACCCCCCAAAAAAAGTATTGGACCCCCCAAAAAAAGTATTGGACCCCCCCAAAAAGTATTGGACCCCCCAAAAAAAGTATTGGACCCCCCCAAAAAAGTATTGGACCCCCCCCGAAAAGTATTGGACCCCCCAAAAAAAGTATTGGACCCCCCCAAAAAAGTATTGGACCCCCCAAAAAAAAGTATTGGACCCCCCCCAAAAAGTATTGGACCCCCCAAAAAAGAGTATTGGACCCCCCCCAAAAAGTATTGGACCCCCCCCAAAAAGTATTGGACCCCCCAAAAAAAGTATTGGACCCCCCCCCAAAAAGTATTGGAACCCCCAAAAAAAGGATTGGACCCCTCCAAAAAGTATTGGACCCCCCCCAAAAAGTATTAGACCCCCCCAAAAAAAGTATTGGACCCCCCAAAAAGTATTGGACCCCCCAAAAAAAGTATTGGACTCCCCAAAAAGTAGCTATAACTACTATAATCAAATTAATGCACGTTCTAGAATCCCGATGCATTTGCATCGGGCTCACAGCTAGTATATATATATATATATATATATATATATATATATATATATATATATATGTATATATATATATATATATGTATATATATATATATGTATATGTATATATGTGTTAACACATATGTGCATACAGTTGTGGCCAAAAATATTGACACCCCTGCAATTCTGTCAGATAATACTCAGTTTTTTCCTGAAAATGATTGCAATCACAAATTCTTTGGTATTATTATCTTCATTTAATTTGTCTTCAATGAAAAAACACAAAAAGAATTGTCCTAAAGCCAAATTGGATATAATTCCACACCAAACATAAAAAATGGGGAGGACAAAAGTATTGGCACTGTTGGAAAAATCATGTGATGCTTCTCTAATTTGTGTAATTAACAGCACCTGTAACTTACCTGTGGCACCTAACAGGTATTGGCAATAACTAAATCACACTTGCAGCCAGTTGACATGGATTAAAGTTGACTCAACCTCTGTCCTGTGTCCTTGTGTGTACCATATTGAGCATGAAGAAAAGAAAGAAGACCAAAGAACTGTCTGAGGACTTGAGAAACCAAATTGTGAGGAAGCATGAGCAATCTCAAGGCTAAAAGTCCATCTCCAAAGACCTGAATGTTCCTGTGTCTACCGTGCGCAATGTCATCAAGAAGTTTAAAGCCCGTGGCACTGTGGCTAACCTCCCTAGATGTGGACAGAAAAGAAAAATTGACGAGAGATTTCAACGCAAGATTATACGGATGGTGAATAAAGAACCTCGACTAACATCCAAACAAGTTCAAGCTGCCCTGCAGTCCGAGGGTACAACAATGTCAACCCGTACTATCCGTCGGCGTCTGAATGAAAAGGGACTGTATGGTAGGAGACCCAGGAAGACCCCACTTCTTACCCCGAGATATAAAAAAGCCAGACTGGAGTTTGCCAAAACTTACCTGAGAAAGCCTAAAACGTTTTGGAAGAATGTCCTCTGGTCAGATGAGACAAAAGTAGAGCTTTTTGGGCAAATGCATCAACATAGAGTTTACAGGAGAAAAAAAGAGACATTCAAAGCGAAGAACACAGTCCCTACAGTCAAACATGGCGGAGGTTCCCTGATGTTTTGGGGTTGCTTTGCTGCCTCTGGCACTGGACTGCTTGACCGTGTGCATGGCATTATGAAGTCTGAAGACTACCAACAAATTTTGCAGCATAATGTAAGGCCCAGTGTGAGAAAGCTGGGTCTCCCTCAGAGGTCATGGGTCTTCCAGCAGGACAATGACCCAAAACACACTTCAAAAAGCACTAGACAATGGTTTGAGAGAAAGCACAGGAGACTTCTAAGGTGGTCAGCAATGAGTCCAGACCTGAATCCCATAGAACACCTGTGGAGAGATCTAAAAATGGCAGTTTGGAGAAGGCACCCTTCAAATATCAGGGACCTGGAGCAGTTTGCCAAAGAAGAATGGTCTAAAATTCCAGCAGAGCATTGCAAGAAACTCATTGATGGTTACCGGAAGCGGTTAATCGCAGTTATTTTGGCTAAAGGTTGTGCAATAAGGCTGAGGGTGCCAATACTTTTGTCTGGCCCATTTTTGGAGTTTTGTGTGAAATGATAAATGTTTTGCTTTTTGCTTCATTCTCTTTTGTGTTTTTTCATTGAAGACAAATTAAATGAAGATAATAATACCAAAGAATTTGTGATTGCAATCATTTTCAGGAAGAAACTGAGTATTATCTAACAGAATTGCAGGGGTGTCAATACCTTTGGCCACAACTGTATGTCTGACATGAGAAAATTGACCATATGTGTGGACACATACCCATGTCTACATGCAGCAATCTGGACAGGGACACACTAAAAATAACATACAGTGTGCTGTTAAACCCAACACATGTGTAGTGTACCTGTGCACACAATGGTGCAGAGACCCTCAAATAACATTGTTGACGGACACCTCAGAGCAGACTATAAAATGCTATATGACAGATACGCTGGTCAGCTAAGAAAAAAATAATCACACACGTTTGTCTGATCAGAACCAAATATATTAGTAGTGTGGCCACACAATTAAAAAAACAGTGTTGTCAGCACACAATACACATATTACATAAATGAAAGAGGCCATACCTTACAAAATAATGTATGTTACAAAAACACTAACAAATAATAACACATGGGACAGTGTGGACCCATGACACACCCCTTACATCTGGGGGTCCTGCCAGGCCACCGCCCCAGGGCCATTGAAAATGAGTAGTAGCTGTCTCTGCTGCTCCTGGCTTCCTGCTGAGGTCAGCCCTGGCTGGAATGGTGCTAGGCGAGGGTCGTTAGCATGCCACTCACCTGGCATGAGTTCCCCAATTGTGTGGTTCACACTATCAACATAACTTGCTGGCGTGTATGATTGACTATCCTTACGACGCAGAAAGTTATGCAGCACACAACACGCAATCACTACCATTCTGATAGATTCCTGTTTCAAATTTAAAGCACTATGAAACACGTGGAATCTATTGACCATGATCCCGAACGCATTTTCAACCACACGACGTGCCCGGGATAGCCGGTAATTGAAAAGGTGTTGCTCAGGGGTCAGAGTCCTCTAGGGATATGGCCGTAGTAGGCCTCATCCCCCACAAACGCAAAGTTGAGATGTTCAGTGGTGTCATCATTTGTGGGTAAGTTCAGGCGCCCGCTCACAAGGTCTCGACCAAATGAGGTATGGGCCAAAACACCCCCATCAGACACACGCCCATTCATCCCCACATCCACAAGGAGGAACTCATAGTTGGCATTGACCAGGTCCATGAGGACCACACTAAAATAACCTTTGTAGTTAGAATAGTACGACCCGCTGTTGTGTGGTTGTGTGATCCTCACATGCTTGCCATCCAACGCCCCCCCCGCAGTTTGGGAATTCCCACCTCTCCTGGAAGCCAGTGGCAACTGCCAACCATTCCGCCTGGATTGTTGGAATACACATATAGGTTGGCAAGAGACACCCCACAATAGCCTCACACATCTCAGGGATTAGGCGGCTCAGCAGTGAGCGCGAGACTGCAGCAGCATACTGCAGGTCAGTCAGCGTGCGCCCTGTAGTCAAGAAACGCAGAGTCACAGCCAACCTCTCCTCTGCTGGAACTGCTGGACGCATCACAGTGTCCTCATGGGCAATATGTGGTGTAATCAAATCCATTAGTAATTTGTAAGAGTCCTCGGACATCCTGAGATAGTTTTTGAAGTCCTGTGGATTTGTGTCCTCCAGCTGATGCACAAGGCGCATGTGACTCAGGTGGGGCCTTTGCAGGAGCCAGTCCCGAGACCACACACGCTGTTGTCTATGCCTCCGCAGTCTCTCATTCCTCTCATCTGTCAACAAGGCATCCTCAACCATGGCGACAGCCACTACTGCCATTGCGGAATGATGCATGTCGTTCAATCAGTGTTATCAAGGATCTGCAAATCAGACAGGAAAAGGTTAAAAATATAACCACATACAGGCATAACATCACCAAACTTAATCAACTTGGACATCTACATAATCCTGTCAGTCACCTACACTGCACACTTACATGGTTGGCGTGTTATGTGACACACCATATAATGCTTTTTGGCCTTGTTTAGTGTCGACACTACAGTATGACATTTGACCTAACACCTACACCACATATGTGAACCCATCGGGGGCGGAGTAGACCAGGTGGCAAGGGGGCAAGTGGCCCCCCGCCTGTTGTATTTTTTCCAATTTTGGCCCTCACCCATTAATGATATGGACCATTTGGATTCGAATTGCGGCCGTAGCTGCAAAGACAGTGGGACCTGGGAAGGTGACGGCCGACCATGGCGCCCAGCATGGCGAGAATCTGAACACCACACCCCAAACACAGTCCTCCCCTCGCTAGGTCTGATAAGAAAACCCCCCATCACATCAAAAACCTTGCTAGGTCTCAAAGCAAATAACCCACTCCCCCTCTACTCGATCACTAGCAGGGCCGGAAGAATCACACTGGCACCTAGACCAAGGTCCACCAGGCATCCTCTGTAACCCATACTACTCTTCATGTACAGCCATCACATTATGGCCATCCAGAAACACACTACAACACCAATGTGTGGGCCATGGCTGGCAATAAACATTATGTATGTAAACAAACTCGTTTGCACGCACCAAAAAACAGGAATCGATTCAGCTACATTACATATCACAAGAGGCTAAAGTTGCCAGATGCATTATTGTGTCATCCTCGAATTGACAGATGTTTAATCCACAATTCTGCATGTCCTGGAATAAGTTAGCATGCAATGTGTGTGGGCAAACGCTGTTCGGACATGTTGTGCCATTTGTCTATAGTCCATAATTGGGTTTCTCAAAACAATTTACTTCACAACACCGGTGTAGCCCACACAACATGGAAAGCAGTGACTAACCCAAATTAAACTTCTGGCACCTACCCACATAGTCACAGTTATGTGGCATATAACCTCAAAGGAAGTGGGATCACTTCACAAATGGCCAAGATGCTCCTACTGGTCTCTAATGCCAACTATCCATGCAGGAATAATTTCAACACGCAGTTAAGATGGCAGAACATCTCCATACAATTGTGTGCAGCAGTACTTATTCAATGGCTCTGGGCAGCAAACTAAACATCGTTCAGCTGTGGGCCATTTTTATATTTGAAACCACCAATCACAACCCATTTGCATCGTCCAATGGTATCTTGCGTTGTAAACACGCCCTACGTCACCGACTGGACCACTCTTCTGCGATGTCATTGGCTGAGTGCCCGTTAAAGGAGACATGTGGAACATCCGGCCTAAAGCACATGTCAACACAACGTGGTAGCGTCTCCTCTTCTGGCTCTGCAGGACTGATGGTATGTATTGCTGACTCGGCTTCGTCATCATCTCTTTTTGTGTATGGGGTGCAATTAACATTCACTCCTATACTATGTTGGAATGTTCATGTAGTGGTCTTAGACCATGTATGTGTCCTAATGGCCCATGTGGCCTTCCTAACTGCTTTTCAAATTCCCTGATTAAGGCCCCAATCCTCTCAATGTACATTACACCATTTTCAAACATGTATGTAGCTGTCAATAATATGGATGAATGTCGGTATAAAGGCCATGTTTTTGCAAAGTTGGTCAAAATCATGCATGTTTCTGTGAATAGTGAGATATACATCAGACATAACACAATGTGCATTGCCTGGGAGCCTTTCACAAAGTTACCCTAAATGTACATTATCAAAATCCATTGACATACAGCCATATGGACATACTGTTGGGGCATGTAGCTTAATGTGTTTTTTCAGGGATGGGTAATGTTGTGTTTGTGTTAGCCAATTGATGTGTGCACAGGTCCACATGTACCCATGTTTACACACATGAAAACACATGATACATACATGTGTGTGTTTAGACCATACCTTTCATGTTGCAGATGGCAGGGAATCAGGATTTCGTCCAGCCTTCATAGCCAAGTACCAGGAGCTAGAGTGCTTGTGGCGGATCAGATCACCGGACTATAAGAATGCTCAGGTGAAGAGAGTGGGATATGAGCAGCTCATCACCCTCTCCCGGCAGCACCACCCTGGGGAGAGGGTGGATATGAGGTTTGTGCAAAAGAAGATCCGGAACCTGCGCACAGTGTATAAGAGGGAGCTTAATGAAGTTGAAAACTCTATGTGGTCCAGGAGTGGAACGGGGGAGGTTTATGTGCCACGCTTGTGGTACTTTAACCTCCTCCATTTCTTCCTGGACCAGCATCTCCCTCCGACTACACTGTGCAGTAGGGACCTTGCACAAGCTTCCTCCGCCACTCTCCAAGACCCGGCTCCGCCACAAGAGGTATGTCATAATGTTATTGTGTCATCACACTCTGCAATGGTGGTTGCATACACGTGTGTTGTGTGTCACTTGACAAACATATCAGCGTGTGTTGTTTTCCACAGTGAACAGTAGATTTAGGTGTTAGAGCACCAATTTGCGCGTAATATAAACTTGTGTGCTTGTGTGAACACCTATGCATGACCATCGTGGTTACTTATGTGAGCAGAGTAATCACTGTGTCATGTTACACATAGCCATATCTGAAGGTCATTGTAATGGGCTCGCCTTGTAAAGTTAACATTTCACACTCAATCTGGACAAATGCATGCTTGTTCTTAATGCACTGATGATATGTTAATGGTGAAATGTTGTTAATTGTTTTTTTTTTGTTTAAATTTACACAGGATCCTCAAGACATCGGCCCAGCCTGTGGGGGCAACCATTGGAGAAGACCCCCTAACAAAACGGGGGGGGGGGGCCTGATCCCAGTGCCGCCGTGCAGCACCCACGGACCAGTGAGGGGGTGAGGCAGAGAAGACCAGTGCCATACCCTACACAACTGGGTGACAGGGCTAAGAGGGTGCTGCTGAACATGGAGCGGATCCCTTGGACTGGGATTGGGCTGCTAGTTAGCGAACGGGTGTCCCGACTGGGCCCTCAACAACGGACGGACCTCGAGAGGATAATCTACCTAGCCCTGGAGGCGTCGGAGAATGGGACACTGAACTCGCAGACTATCTTGGCTCAGCCCCCCCAGCAGCCATCAGTGTCCCATCAGCCGGCGCCGCTGGCTATGTTTTGTGCCTGGACTTAATCCTGAGGTGCCGAGGGATTCAATAAGACCTTTCCCTCGGCATCGACCACACCCACTTTCCGTAAGGGATGTGGGTGAGGCTGCCATCTCAGATCCTGCAGCTGAATATGCACATTATTGGGGACGCTACCAACAATAGTGTTGTGCCTGCTTTGGAGCTCGTTTTTTGGCTGTTAATATTGGCCCTTTTCTTTTGTCTAATTGTTTTTGTATTTGTGACAATAAATTTTGGGATTTACCAAAAACTTTGTTATTGGCCACATAATAATGGGTACAGCAATATAAGCTATGTAAATTGTTTGGCAGGTCACACACAGCTGTGTCAGACGGTTTACCCACACACAACCATCACCACAAGGTGAGGTATATTAATGATGTTACCTTGCTAAGGAATGTGTACCATTAACAGGTTAAGGGAGCTGTAATGTCCAACATAAAAGTGTTATCATAATGTACCAAACAACCACGGGTCAAAATGACTTATTTTGCCCTTGCACATAGGTGAACAGTGGTGTACACACATGTTTGGTCCTTAGGCTGGACAAAGCCAACAATATCATTGTATATGTGTGACTGTAGGCTGCCACTGTGTTCTTTTTTTCATTTTGTGGGATGCACAAGACATATATTGAATTTGGGTCCCCAATACAGACAGGTCACTTGTTCTTGGTTGGTACATGGTGTTCACATTTTTTTTGCTACACTTAAATATTGTTACTAGGTTAAATTAAACACACACACAACTTGATGTGGTACGTTCGGAAAATTTATTTCCAAACATCCCTTGTGTTTTTTTAGGAAGGTTTTTTTTGTTTTTTGTAAAAAACTTGTCTTTTTTGGGTTGTCAAAATTATCTCAAATAAGAACAATAAGGCCAGTGGCTAACAGGGCCTTTGTCAGGCCTTCAACAAGAACACATTGTGTCTGAACATTAATTAAACCAGGCTGTGCAACGATACAGCATAACAAAAATTGTCAACATGACAAGAGCAAGTAGTGTTGGATGCCAACACAAAAAAGTTTGAGTACGGCAATGTCAATTAGGTGGGCCCCCAGGGCCATGGCTTTGCTGGTGCTGCAGGAACTGGTGCATCATGGCCCCAAGCAACTCGAGTTGTGACGTCACCTGAAGAAGCTGCCGTTGGGCCTCTTGGTGGGCCTGCATGAGGTCCATAAAAGATGAGACACCTATAGTGTTGAAAGACAGCCATCATTGTTTCAAATAACTCACGTGTGTACATTAACTTTTATGGTGTGACCAAACATAACTTACCCACTACAGCAGAGGCACCATTTTCCGAGGAGGGTGAGTTGCTTATGGTCCAACCCAGGGCTCGAGCTGTTGGCCCTACACAGAGAGAAAAGCATAACATATATGTGATGTATGTGTTATTGGACACATTTTAGAGCATACAGAAAACCTCACAAGCACTGTTTGTAGGGCTTGCACACTTACCAGACTGAGTCAGGCCAGCAGGGTCAATGGGGGAGTCAGGGGGTGATGTGGTGTAGGCCACCATGAGGGAGTGTAAGGCTGATTGCCCTCTTGATGCGTTGTCCTGGTGCTGGGGAGGCCGATGCTCATGGGCCAGGTAATGCGCCTTCAGCTGAGGCTGGGGAGGCCGGTGCTGATGGGCCAGATGATGCCCCTTCAGCTGGGGCTGGGGAGGCCGGTGCAGATGGGCCCGGTGATTCGCCTTCAGCTGGGGCTGGGGAGGCCGGTGCTGATGAGCCAGGTGATGCTCCTTC
Organism: Allobates femoralis; assembly: GCA_033576535.1. NCBI lineage: Eukaryota > Metazoa > Chordata > Amphibia > Anura > Aromobatidae > Allobates > Allobates femoralis. The sequence continues at coordinate 495,731,631 of JARQOC010000004.1, forward strand.
AGCTGGGGCTGGGAGGCCGGTGCAGTAGGGCCCGGTGATGCCCCTTCAGCTGGGGCTGGGGAGGCCAGTGCTGATGGGAGCGGTGATGCCCCTTCAGCTGGGGCTGGGGATGGAGGTGGGGATGGCTCAGGTGAGGTGGGTAGCCCTGGTGGCGGGGAGGCCGGTGTCGAGGCCTCATCTTGCTCATCAGCATCTGTTGGTTAACAAAGGAACATTTTTAGCACATTTATGAAGTGACTAGCTGTGAGCCCGATTCTAAAGAATCGGGAGTCTAGAATCCGTATTTCCTTTATTTAAAAATAGTTTTAACTAATAATCCAATAATTCCATGATATCTTTCTATAAACTACATATAATTGTATGGTTGATATCATTTTTGGAAAATTGAACTATTATGATGTAAGGGTCTTGGAACACAAAGTAACAATACTTGTTAATGTGTCAATAGCTTGATTTGACAAATCAATATTGATATTCTGCGTATTAGCCAGTTTGTGTCAGCCCACCAATCGCATCAAGATACCCTTACGTCTGGTGGGTCCTAATCTAACTAATTCCGAATTATGAATATTTTGATTTATTTAACAGCAGCATTTTTCATCTATTTAAAAAGGATGTGGATGTAAAAAATAAAATTTCCACACCTGACACCTAAGGAGTTACCGTCAACAGACTTGCAGCAATTTCCATAGCACAACTAAGGAATTTGCAGTAAACTTGCGGTAAATGGAGCAAACATGGCTACGGCAGATGCAGGAAATACAGCCACTAACAAACCACAGGTCACTGCAGTTATTGTGGCTGAAACAGCCGCAACCACGTTGTCTGCATCCACTGCAAGTGAACTACAAATTCCATACACATTGCATGAAAATTACGGCAAGTGTGCTGTAGGTGAGCCCTAAGGCAGCAAATGTAGAAATGTTAAATTTAAAAAAAAAAACATCCACAAATAGCTAAAAAATGCTGGAGTCAAAGGTAAATCTCAATTTAGATACGTCCCTCTCTATCTATATATAGTGAACACACCTTGAGATGGAGATGTGTGTGAACAGCCATCCCACCCGTCTCTTAGCTGTTCACAAAAACCTCTCCCTGTAAAAAAAATATAGCAAAATTCTCAGCACTTGTAGTGCTGGAACATAATATGATGGTTTCTATCACCAAATTGTAAAATTTGGATGATACACATCTATGATCTCATACTAAATGTGTGTTCATCTGTATATCTATATCTATATATATGATAAATATCTATATATATATATATATATATATATATATATATATATATATATATATGATAAATTCTGTACAAAAGGGATTTAATCTCCCCAAAAATAACTATATATATAACATGGCTATATAATAACCATGTAATTAATATCTTTAGAAATATGACTAAACTAATTTTTTTGTAGATTTTGTTTTTTTTTTTGTAAAAAAAAGTATCAGAACAGTATTTAAAAAAAAAGAAAAATCTTAACGTAAAACATTTTTGTACACGATATTGTGTGTAAAGACCTTAGGAGAATCAGGCAGTAATTGTCCTTGCAGTGGTGAATTGAGGACTTTGACCTTGACATTACAGCGTTGCTTAACTCTAGAAAAGGCCACATAGAGTTGACCATGGGCAAAAGGTGGTTCTGGGAGATATATCCCAACTCGATTGAGAGTTTGCCCTTGGGATTTATTGATTGTCATTGCAAACGCTGCCTTGATGGGAAATTGTCGTCTTCTTAATCTGAATGGTAATGCAGTCTCTGATGGACATAAATCAATACGTGGAATGAATACCACCTGTCCTGCTGCTGAGCCGGTAATAACTTTAGCCTGGATCATGTTTGGAAACAATGCAGTTACAATGAGCCGAGTACCATTGCACAGACCTTTCCTGGTATTCAGGTTGCGTAACAGCATGACAATGGTGCCAACTTTAATTTTTAGATGATGTAGAGGCATTCCAGTAGGTGTAAGTGAATGCAAAAATTCAGGTGGGTATTGTTCTGAATCATCACAGTCCTCCGCATCAATAGAATCTTCACTCATATAGTCTGTGTACTCACCAATCAAGCAATCCATGACTTTGGAATTAACAAAATCGACGTCGTCATTCTTCGGACATAGGATAGCATGAGAAGCAGCGATATTGATACTCTCATTGTTATTGACATCAATGTTAATGTTGTCTCCAAAGATCTCATGTATTAAAGACCCAGTGCACAGCATATCTGGAGGAATCTCGATGACATCATCTCCAAGATTATATTCATTGGACAGCTCACCATTACCAAGTTTAAGCAACCAAGTGCTGTATTCCGGATCAATAGAGCGCATGTTGTTAATAAGCGGGTGTGGATTGAAAATTGGCCAATGTGTAGAATATTTTAAACAGCTCTCTACAATATCTGTTCTTGTGCCATGACGAATGACAGGAAGACATTGTCGAAAGTCTCCTCCAAGTACAATTACTTTGGCTCCAAAAGGTGTCTTTTCTTTGTTGGTAACTTTTTTGGTCATAACATCTCGTAAGAGTCTTTCAATGACATGCAATGCATACTTTGAGACCATTGTGCACTCATCTATAATAAAGAGTTCAGTGTTCTGCAAATCATAAGCTGCATCCGTGTCTTTTTTATCCTGGAAACCGATGTTTCATTCACAGGAATTGGTATTCCATAAAGAGAATGAATTGTTCTTCCTCCTTCAAGCATATTGGCTGCAATTCCTGTAGTGGCAGCAGGTGACACCATTTTTCCTTCTCCCCTTAGTTGATGTAGAAGTAGATGGTAAAGGTAAGTTTTTCCACTGCCACCAGGACCGTCAATGAAGAAGCACTTTGGTGTTGCAGTAGTGTTTTCTAATGCTTGAATAATAGCCTCATAAGCCAAAAGTTGTTCAGGATTGAGAGTTGCTTTCATGTCAGCAGCTGTTCTTAACTCATCGTCTTGATCAAATTGTTGTGGAAGTTGTTGTTTCCTGACAGGGCGTGGTAAATTAAAATCAGTATATTTTTTGCCATGACTTCTCAAAATTTCTTGGATATCTGTCATCGCATATCCTTCACAATTCACACACTCCTCCGTGTTTGAGTGATATTTATGGCAATAGTCTTGAATGAAGTGTTCTTTAAATTCAAGCCACAACTCCAGTGGATTAGCAGGAGGGCCAAAAATGCTAATGTAGGCAAACATATCACGTAGCTGTGCAGGCATGTTCAAAATGCAAGCATCAAGTAAGGTATTTCTCCACAAACTGTCATCAAATAATAAACCAAGAGCTAAGGCAGCGTCTTTGAAAGTTAGATGTGTAACCCCATGAACCGTTTTAATGCTGTCAAAACTAGTGGCACCTTTGACATGCAGCAACAACAACCGCAAATAGTAGCGTTCTTGGTCTCTGAGACTTACGGTATACATTCTTCCAATTACAGAAGCACCTCCTCGCTTTCTCTGTTGCCAAGAACCTTCTATCCAAACGTAGTGTTCTGGAATTTCACGATAGAAATAAGTATGAGCAGTTGGGTCCTTCTTATTAAGCTCAAAATAGCCCATAAGAGTGGAATTGTTATGTAGCTTGTGTCTGATGTTGGCTACGGAGTCATCCTCATGAAAATAGAGTTGTTGAGAATGAGGCAGATGTACGGCCAGGCGAATAATACTGTGCGATTGTTTGTGCATGGGATAAGCAAATATCCGCCAAGCTGCCTCAGGTGCACTAACATATCGGGAATCCATAAATTGATGTGTTTTCATCATGTTGGATGCTTGTTTGGCAAATTTCCAGATTTGCTTTATCATGTCCTTTATATACATATTTAAATAAGTATTTGACACTTTGTATGGAGCCACAAACTTCCACATTGATATGACACTTATATTTGAGTAGTAAGAAAGGATTATAAGGAACTACCCACGAATTGTCAATCATGACGGAATGGTGTTCAAATGATGGTCCTGTATTTCGTCGATACGTCGGATAGGCATCCTTTGCGATGACAGTCGAATCCTGAAATTGTTTGGGGAAAACTTTGCTACACTTCCCAAGATGCATACATGGTGAATTTGGCCTCAGTTCTCCACAGGGACCATAAATCATGTGTTGCATGACGATCTTATGAAGCTGAGGGTAGGTGATAGGATCTGGTATTTCAGCCCAAACAGTATTGTCAACTTAAATCTCTCTGCGTAATTTTGAGGTGGCATCCAAAATAATCAAAATATGAGCAAGAGGTAGCCCACGTTTCTGAAACTCAATTACATGAACCATGGCACAAACTTTTCCAAATAAGCCATTTTTTATGTCTTTTAACAGTGCTTCAAGTTTAATTCTGAAGACCCGTTCCACCAAATCTGGTCTGTGTTCCACACGTTGCCATGGTTCCAAATTGTTAGTGATCTCATTCCATTTGGGATTACATGTCATGGTGACAAATAGATCTGGGCGACCAAATTTAGTGACTATAGCCATGGCATCTTGATACCGCTGCTGCATATTTCTGGGGCTGCCTTCGAAAGATGATGGTAGAATGACAGTTCTGCCAATGGGAATGCCTTTTTGAATGGATTTGTTGATGAGATGCTCTTGAAGTATGCAATAATCCTCGACTTTTAAATCTGACTGGTGTTGACGGATAAAATTCAGTCGATTGGCCTCAATTTTCACATAAGCATCAACTAAATACTGCTGTGTCAATTTTCCACCATTCAAAATGGGATTAAACTGATTGCGGACAGACAGCACATAACAGTAATATTGGAGTTGTGTAACCCTGTGTTCACTTTTTCCTTGATGCTTCAGTCCATCATGCCACCCTTGTTCTCCGTAAGGGAAAAATAAAGGATAGAGTAACGCATCCAAGTTACTGTGAAGAATGCTGTAGGAGTGTAGATTGGGCACACCAGAAATGATGGTTGCAAGTCCACAAGTGGATCAAGTTGAAAAAATACAATATTACTTTATTTGGTCACACAGTACAATAATCAGACCAACGTTTCGGCGAGCAGGCCTTCATCAGGGTACTAATAAAATAACAGTACAGAAACAAAATTGTGTTAGTAACACAAATAATATGCGAGAATACAAGTTTGTGAGGTGATCCCAGGTGATTACATTAAATAGTGATCTAATATAAAGTTAACATTGTGTAAAAGAAAACGTGTGCCGACAGTCCAAATGAGTGTAGTGTACCTAAGAATAATCTCGTAGTGACAGGGGTAACTAAAAGGGCGGTGGCATACTATCTATAAAAGGCCGACACTGAGAAGTAAAAAGAAAAGGGATAGTATAAGACATGGCAGAAGAGAACAAAGATTTTTTATTGACAATTACCCGCAATAGTACTGGTGATGGGTCAAAGGTAAAACCCAAACAGGTCTATCAAATGATCAATCAATGGATCAATGCTCCAGAAGTCTAGGAGGAAGGAACAAGTGAGAAGGCAGGGAAATACCATAAGGTCAAGAGGGAAGATAAAAAGGTGTAGACTAGAATAGGAGGGTGAGTCATGGTAGAGTAGTGCCATGAGACTATATACTTTATATGGAGCCATGATCTAAGAAAAAGAGGGGGTTTGGAAGAATGTCACATAAGAGGTGCCAGGTAGAAAAAAAGGAAGAGAAGGTACCAAATACTACATTCCAAGAAAAAGGCACATATTGCTAGGAAAAAAAACCCCAGTGAGTGTCAAAAAAAGGAGGCAGTGAAACCAGCAGGAAAAACCTCATAATGTACAGTGTAACTGATCAAAGGATCAAAAGGAATAATAATAGTAGTAGAATGATACCAGGAAAATGCAAGGAATATAGGGATAAACACAAAGGAGAGGACACCAGACAGGTCAGACCAATATTGACCAAATGCTAATAGTAACCAAGGGTAAACCCAAGGAGAAATTACATATACAGCTCAATGGGAAGCCTAGGTATAAATAGTGTGGGTTACCTTATAAAGCCTAACAAGGGGCTGGGGCACATCTATAGGAGCAAAGGAAGAATTAGCTCAGATGAGTGGAACTAAATGAAAAAACAATCCTTAAAGTAAGTGATTAGGATACAGACCTAGAAAGAGGCTGAGACAAAGCTCAGAGGTATAGGGAACCTATAGGAGGAAAAAGGATTAAAGGATTACAGCACTTGGTGAATCATAGGTGAAAGTAGAGGCCACGGAGTATGAGCACGGAGCTCAGTTACCTTGTGTGTGTCCCGGCTGGGTGTGGATAGATGTGCGGCGTGTGTGAGAGTGTGGCCGCTCTATAAGGGGAGAGGGGCGGGACGTAAAACGTCATATCCCGGGTTTGAGCCGCACGGAAGTGCGGGGAAGCAGAGCGGCGGAACGCAAGCCGCTTCTGCGCAGTGAGACTGGATATTAGTGCACGCGCACTGGAGAAGAGAGAGACAACAGTTGTCATGGTGCTTGCTGTGACGTTTTCTATTCTATGGTGCATATTTCGGACAATGGTGCAGCTTGTGCCAAGATGGAGGATATGATTCAATAATGCATCTAAGACATAAGAGAAAAAGAAGTTAGTAGAGCGATCACAGTAATAAGCATCAAATGGCACAATTTATATGGTTCAAAACATAGGACAACAGGATACTATACAATATCAATTGGACTTGTTATCATACAGTAAATAATGCTGTGGAGGTAAGGGTGAATAGATTGTATATTGGTAGGTAAGGAAACTTTATCCATATGTTACCATGGTTATTAGAGGATCCATAGGGAAAGGTCAATAGTCCTTTATGGTCAATATTAAGGGGAAATGAACAGAGGAAACCAGAGGAGTCTGATCAACAATATCTCATGTAAGAATACAGAATACGCATACCTGCAAGGTTGCGGAAAATGGAATTAGTGATTTTATATGAGATCACCATTGCCATAAAGGTCTAGAGACTAGAGACCATAAATTATGGAAAAATTATATCAGAAATACATCAAAATTGTTCATACTCGCGGTTGAGTCCTAAGGGTTCAAGGGTCTGGAGTGTGTGGATCCAGAAGGCTTCCCGCAATTTGAGCCTCCGTATGCGATCCCCACCCCTCCTTTGTGGGGGGATATCCTCAATGATTTGGAACCGTAATTGAGATACGTTGTGACCATGATTGGAAAAATGAAAAGGAATGGGCAAGAGTGTATTGTTGCATCGAATAGTGGACTTATGCTTGCTTATACGGTCACGTATATGCTGTGTGGTCTCACCTACATATACGTGACCGCACGGGCATTTGATCAAGTATACTACATAGGAGGACGCGCAAGTATAGAAACCTTTGATGGGATAGCGTTTACCTGTGCGGGGGTGTGTAAAGAAATCGCCTTTTATAACGTTGTTGCATTGGTTGCAACCCAGGCAAGGAAAAGTTCCTTTCCTTTGAGTTTGAAGAGTCAATTGTGTGGTCTTTTTCTTTGAGCCAATGTCAGCTCTTACTACTGTTTGTCTGATGTTTGGGGTTTTTTTGTGACAAAAGAGTGGTGTATTTGCAAATTCAGGAATATCGGGGTAACTCTTATGTAAAAGGTACCAATGTTCACGGATAGCTCCTTGTATTAATCTATTGAAAGGATGATATGTGGACACAAAAGGTATCCTAGGACCGGATTGTCTTTGATGACTAGGTGGGTTTAAATGTCCCTCGGCAATCTGTATTGGGTACCCTCTATTCCTGAACTTTGTTGTCATTTCATTGTGTCTGATGGATTTTACAACAGGATCAGAGACAATACGATCGATTCTCATATGTTGTGATCTCGGTAAAGAGACCTTTACATGGCGTGGGTGGCTGCTGTCGTAGTGCAACAAACTATTTCTATCAGTAGGTTTTACATATAGGTCAGTGGTCAGAGTTCCAGTGGGATCAATTGTGACCATTGTATCAAGGAAGTTAATACTTCTTTCATCATGGTGCATTGTGAATGTCAGATTGGGGATCAAAGTGTTGAGTTCATGAAAAAAGGAATTGAGCGTGGTTACAGTACCATTCCAAATTAAAAACACATCATCAATGTAACGGTGCCAAATGAGGACATGTTCCGTCACATCGGGATGGTTAAATATGAATTCATGTTCAAACTTGCCCATGAATATATTTGCGTATGGGGGAGCTACATTGGCCCCCATTGCTGTGCCCCGTTTCTGGAGGTAGAATGTATCCTGAAAGAGGAAAAAGTTATTTTTCAATACAATGTGTAAAAGATCAATGCATAATTCCTTTCTTAAGGGGTCAAAGTTTTCTTGTTGTTCAAGGAACCATTGGACAGCAGCAATTCCCATCTCATGATCTATACTAGTGTAAAGGCTGTTTACGTCCATAGTAACAAGGATAGAATTTGAAGGGACATGATTCAACTCTCTGATGACACCCAAAAACGCACTAGTGTCTTTTATGTATGACCTCAATGATGGAACAAGTGGACTTAACATTTTCTCAAGAACCTGGGATAAAGGAGATAATACTGAATTAGTGGAGGCCACAATAGGTCTCCCTGGTGGCCTAGTCAGGTTCTTATGGATTTTGGGAAGAGTATATAGGACCGGTGTGATAGGGTGTTGAGTAATAAGGAAGTCAGCCAATTTCTGGTCGACCACCCCATTGGATCTGAAACGGTCTATTACTTTCTTAATATCCTTCTGAATCTCACTGGTAGGGTCCCTTGTTAACATCGTGTAAGTCATACCGTCGGACAGTTGTGAATTTATCTCGTTAATATAGTAATCTCTATCAAGTACTACCAAAGCACCGCCTTTGTCGGCCGGTTTTATTACTATACTGGTGTTATCCTTAAGGGATTTTAAGGCTCTGGACTCGACCTGTGTTAGGTTGTGTTTCAAGTGTAGTTCCCCATTGTGAATCCTATCTTCAATACCTTTAATGTCCCGTGTAACTAATTCCACAAAAGCCTCTACTGGGTGATATTTTTTTGGAGGCATAAAGGTGCTTGGAGTGTTTAATCCAAGGTCCTTAAGGCACAAGATATTATCGGTGGTATTGTTCGGTGAAAATGGGCTAACATGAAAATGGGTCTTCAGTCTCAGAAACCTAAAAAAACCTTTCAACTCCTGTTCAAGTTGAAAGGAGTTGTATGCAGGTATGGGGCTGAAGGACAATCCCTTCTGTAAGACATAAAGTTCTGCCGGGGAGAGGATATAGGAGGATATGTTATAAACCAGTTGCGACCCACCTGTGACCACGCTCAATTCCTTTTTTCATGAACTCAACACTTTGATCCCCAATCTGACATTCACAATGCACCATGATGAAAGAAGTATTAACTTCCTTGATACAATGGTCACAATTGATCCCACTGGAACTCTGACCACTGACCTATATGTAAAACCTACTGATAGAAATAGTTTGTTGCACTACGACAGCAGCCACCCACGCCATGTAAAGGTCTCTTTACCGAGATCACAACATATGAGAATCGATCGTATTGTCTCTGGTCCTGTTGTAAAATCCATCAGACACAATGAAATGACAACAAAGTTCCTTGAGGTCATACATAAAAGACACTAGTGCGTTTTTGGGTGTCATCAGAGAGTTGAATCATGTCCCTTCAAATTCTATCCTTGTTACTATGGACGTAAACAGCCTTTACACTAGTATAGATCATGAGATGGGAATTGCTGCTGTCCAATGGTTCCTTGAACAACAAGAAAACTTTGACCCCTTAAGAAAGGAATTATGCATTGATCTTTTACACATTGTATTGAAAAATAACTTTTTCCTCTTTCAGGATACATTCTACCTCCAGAAACGGGGCACAGCAATGGGGGCCAATGTAGCTCCCCCATACGCAAATATATTCATGGGCAAGTTTGAACATGATTTCATATTTAACCATCCCGATGTGAAGGAACATGTCCTCATTTGGCGCCGTTACATTGACGATGTGTTTTTAATTTGGAATGGTACTGTAACCACGCTCAATTCCTTTTTTCATGAACTCAACACTTTGATCCCCAATCTGACATTCACAATGCACCATGATGAAAGAAGTATTAACTTCCTTGATACAATGGTCACAATTGATCCCACTGGAACTCTGACCACTGACCTATATGTAAAACCTACTGATAGAAATAGTTTGTTGCACTACGACAGCAGCCACCCACGCCATGTAAAGGTCTCTTTACCGAGATCACAACATATGAGAATCGATCGTATTGTCTCTGATCCTGTTGTAAAATCCATCAGACACAATGAAATGACAACAAAGTTCAGGAATAGAGGGTACCCAATACAGATTGCCGAGGGACATTTAAACCCACCTAGTCATCAAAGACAATCCGGTCCTAGGATACCTTTTGTGTCCACATATCATCCTTTCAATAGATTAATACAAGAAGCTATCCGTGAACATTGGTACCTTTTACATAAGAGTTACCCCGATATTCCTGAATTTGCAAATACATCACTCTTTTGTCACAAAAAAGCCACAAACATCAGACAAACAGTAGTAAGAGCTGACATTGGCTCAAAGAAAAAGACCACACAATTGACTCTTCAAACTCAAAGGAAAGGAACTTTTCCTTGCCTGGGTTGCAACCAATGCAACAACGTTATAAAAGGCGATTTCTTTACACATCCCCGCACAGGTAAACGCTATCCCATCAAAGGTTTCTATACTTGCGCGTCCTCTTATGTAGTATACTTGATCAAATGCCCGTGCGGTCACGTATATGTAGGTGAGACCACACAGCATATACGTGACCGTATAAGCAAGCATAAGTCCACTATTCGATGCAACAATACACTCTTGCCCATTCTTTTCATTTTTCCAATCATGGTCACAATGTATCTCAATTACGGTTCCAAATCATTGAGGATATCCCCCCACAAAGGAGGGGTGGGGATCGCATACGGAGGCTCAAATTGCGGGAAGCCTTCTGGATCCACACACTCCAGACCCTTGAACCCTTAGGACTCAACCGCGAGTATGAACAATTTTGATGTATTTCTGATATAATTTTTCCATAATTTATGGTCTCTAGTCTCTAGACCTTTATGGCAATGATGATCTCATATAAAATCACTAATGCCATTTTCCGCAACCTTGCAGGTATGCGTATTCTGTATTCTTACATGAGATATTGTTGATCAGACTCCTCTGGTTTCCTCTGTTCATTTCCCCTTAATATTGACCATAAAGGACTATTGACCTTTCCCTATGGATCCTCTAATAACCATGGTAACATATGGATAAAGTTTCCTTACCTACCAATATACAATCTATTCACCCTTACCTCCACAGCATTATTTACTGTATGATAACAAGTCCAATTGATATTGTATAGTATCCTGTTGTCCTATGTTTTGAACCATATAAATTGTGCCATTTGATGCTTATTACTGTGATCGCTCTACTAACTTCTTTTTCTCTTATGTCTTAGATGCATTATTGAATCATATCCTCCATCTTGGCACAAGCTGCACCATTGTCCGAAATATGCACCATAGAATAGAAAACGTCACAGCAAGCACCATGACAACTGTTGTCTCTCTCTTCTCCAGTGCGCGTGCACTAATATCCAGTCTCACTGCGCAGAAGCGGCTTGCGTTCCGCCGCTCTGCTTCCCCGCACTTCCGTGCGGCTCAAACCCGGGATATGACGTTTTACGTCCCGCCCCTCTCCCCTTATAGAGCGGCCACACTCTCACACACGCCGCACATCTATCCACACCCAGCCGGGACACACACAAGGTAACTGAGCTCCGTGCTCATACTCCGTGGCCTCTACTTTCACCTATGATTCACCAAGTGCTGTAATCCTTTAATCCTTTTTCCTCCTATAGGTTCCCTATACCTCTGAGCTTTGTCTCAGCCTCTTTCTAGGTCTGTATCCTAATCACTTACTTTAAGGATTGTTTTTTCATTTAGTTCCACTCATCTGAGCTAATTCTTCCTTTGCTCCTATAGATGTGCCCCAGCCCCTTGTTAGGCTTTATGAGGTAACCCACACTATTTATACCTAGGCTTCCCATTGAGCTGTATATGTAATTTCTCCTTGGGTTTACCCTTGGTTACTATTAGCATTTGGTCAATATTGGTCTGACCTGTCTGGTGTCCTCTCCTTTGTGTTTATCCCTATATTCCTTGCATTTTCCTGGTATCATTCTACTACTATTATTATTCCTTTTGATCCTTTGATCAGTTACACTGTACATTATGAGGTTTTTCCTGCTGGTTTCACTGCCTCCTTTTTTTGACACTCACTGGGTTTTTTTTTCCTAGCAATATGTGCCTTTTTCTTGGAATGTAGTATTTGGTACCTTCTCTTCCTTTTTTTCTACCTGGCACCTCTTATGTGACATTCTCCCAAACCCCCTCTTTTTCTTAGATCATGGCTCCATATAAAGTATATAGTCTCATGGCACTACTCTACCATGACTCACCCTCCTATTCTAGTCTACACCTTTTTATCTTCCCTCTTGTCCTTATGGTATTTCCCTGCCTTCTCACTTGTTCCTTCCTCCTAGACTTCTGGAGCATTGATCCATTGATTGATCATTTGATAGACCTGTTTGGGTTTTACCTTTGACCCATCACCAGTACTATTGCAGGTAATTGTCAATAAAAAATCTTTGTTCTCTTCTGCCATGTCTTATACTATCCCTTTTCTTTTTACTTCTCAGTGTCGGCCTTTTATAGATAGTATGCCACCGCCCTTTTAGTTACCACTGTCACTACGAGATTATTCTTAGGTACACTACACTCATTTGGACTGTCGGCACACGTTTTCTTTTACACAATGTTAACTTTATATTAGATCACCATTTAATGTAATCACCTGGGATCACCTCACAAACTTGTATTCTCGCATATTATTTGTGTTACTAACACAATTTTGTTTCTGTACTGTTATTTTATTAGTACCCTGATGAAGGCCTGCTGGCCGAAACGTTGGTCTGATTATTGTACTGTGTGACCAAATAAAGTAATATTGTATTTTTTCAACTTGATCCACTTGTGGACTTGCAACCATCATTTCTGGTGTGCCCAATCTACACTCCTACAGTTAGCTATTTTTCTTTGGTGCACCCAATCTCCATACGTTGAGCCCTCCATAACCTCTAGTACTGTGAAGAATGCTGACCTCTTGTGTCTTTGGAGCCAAAGGATTTTGTGGATCGGCTTTTAAATTGATCAATATATCTCGTTTGAATGGTGGCTCCCCATTGTTATTTTCAAATACAACAGCTACTTCGTTGACAGTAGGATTGTTATAGCGTCGAGGGTCTTGACTGCGGTCGTAATATTTGGCATGACAGTGCCATTTCTTTCAGCCTTTTGTTGTTCTTCCTGTTCCACGTCACGGAGTATTTTGTATGCAGCTACAAAAGGATTGATGTTTTCTAATTGAAGAGCAATAATACTCATTAAAGTTGGATGGCATTGTAAATTTGGTTGACATTGCAAACGTTGTTCGTTGGCGGTAGCAGTATCCAAGATGTAAAGTTGAGCATACGTTGGAACTTGATCATCTGCCGGATGTAGTGTGCCAGTGCGATGGTAGATTTGGCCATGTATGCGGAAACAGTAAGGGCCATGTCCAGGTGGTGGAGAAATATTGGCACCCATGGAGGCGAAAGCAAAAGAGCTGTTGATGGGCTCGGATGTTGTCCATGAGATTACGACTGTACTCACTCTCTCCTTTAAGTAAACGCTTGAATACCTCAGGGTATTCAGGGATAAGTATCTGGACCTTGCCCTTGTGACAGCAGAGTGTATAATTTTGATCACATGGCATCTCAGCATGAAAATGTAGTGCCTGACAATATTGACATGTATATCTCATTGGACCACAGCTGTGCTCTACAATGGAAGTATCATCATCGGTAAAACCAATGGGATGTATAAGGACAGTAGGAGGTAACAAAATATTATATTTTTTAAGTAGACCAACATATATTAGACGTTGCACTGCTTCAGGTTCCACACATTCGATGAATGAGGATGTAGATGGTATATGAAGCTGAGGCTGTCTGAATGTAGAGATGGAAGCAGTGCGAGTTGTTTGGACTTAGGAGACTCCACACTGATACGTGCTTTTAAAGCAATTTGAACTTTGTTGCTGTGAGCCTGTTTGTCATATGTCGTCTCGACAGCACAGTGTTTTCGCTTACGTGCACACTTTGCCGGTGGTAAAGGATGTTCAGTATGCGGCAATTCAACGGCTGTTGAGCTGGAAGCGGTGAGATCGGGAGAAGGTATGACTTGCTGCATTAACTTGCTCTTTCTGCGCACGCTCCCGGGCTGCCAGAGCATTATTTTTCAATCTCTGGCTTCTCTCTTCAGGAGACTTATTGCACATGCGTTTGTAATACGCAGCCTTCCCTTTCTCCAATCGAATGCGTCTGTCTTCAGCAATCTCGGTGGTGCGCTTCTTACGCTTCGGTGTAGCAAATGCCGCTTTCTTGGCCACGTCATCATATTTCATACAGTCAGAACTTATGTTTCTGCGACGCTCCCGGGCTGCCAGAGCTTTATTTATTAATCTCAGGCTTCTCTCTTCAGGAGACTCCTTGGCAATGCGTTTGTAATATGCAGCCTTCTTTTTGCCCAATCGAATGCGCCTGTCTTCAGCACTCTCCGTGCTGCGCTTCTTAGCCTTCGGTGCAGGCACAGGCGCTTTCTTGGCCACTCAGCAGATTTCTCAGAGCTCATTTTAGCAAATGTAATCAGAATACAATGCAATGTGAAGTAGAATATGTTTGTTAAGGAAGGTATGAATAGTGAGAGTATATACATGTACAATAGCATGATTTTATTTGTTTAATTTTTGTAGGAAGAGTAAATGGAAATTTCTGTATATTTTTAAGTGGCAAAGAGTTACTTATAGTGAGTGTATGTACTTGTAATTAGAAATCAATCTGTATTACAATCAATCAAAAATAGACTTTAACGTCAGATGTATGACTAAGTAGCCGATGTAGTCCAAACTGTCAGGGTACCAATATAGTGCAGGTTTAGAAGGGGTTAATGTCCGACTGGCAGGACTCTATTAAAGTAGGAACTTATAATGATATAAAAAAGGTGATTGAAGGAGTTAATGTCCCACCGTCACTCCCACAACAGACTAAGCAGTGTAAATTATATCCAAAATGGTGTGCAAGGGGTTAATGTAGCACTGCCAATAGTAATACACACTACAAAGGAAGCACTTAATGCAGAAATGGTATATAAGGGGTTAACTTGGCAGTGGCATTACAACTACACACTGTATTATAGAAATAACACCAAAAAGGGAATATAAGGGGTTAATGTACCACTGCCAGTACTAATAGACAGTAAAAAGTATGGAGTTAATGCTGAACTGGTATATAAGGGGTTAAGTTCGCAGTGGCAGTACAACTGAAGGACTTTGAGTTTCAAATTTACCGCTGTAAGTAAGGCGCTATGCTCATTGGTCGCTATGTGCTGGCGCCGACCAATGAGCATAGTGCCTCACTTCGCATTGAGATACATAGCGGTCTTTAGAGCTATGCATGGGCAGGCCCTTGGTTCTATTTAGGGCCACGGCGCTCGGCTCTCGTCGGTCGTCACCGGGGCGGGAGGCCCTGCAACGACTCTCGATGACCGCTTCACCATAGATAGATATAGATATAGATATAGATAGATAGATATACATAGATGTAGATAGATAGAGATAGATAGATAGATAGATATAGATAGATAGATAGATATAGATAGATATAGATAGATATAGATAGATATAGAGATAGATATAGATAGATAGATAGATAGATAGATAGATAGATATAGATAGACTAGATGACGGCCCAATTCTAAAGAATCGGGTAGTCTAGAATCCATATATAGTTTATTTACTAATAGTTAGGGGAGTGCGGTGAAATGAATTGTGTGTATACAGGTGGTTCAGTGGTTAGCACTGTATATGGTGGCTCAGTGGGTAGCACAGTATACGGTGGCTCAGTGGTTAGCACTGTATATGGTGGTTCAGTGGTTAGCACTGTATGGTGGCTCAGTGGTTAGCACTGTATACAGTGGTTCAGTGGTTATCACTGTATATGGTGGCTCAGTGGTTAGCACTGTATATCGTGGCTCAGTGGTTAGCATTGTATATGGTGCCTCTGTGGTTAGCATTGTATATGGTGGCTCAGTGGTTAGCACTGTATATGGTGGCTCAGTGGTTAGCACTGTATATGGTGGCTCTGTGGTTAGCACTGTATATGGTGGCTCAGTGGTTAGCACTGTATACGGTGGCTCAGTGGTTAGCACTGTATGGTGGCTCAGTGGTTAGCACTGTATATGGTGGCTCAGTGGGTAGCACTGTATACGTTGGCTCAGTGGTTAGCACTGTATATGGTGGCTCAGTGGTTAGCACTGTATATGGTGGCTCAGTGGTTAGCACTGTATGGTGGCTCAGTGGTTAGCACTGTATGGTGGCTCAGTGGTTAGCACTGTATACGGTGGCTCAGTGGTTAGCACTGTATATGGTGGCTCAGTGGTTAGCACTGTATATGGTGGCTGAGTGGTTGGCACTGTATACGGTGGCTCAGTGGTTAGCACTGTATATGGTGGCTCAGTGGTTATCACTGTATATGGTGGCTCAGTGGTTAGCACTGTATATGGTGGCTCAGTGGTTAGCACTGTATGGTGGCTCAGTGGTTAGCACTGTATGGTGGTTCAGTGGTTAGCACTGTATGGTGGCTGAGTGGTTAGCACTGTATATAGTGGATCAGTGGTTAGCACTGTATATAGTGGATCAGTGGTTAGCACTGTATATGGTGGCTCAGTGGTTAGCACTGTATACGGTGGCTCAGTGGTTGGCACTGTATATGGTGGCTCAGTGGTTAGCACTGTATACGGTGGCTCAGTGATTGGCATTGTATATGGTGGCTCAGCGGTTAGCACTGTATGGTGGCTGAGTGGTTAGCACTGTATATAGTGGATCAGTGGTTAGCACTGTATATGGTGGCTCAGTGGTTAGCACTGTATACGGTGGCTCAGTGGTTGGCACTGTATACGGTGGCTCAGTGGTTAGCACTGTATACGGTGGCTTAGTGGTTGGCACTATATACGGTGGCTCAGTGGTTGGCACTGTATATGGTGGCTCAGTGGTTGGCACTGTATATGGTGGCTCAGTGGTTGGCACTGTATATGGTGGCTCAGTGGTTGGCACTGTATACGGCGGATCTGTGGTCAGCAGAGGACGGCGGCTCTGTGGTCAGCGCAGGAAGGAGGCAGAGTGGTCAGCGCAGGAAGGAGGCAGAGTGGTAAACGGAGGAAGGAGGCAGAGTGGTGAGCGCAGGACGGCAGCTCTGTGGTCAGCAGAGGACGGGGGCTCTGTGGTCAGCAGAGGACAGGGGCTCTGTGGTCAGCAGAGGACGGGGGCTCTGTGGTCAGCAGAGGACGGGGCCTCTGTGGTCAGCAGAGGACGGGGCCTCTGTGGTAAGCAGAGGACGGGGCCTCTGTGGTCAGCAGAGGAGGGCGGCTCTGTGGTCAGCATAGGAGGGCGGCTCTGTGGTCAGCAGAGGACGGTGGCTCTGTGGTCAGCAGAGGAGGGCGGCTGTGGTCAGCATAGGAGGGCGGCTCTGTGTTCAGCAGAGGACGGTGGCTCTGTGGTCAGCAGAGGACGGCGGCTCTGTGGTCAGCGCAGGAAGGAGGCAGAGTGGTGAGCGCAGGAGGGAGGCAGAGTGGTGAGCGCAGGACGGCGACTCTGTGGTCAGCAGAGGACGGAGGCAGAGTGATCAGCGCAGGAAGGAGGCAGAGTGATCAGCGCAGGAAGGAGGCAGAGTGGTGAGCGCAGGACGGCGGCTCTGTGGTCAGCAGAGGAGGGCGGCTCTGTGGTCAGCAGAGGACGGTGGCTCTGTGGTCAGCAGAGGACGGCGGCTCTGTGGTCAGCGCAGGAAGGAGGCAGAGTGGTCAGCGCAGGAAGGAGGCAGAGTGGTGAGCGCAGGAAGGAGGCAGAGTGGTGAGCGCAGGACGTCGGCTCTGTGGTCAGCAGAGGATGGCGGCAGAGTGATCAGCGCAGGAAGGAGGCAGAGTGATCAGCGCAGGAAGGAGGCATAGTGATCAGCGCAGGAAGGAGGCAGAGTGGTGAGCGCAGGACGACGGCTCTGTGGTCAGCAGAGGACGGAGGCAGAGTGATCAGCGCAGGAAGGAGGCAGAGTGATCAGCGCAGGAAGGAGGCAGAGTGGTGAGCGCAGGACGGCGGCTCTGTGGTCAGCAGAGGAGGGCGGCTCTGTGGTCAGCAGAGGACGGCGGCTCTTTGGTCAGCGCAGGAAGGAGGCAGAGTGGTGAGCGCAGGACGGCGGCTCTGTGGTCAGCAGAGGAGGGCGGCTCTGTGGTCAGCAGAGGACGGCGGCTCTTTGGTCAGCGCAGGAAGGAGGCAGAGTGGTGAGCGCAGGAAGGAGGCAGAGTGGTGAGCGCAGGAAGGAGGCAGAGTGGTGAGCGCAGGATGGCGGCTCTGTGTTCAGCAGAGGACGGGGGCTCTGTGGTCAGCAGAGGACGGCGAGTCTGTGGTCAGCAGAGGATGGCGGGTCTGTGGTCAGCAGAGGACGGCGGGTCTGTGGTCAGCAGAGGACGGCGGCTCTGTGGTCAGCGCAGGAAGGAGGCTCTGTGGTCAGCGCAGGAAGGAGGCTCTGTGGTCAGCAGAGGAGGGCGGCTCTGTGGTCAGCGCAGGAAGGAGGCAAAGTGATCAGCGCAGGAAGGAGGCAGAGTGATCAGCGCAGGAAGGAGGCAGAGTGGTGAGCGCAGGACAGCGGCTCTATGGTCAGCAGAGGAGGGCGGCTCTGTAGTCAGCAGAGGACGGTGGCTCTGTGGTCAGCAGAGGACGGCAGCTCTGTGGTCAGCGCAGGAAGGAGGCAGAGTGGTCAGCGCAGGAAGGAGGCAGAGTGGTGAGCGCAGGAAGGAGGCAGAGTGGTGAGCGCAGGAAGGAGGCAGAGTGGTGAGCGCAGGAAGGAGGCAGAGTGGTGAGCGCAGGAAGGAGGCAGAGTGGTGAGCGCAGGACAGCGGCTCTGTGGTCAGCAGAGGAGGGCGGCTCTGTGGTCAGCAGAGGACGGCGGCTCTGTGGTCAGCAGAGGACGGGGGCTCTGTGGTCAGCAGAGGACGGCGGCTCTGTGGTCAGCAGAGGACGGCGGCTCTTTGGTCAGCAGAGGACTGGGGCTCTGTGGTCAGCAGAGGACGGGGGCTCTGTGGTCAGCAGAGGACGGGGGCTCTGTGGTCAGCAGAGGACGGGGGCTCTGTGGTCAGCAGAGGACGGGGGCTCTGTGGTCAGCAGAGGACGGCGGGTCTGTGGTCAGCAGAGGACGGCGGGTCTGGTCAGCAGAGGATGGCGGGTCTGTGGTCAGCAGAGGACGGCGGCTCTGTGGTCAGCGCAGGAAGGAGGCTCTGTGGTCAGCGCAGGAAGGAGGCTCTGTAGTCAGCGCAGGAAGGAGGCTCTGTGGTCAGCAGAGGACGGAGGGTCTGTGGTCAGCGCAGGAAGGAGGCTCTGTGGTCGAGTGGTCAGCGCAGGAAGGAGGCTCTGTGGTCAGCGCAGGAAGGAGGCTCTGTGGTCAGCGCAGGAAGGAGGCTCTGTGGTCAGCACAGGAAGGAGGCTCTGTGGTCAGCAGAGGACGGTGGCTCTGTGGTCAGAGCAGGAAGGAGGCTCTGTGGTCAGCGCAGGAAGGAGGCTCTGTGGTCAGCAAAGGAAGGAGGCTCTGTGGTCAGCGCAGGAAGGAGGCTCTGTGGTCAGCACAGGAAGGAGGCAGAGTGGTCAGCGCAGGAAGGAGGCTCTGTGGTCAGCAGAGGACGGAGGGTCTGTGGTCAGCGCAGGAAGGAGGCTCTGTGGTCGAGTGGTCAGCGCAGGAAGGAGGCTCTGTGGTCAGCGCAGGAAGGAGGCTCTGTGGTCAGCAGAGGAAGGAGGCTCTGTGGTCAGCAGAGGACGGCGGCTCTGTGGTCAGCGCAGGAAGGAGGCTCTGTGGTCAGCGCAGGAAGGAGGCTCTGTGGTCAGCGCAGGAAGGAGGCTCTGTGGTCAGTGCAGGAAGGAGGCTCTGTGGTCAGCGCAGGAAGGAGGCTCTGTGGTCAGCAGAGGACGGCGGCTCTGTGGTCAGCGCAGGAAGGAGGCTCTGTGGTCAGCGCAGGCTAGGTGGGCGGAGCCATGGTGGGAGTCCCGCGAGGTGGGTGGAGCCATGGCGGGAGCCCCGCGAGGTGGGCGGAGCCATGGCGGGACGCCCGCGAGGTGGGCGGAGCCATGGCGGGACACCTCCCCCCCCGAGAGGTGGGCGGAGCCATGGCGGGAGCCCCGCGATGTGGGCGGAGCCATGGCGGGAGCGGTGTAGCGGGATGGCGGCGGGGTAAGTATACTGGAGTGTGTGTGGTGTGTGTGTGGTGTGTGTGTGTGTGTGTGTGTGTGTGGTGTGTGTGTCCCTAACGCACTTCCGTCACTTTGGCAGCCACGTCCACGACGACGGAAGTAGCGCCGAATTTGACGGAAGTGCGCTACGGCAATTATATATTAGATATAGATAGATAGATAGATATAGAGATAGATAAGATAGATAGATAGATATAGATAGATAGATAAATAGATAGATATAGATAGATAGATAGATAGATAGATAGATAGATAGAGATAGATAAATAGATAGATAGATAGATAAATAGATAGATAGATAGATAGATAGATAGATACATAAATAGATAGAGATAGATAGATAAATAGATAGAGATAGATAGATAGATAGATAAATAGATAGAGCTGGATAGATAAATAGAGATAGATAGAGATAGATAGATAAATAGATAGAAAGCAAGAAAAACGAAAAAGCACAGCAGCATACAACGGGTGCAAGGCCCTCCTACCACTTCACTGGTTGTTAGTTAAGATGAAAAAATGAAGGGCAGCACTTCCTTTAGTGTATCCATGTGGGTTTATTTTGTCCTAGGACTGCGACGTTTCGGCACACAGCCTTCCTCAAGCAGTGACAAACAGATCTAGTGCTCACATATATATAGCTCCCATGCAAGGGGCTTACAATAATATAATTAGTGCAAAAGTAGTACAGAAAGTCATATACATATATAATTATACAGAAAGTGCATAATAATCCGTGCAATATAAAGTGCATACAGTGATATTATACAATCATCACATCCATATTGTAACCAATATCTTACATTTTACTTTAATTGGTAATTATCAATACAGATGTTACTTATCTCTTAATTAGAAGACCCCACGTTGCAACTATGTACCGCCACTTCCGCCATCATAATCTCGGCGTTTCTCTCATTCTAATGCGCATGCTCCGTGTGAAAAAAAACCTGCAGTCCCGTCATAACGAAATCGCGTGCCCATTCCTAGATCCCGCGCATGTGTATTGCGTGTCGGGATCTTCAAGTACACCTTCTGCAGTTGCGCGGTAGTGTAGATGAAGTCACTACTCCCAATTTCATTCCCGCGCCTGCGCTCTTTCCTCCGTTATTCTCGGGCGCCATCTTTGCATCTTAGCGATTGCGCAGTAGTACAGGCACTCGTTAAACCTAATGATATGGAGAGTATAGGCGCATATTATCTGCTATTTAAGCAGTGATATAGGGAATATGGGGCTTCATATATATGTCTAAGTTTCTCTATTCCAAAATTACCCAAATCACTTCAGCATCTCAATACAAGTGTATACATTGGGCAATTACAATGATCTAAGTCCTATATAGGAAACCGTTTCTGGTCCATACTAGGGTCACCGCCCTGGTGGGCTTTTTACAGTTAAGTATGTTGTTCTACATACAAATAAACACTAAGTGTTATTCTGTTTAGGTGACCAAACCATGCTTCCACCAAAAACATTATATACAAAAGGACTTGATCATAGCAGATATACTTTATTAATTACTCATTAGACAAGGGCACTTATACCGACAGGACATCAGATATCACACTGGATAACAATTGCAAATAGGACAAAATGTGTACAGACAAGTTGCAGCTTGTGGAGTCCTCTGTACAAATCTGCAGAGTAAAAAAATATTATTAGTAAAAGAGCTTAAAAACATTATTTCAAAACAATTTACTTGATCATACTATTCAATTCTTATCAACCACAGGTGTAGGTTGATAAACATCAGTTAAGTATGATCAAGTAAATTGTTTTGAAATAATGTTTTTAAGCTCTTTTACTAATAATATTTTTTTACTCTGCAGATTTGTACAGAGGACTCCACAAGCTGCAACTTGTCTGTACACATTTTGTCCTATTTGCAATTGTTATCCAGTGTGATATCTGATGTCCTGTCGGTATAAGTGCCCTTGTCTAATGAGTAATTAATAAAGTATATCTGCTATGATCAAGTCCTTTTGTATATAATGTTTTTGGTGGAAGCATGGTTTGGTCACCTAAACAGAATAACACTTAGTGTTTATTTGTATGTAGAACAACATACTTAACTGTAAAAAGCCCACCAGGGCGGTGACCCTAGTATGGACCAGAAACGGTTTCCTATATAGGACTTAGATCATTGTAATTGCCCAATGTATACACTTGTATTGAGATGCTGAAGTGATTTGGGTAATTTTGGAATAGAGAAACTTAGACATATATATGAAGCCCCATATTCCCTATATCACTGCTTAAATAGCAGATAATATGCGCCTATACTCTCCATATCATTAGGTTTAACGAGTGCCTGTACTACTGCGCAATCGCTAAGATGCAAAGATGGCGCCCGAGAATAACGGAGGAGAGAGCGCAGGCGCGGGAATGAAATTGGGAGTAGTGACTTCATCTACACTACCGCGCAACTGCAGAAGGTGTACTTGAAGATCCCGACACGCAATACACATGCGCGGGATCTAGGAATGGGCACGCGATTTCGTTATGACGGGACTGCAGGTTTTTTTTCACACGGAGCATGCGCATTAGAATGAGAGAAACGCCGAGATTATGATGGCGGAAGTGGCGGTACATAGTTGCAACGTGGGGTCTTCTAATTAAGAGATAAGTAACATCTGTATTGATAATTACCAATTAAAGTAAAATGTAAGATATTGGTTACAATATGGATGTGATGATTGTATAATATCACTGTATGCACTTTATATTGCACGGATTATTATGCACTTTCTGTATAATTATATATGTATATGACTTTCTGTACTACTTTTGCACTAATTATATTATTGTAAGCCCCTTGCATGGGAGCTATATATATGTGAGCACTAGATCTGTTTGTCACTGCTTGAGGAAGGCTGTGTGCCGAAACGTCGCAGTCCTAGGACAAAATAAACCCACATGGATACACTAAAGGAAGTGCTGCCCTTCATTTTTTCATCTTAGATAAATAGATAGATAGAGATAGATAGATAGATAAATAGATAGAGATAGATAGATAGATAGATAGATAAAGAGATAGATACGTAGATAAATAGAGATAGATAGATACATAAATAGATAGACATAGATAGATAGATAGATAGATAGATAGATAGATAGATAGATAGATAGATATAGATAAATAGATAGAGATAGATAGATAAATAGATAGAGATAGATAGATATAGATAGATAGATAAATAGATAGAGATAGATAGATAGATATAGATAGATAAATAGATAGAGATAGATAGATAGATAAATAGATAGAGATAGATAGATAGATAAATAGATAGAGATAGATAAATAGATAGATAGAGATAGATAAATAGATGGATAGATAGATAAATAGATATAGATAGATAGATAAATAGATAGAGATAGATAAATAGATAGATAGATAAATAGATAGAGATAGATAGATAAATAGATATAGATATATAGATAGATAGATAAATAGATAGAGATAGATAAATAGATAGATATAGAGAGATAGATAGATAAAGATAGATAGATAGATAGAGATAGATAAATAGATAGATAGATAGATAGATAGATAGATAAATAGATAGATAGACTGTTTTTAATAAGTAGCAAAGATAATAGAAATAACACCCAAAAAGAACTATAAAGGGTTAATAAACGTACTGTAAGTAGTACGATTAATTATAATTTTCTACCAAAAAAGATATCTTATCTGAATTTCTGTCAATAATGTACAGGAGTTTGCTTCCTGACGTCACTGTGACACTGTGACAGGAATCGTCAAAGCAGGAATGACGTCTGAGGTAAAAATTCAAATTTCGCGGTCTAAAATGGCGGCCGCGAAATTTGAATTCATAAAATGGCAGCAGGCGCGAGGCGCTATTCTGATTGGTCGCCGGCAGCACACAGCGACCAATCAGAATAGCGCCTCACTTCCCATAGATATATAATGGACGAAAAATCGTCAAAATCGTCAATTATATCTCTATGGGAAGTGAGGCGCTATTCTGATTGGTCGCTGTCTGCTGCCGGCGACCAATCAGAATAGCGCCTCACTTCCCATAGAGATAGAATGGACGACTTTTCGTCCATTATATCTCTATGGGAAGTGAGGCACTATTCTGATTGGTCACTGTCTGCTGCCGGCGACAAATCAGAATAGCGCCTCACTTTCAGCGGTAAATGTGAAACTCAAAGTCGTCCATTATATGTCTATGGGAAGTGAGGCGCTTTTCTGATTGGTCGCTGACAGCACACAGCGACCAATCAGAATAATGCCTCACTTCCCATAAAGATATAATGGACGATTTTTCATCCATTATCTCTCTATGGGAAGTGAGGCGCTATTCTGATTGGTCGCTGTGTGCTGGCGGCGACCAATCAGAATAGCGCCTCACTTCCCATAGAGATAGAATGGACGACTTTGAGTTTTAAATTTACCGCTGAAAGTGAGGCGCTATTCTGATTGGTCGCCAGCAGCACACAGCGACCAATCAGAATCGCGCCTCACTTCCCATAGAGGTAGAATGGACGACTTTGAGTTTCAAATTTCCCGCATAAGTGAGGCGCTATGCTGATTGGTCGCTGTGTGCTGCGCCGACCAATCAGCATAGCGCCTCACTTCCCATAGGGATACATAGCGGTGTTTCGCCGAATTTATGGCCGGGCCCCTGGTTCTATTTTCGGCCACGGGGCTCGGCGCTTGTCGGTCGTCGCCGGGGCGGGAGACTCGCCCCTGCAACGGCTGACAATGGCCGCTTCGATAGATAGATAGAGAAATAGAGAGATAGATAAATAGATAGATACATAGATAGATATAGATATATATTAAGATGGAGATAGATAGATAGATAAATAGATAAATAGATAGAGATAGATAGATAGATAGATAGATAGAGATAGATAGATAGGTGAGTCTTTGCAGCCGCGGTAAGTCCGGCGACAGCCGAGCGCCGTGGCCGAAAATCGAACCAAGGGCCCGGCCATGCATTGTTGGAAACACCGCTATGTATCTCTATGGGAAGTGAGGCGCTATTCTGATTGGTCGCTGTGTGCTGCCGGCGACCAATCAGAATAGCGCCTCACTTTGAGTGGTAAATTTGAAACTCAAAGTTGTCCATTATATGTCTATGGGAAGTGAGGCGCTATTCTGATTGGTCGCCGGCAGAACACAGCAACCAATCAGAATAGCGCCTCACTTCCCATAGAGATATAATGGACGATTTTTCATCCATTATATCTCTATGGGAAGTGAGGCGCTATTCTGATTGGTCGCTGTGTGCTGCCGGCGACCAATCAGAATAGCGCCTCACTTTGAGCGGTAAATTTGAAACTCAAAGTTGTCCATTATATGTCTATGGGAAGTGAGGCGCTATTCTGATTGGATCGCCGGCAGCACACAGCGACCAATCAGAATCGCGCCTCACTTCCCATAGAGACAGAATGGACGACTTTGAGTTTCAAATTTCCCACTTAAGTGAGGCGCTATTCTGATTGGTCGCTGTGTGCTGCGCCGACCAATCAGCATAGCGCCTCACTTCCCATAGGGATACATAGTGGTGTTTCGCCGAATTTATGGCCGGGCCCCTGGTTCTATTTTCGGCCACGGGGCTCGGCGCTTGTCGGTCGTCGCCGGGGCGGGAGACTCGCCCCTGCAACGGCTGACAATGGCCGCTTCGATAGATAAATAGAGAGATAGAGAGATAGATAGATAAATAGATAGAGATAGATAGATGGATAGATAGATAGATAAATAGATAGAAATAGATAGATAATAAGATGGAGATAGATAGATAGATAGATAAATAGATAAATAGATAGAGATAGATAGATAGATAGGTGAGTCTTTGCAGCCGCGGTAAGTCCGGCGACAGCCGAGCGCCGTGGCCGAAAATCGAACCAAGGGCCCGGCAATGCATTGTTGGAAACACCGCTATGTATCTCTATGGGAAGTGAGGCGCTATTCTGATTGGTCGCTGTGTGCTGCCGGCGACCAATCAGAATAGCGCCTCACTTTGAGCGGTAAATTTGAAAGTCAAAGTTGTCCATTATATGTCTATGGGAAGTGAGGCGCTATTCTGATTGGTCGCCGGCAGCACACAGCGACCAATCAGAATAGCGCCTCACTTCCCATAGAGATATAATGGATGATTTTTCATCCATTATATCTCTATGGGAAGTGAGGCGCTATTCTGATTGGTCGCTGTGTTCTGGCGGGGACCAATCAGAATAGCGCCTCACTTTGAGCGGTAAATTTGAAACTCAAAGTTGTCCATTATATGTCTATGGGAAGTGAGGCGCTATTCTGATTGGATCGCCGGCAGCACACAGCGACCAATCAGAATAGCGCCTCACTTCCCATAGAGATATAATGGATGAAAAGTCGTCCATTATGTGTCTATGGGAAGTGAGGCGCTATTCTGATTGATCGCCGGCAGCAGACAGCGACCAATCAGAATAGCGCCTCACTTCCCATAGAGATACAATGGATGATTTTTCGTCCATTATATCTCTATGGGAAGTGAGGCGCTATTCTGATTGGTCGCTGTGTGCTGGCGTTGACCAATCAGAATAGCGCCTCACTTCCCATAGAGATAGAATGGACGACTTTGAGTTTTAAATTTACCGCTGAAAGTGAGGCGCTATTCTGATTGGTCGCCGGCAGCACACAGCGACCAATCAGAAACGCGCCTCACTTCCCATAGAGATAGAATGGACGACTTTGAGTTTCAAATTTCCTGCTTAAGTGAGGCGCTATGCTGATTGGTCGCTGTGTGCTGCGCCTACCAATCAGCATAGCGCCTCACTTCCCATAGGGATACATAGCGGTGTTTTGCCGAATTTATGGCGGGCCCCTGGTTCTATTTTCGGCCACGGGGCTCGGCGCTTGTCGGTCGTCGCCGGGGCGGTAGACTCGCCCCTGCAACCGCTGACAATGACCGCTTCGATAGATAGATAGAGAGATAGATAGATAGATAAATAGATAGAGATAGATAGATAGATAGATAGATAGAGATAGATAGATAGATAGATAGATAGATAGATAGATAGATAGATAGATAGATAGATAGATAAATAGAGATAGATAGATAGGTGAGTGTTTGCAGCCGCGGTAAGTCCGGCGACAGCCGAGCGCCGTGGCCGAAAATCGAACCAAGGGCCCGGCCATGCATTGTTGGAGACACCGCTATGTATCTCTATGGGAAGTGAGGCGCTATTCTGATTGGTCGCTGTGTGCTGGCGGGGACCAATCAGAATAGCGCCTCACTTTGAGCGGTAAATTTGAAACTCAAAGTCGTCCATTATATGTCTATAGTAAGTGAGGCGCTATTCTGATTGGTCGCCGGCAGCAGACAGCGACCAATCAGAATAGCGCCTCACTTCCCATAGAGATTAGGGATGGGCGAATCTACTCGCTAGGACTCGTTACTCGGCGAGTAGTAAGGGACTCGCAGGACTCGGTACTCTGCGAGTTTCCCAGTGATTACTCGCCGAGTCCAATGCAAATCAATATCAATCCTAGTTTTGTCAGAAACGCTGACAAAACTAGGATTGCCATTGTTTGCATTAGACTCGTGCGAGTAATCACTGGCTACTGTGCCAGTGATAGCAGGGAAACTCGCAGATAACTGCTGTTTCTTTGCGAGCCGAGTCCAGCTGTCTTCTCTGTGCAGCTCCAGGGTCCTAGACCCCGCCTGCTCACAGACATTATGTAGCAGTGCTGAGATTGTTCTCAGTCTGCTCATTCCCTGTGTACAGACATGAATGTCTGTGCACAGAGATGATGTAGCAGTGCTGAGATTGTTCTCAGTCTGCTCATTCCCTGTGTACAGACATGAATGTCTGTGCACAGAGATGATGTAGCAGTGCTGAGATTGTTCTCAGTCTGCTCATTCCCTGTGTACAGACATGAATGTCTGTGCACAGAGATGATGTAGCAGTGCTGAGATTGTTCTCAGTCTGCTCATTCCCTGTGTACAGACATGAATGTCTGTGCACAGAGATGATGTAGCAGTGCTGAGATTGTTCTAAGTCTGCTCATTCCCTGTGTACAGACATGAATGTCTGTGCACAGAGATGATGTAGCAGAGCTGAGATTGTTCTCAGTCTGCTCATTCCCTGTGTACAGACATGAATGTCTGTGCACAGAGATGATGTAGCAGAGCTGAGATTGTTCTCAGTCTGCTTATTCCCTGTGCATAGACATCTATATTTATGCACAGGGGATGTAGCAGAGAGGACATCGCGTTTTGGACTGCGTCGGACGGAAGAGGATTTTTTTAATTAAAGATGGAGTCCCTAATGGCTTTTTTTTTTATTTCTAATAAAAATTTTTCCTTGTGTTGTGTTTTTTTTAAAACAATTTAATAGAAATTCATGGCGGTCATGTCTAATATTGGCGTGACCGCCATAAATTTCGGGCTTTGGGCCAGCTGATAATACAAAGCTGGCCCTAACCTCTTTATTACCCAGCGTGCCACCGCTACCAGGGCCGCTGGAAGAGCGGGGTTCAGCGCCAGAGGATGGCGCTTCAATGAACGCGCCATCTTCTGGGGCGGCTGCGGGCTGCAATTTGCAGCGGGGGGTTCCCAGAAAGCTTGGGCATCCCTGCGCTGCGGATTCCAGCCCCCAGCTGCTTAGCTGTACCTGGCTAGACATAGAAATTGCGCGGAGCCCCACGCATTTTTTTTTTATTATTTCATGAAATTCTGAGATTCTGACTCTGAGACTCTGACTCTGAAATTCATGAAATAATAAAAAAAAAATGCGTGGGGCTCCGCGCAATTTCTATGTCTAGCCAGGTACAGCTAAGCAGCTGGGGGCTGGAATCCGCAGCGCAGGGATGCCCAAGCTTTCTGGGCACCCCCCGCTGCAAATTGCAGCCCGCAGCCGCCCCAGAAGATGGCGCGTTCATTGAAGCGCCATCCTCTGGCGCTGAACCCCGCTCTTCCAGCGGCCCTGGTAGCGGTGGCACGCTGGGTAATAGAGGTTAGGGCCAGCTTTGTATTATCAGCTGACCCTAAGCCCGAAATTTATGGCGGTCACGCCAATATTAGACATGACCGCCATGAATTTCTATTAAATTGTTTTAACAAAAACACAACACAATTATTAGAAATAAAAAAAAAAGCCATTAGGGACTCCATCTTTAATTAAAAAAATCCTCTTCCGTCCGACGCAGTCCAAAACGCGATGTCCTCTCTGCTACATCCCCTGTGCATAAATATAGATGTCTATGCACAGGGAATAAGCAAACTGAGAACAATCTCAGCTCTGCTACATCATCTCTGTACACAGACATTTATGTCTGTACACAGGGAATGAGCAGACTGAGAACAATCTCAGCTCTGCTACATCATCTCTGTGCACAGACATTCATGTCTGTACACAGGGAATGAGCAGACTGAGAACAATCTCAGCACTGCTACATCAGGCAGCAGGCGGGCTCTAGGACCCTGGAGCTGGCAGCCTGTACAGAGGAGACAGGATCTTATCTGTGCGAGTCAGCGATTACTTACAAAGTAAACGAGCAATGCAAATAAATGACAAAACTAGGATTGCTTCAGGCTGAAGCTTCCGAGACACATCTGCGATTTGTAAATCTCACACTACTCGCTATTACTCGCTTCCCCATTCATTAACATTGGACTCGCTAGACTCGCAACGAGTAGCGAGTCCTGTGCTCGGACTCGCTAGAGTCAAGCGATTCCGAGTAATTTAGGATTCGCCCATCACTAATAGAGATATAATGGACGACTTTGAGTTTCAAATTTCCCGCTTAAGTGAGGCGCTATGCTGATTGGTCGCTGTGTGCTGCGCCGACCAATCAGCATAGCGCCTCACTTCCCATAGGGATACATAGCGGTGTTTCGCTGAATTTATGGCCGGGCCCCTGGTTCTATTCTCGGCCACGGGCTCGGCTGTGGTCGGTGGTTGGACGGAGCCGGAGACTCGCAATGGCCGCTTCGCGGCCATTGCTCGTGCTCTGGCCGGGCCCCTGGTTCGGTTTTCGGCCACGGGGCTCGGCTGTGGCCGGTCGTTGGATGGGGCCAGGGACTCGCAATGGCTGTTTCGCGGCCATTGCTCGCGCCGGCCAACGGCTTGCAATGGCCGCTACGCGGCCAATGCTTCGTGGGTCGCGTGGCTGTGAGGCAGGCACGTCCACGTTGATGGAAGTAGCGCCGAATATGACGGAAGTGCGCTACGGCAATTATATATTAGATATGCACAGAGTCTGATGTGTGGCTAATGACCTTTGTGTCAATATCACATAATGTAGAAAACATTTGTAGATGGCCTACAAGAGGACTGCAACTTCATGTGCACAATGATGGCACCTTCAGATATATACTACAGGAGTATCTCTTATTAGGTAGTTTTTATTGCGTATTAAAAATGTCCTGTGTGGACCGTGTGACAGTGTTACAGTGTTTAACATACACAACACATAAAAAATATATAACCCTCCCCCACACCCAAGAAAACACAATATCTATTGTATTATGGAAGAAAAGTTGATTCCATAAATGTCACCTGAGCAGTGTTTTACGTATAATTCCTAACGGGTTGTCTGGATATAAGTCTCCAGACATAAACCACGTAGGTATTAATGATCCGTCTGTCACTTTCAGTCACTGTTAGTATATATCACAAGCGGAGTCCCCAAATAACATAGGTATAAGATCAGGTCTCCAAATGATACGTAACATCTATTATCATGCATTTAGCATCCACAAATACAGTAGATGATGTATACAACATATATGACCACAGGTTGTGATCTTTTAACGCCCAACGGCATTAACAGTCGAGGCCATTGAGAGCCGTTGCCTGAGCGCGAGTCTCCGGCCCCATCCAACGACCGACCACAGCCGAGCCCCGTGGCCGAAAATCGAACCAGGGGTCCGGCCAGAGCGCGAGCAATGGCCGCGAAGCGGCCATTGTGAGTCTCCGGCTCCGTCCAACCACCGACCACAGCCGAGCCCCGTGGCCGAAAATAGAACCAGGGGCCCGGCCATAAATTCAGCGAAACACCGCTATGTATCCCTATGGGAAGTGAGGCGCTATGCTGATTGGTCGGCGCAGCACACAGCGACCAATCAGCATAGCGCCTCACTTAAGCGGGAAATTTGAAACTCAAAGTCGTCTATTCTATCTCTATGGGAAGTGAGGCGCGATTCTGATTGGTCGCTGTGTGCTGCCGGCGACCAATCAGAATAGCGCCTCACTTTCAGCGGTAAATTTAAAACTCAAAGTCGTCCATTCTATCTTTATGGGAAGTGAGGCGCTATTCTGATTGGTCGCCGCCAGCACACAGCGACCAATCAGAATAGCGCCTCACTTCCCATAGAGATATAATGGACGAAAAATCATCCATTATATCTCTATGGGAAGTGAGGCGCTATTCTGATTGGTCGCTTTCTGCTGCCGGCGACCAATCAGAACAGCGCCTCACTTCCCATAGACATATAATGGACGACTTTGAGTTTCAAATTTACCGCTCAAAGTGAGGCGCTATTCTGATTGGTCCCCGCCAGCACACAGCGACCAATCAGAATAGCGCCTCACTTCCCATAGAGATATAATGGATGAAAAATCTTCCATTATATCTCTATGGGAAGTGAGGCGCTATTCTGATTGGTCGCTGTGTGCTGGCGGCGACCAATCAGAATAGCGCCTCACTTCCCATAGACATATAATGGGCGACTTTTCGTCCATTATATCTCTATGGGAAGTGAGGCGCTATTCTGATTGGTCGCTGTGTGCTGCCGGCGACCAATCAGAATAGACATATAATGGGCAACTTTGAGTTTCAAATTTACCGCTCAAAGTGAGGCGCTATTCTGATTGGTCGCCGGCAGCACACAGCGACCAATCAGAATAGCGCCTCACTTCCCATAGAGATACATAGCGGTGTTTCCAACAATGCATGGCCGGGCCCTTGGTTCGATTTTCGGCCACGGCGCTCGGCTGTCGCCGGACTTACCGCTGCTGCAAACACTCACCTATCTATCTATCTATCTCTATCTATTTATCTATCTATCTATCTATCTATCTATCTATCTATCTATCTATCTATCTATCTCTATCTTTTTATCTATCTATCTATCTATCTATCTATCTATCTATCTTTTTATCTATCTATCTATCTATCTATATCTATTTATTTATCTATCTATATATCTCTATCTATTTATCTATCTATCTATCTATCTATCTATTTATCTATCTATCTATCTCTATCTATTTATCTATCTATCTCTCTATCTCTCTATCGAAGCGGCCATTGTCAGCCATTGCAGGGGCGAGTCTCCCGCCCCGGCGAAGACCGACAAGCGCCGAGCCCCGTGGCCGAAAATAGAACCAGGGGCCCGCCATAAATTCGGCGAAACACCGCTATGTATCCCTATGGGAAGTGAGGCGCTATGCTGATTGGTCGGCGCAGCACACAGCGACCAATCAGCATAGCGCCTCACTTAAGCAGGAAATTTGAAACTCAAAGTCGTCCATTCTATCTCTATGGGAAGTGAGGCGCTATTCTGATTGGTCGTTGTCTGCTGCCGGCGACCAATCAGAATAGCGCCTCACTTCCCATAGACATATAATGGACGACTTTTCGTCCATTATATCTCTATGGGAAGTGAGGCGCTATTCTGATTGGTCGCTGTGTGCTGGCGACGACCAATCAGAATAGCGCCTCACTTCCCATAGAGATAGAATGGACGACTTTGAGTTTCAAATTTCCCGCTTAAGTGAGGCGCTATGCTGATTGGTCGCTGTGTGCTGCGCCGACCAATCAGCATAGCGCCTCACTTCCCATAGGGATACATAGCGGTGTTTCGCTGAATTTATGGCCGGGCCCCTGGTTCTATTCTCGGCCACGGGGCTCGGCTGTGGTCGGTGGTTGGACGGAGCCGGAGACTCGCAATGGCCGCTTCGCGGCCATTGCTCATGCTCTGGCCGGGCCCCTGGTTCGGTTTTCGGCCACGGGGCTCGGCTGTGGTCGGTCGTTGGATGGGGCCAGGGACTCGCAATGGCTGTTTTGCGGCCATTGCTCGCGCCGGCCAACGGCTCGCAATGGCCGCGTACAATGCTTCGTGGGTCGCGTGGCTGCGAGGCAGGCACGTGCACGTTGATGGAAGTAGCGCCGAATATGACGGAAGTGCGCTACGGCAATTATATATTAGATATGCACAGAGTCTGATGTGTGGCTAATGGCCTTTGTGTCAATATCACATAATGTAGAAAACATTTGTAGATGGCCTACAAGAGGACTGCAACTTCATGTGCACAATGATGGCACCTTCAGATATATACTACAGGAGTATCTCTTATTAGGTAGTTTTTATTGCGTATTAAAAATGTCCTATGTGGACCGTGTGACAGTGTTACAGTGTTTAACATACACAACACATAAAAAATATATAACCCTCCCCCACACCCAAGAAAACACAATATCTATTGTATTATGGAAGAAAAGTTGATTCCATAAATGTCACCTGAGCAGTGTTTTACGTATAATTCCTAACGGGTTGTCTGGATATAAGTCTCCAGACATAAACCACGTAGGTATTAAT
Source organism: Allobates femoralis (assembly GCA_033576535.1). Lineage (NCBI taxonomy): Eukaryota > Metazoa > Chordata > Amphibia > Anura > Aromobatidae > Allobates > Allobates femoralis. The sequence continues at coordinate 495,765,517 of JARQOC010000004.1, forward strand.
GATCCGTCTGTCACTTTCAGTCACTGTTAGTATATATCACAAGCGGAGTCCCCAAATAACATAGGTATAAGATCAGGTCTCCAAATGATACGTAACATCTATTATCATGCATTTAGCATCCACAAATACAGTAGATGATGTATACAACATATATGACCACAGGTTGTGATCTTTTAACGCCCAACGGCATTAACGGTCGAGGCCATTGAGAGCCGTTGCCTGAGCGCGAGTCTCCGGCCCCATCCAACGACCGACCACAGCCGAGCCCCGTGGCCGAAAATCGAACCAGGGGTCCGGCCAGAGCGCGAGCAATGGCCGCGAAGCGGCCATTGTGAGTCTCCGGCTCCGTCCAACCACCGACCACAGCCGAGCCCCGTGGCCGAAAATAGAACCAGGGGCCCGGCCATAAATTCAGCGAAACACCGCTATGTATCCCTATGGGAAGTGAGGCGCTATGCTGATTGGTCGGCGCAGCACACAGCGACCAATCAGCATAGCGCCTCACTTAAGCGGGAAATTTGAAACTCAAAGTCGTCTATTCTATCTCTATGGGAAGTGAGGCGCGATTCTGATTGGTCGCTGTGTGCTGCCGGCGACCAATCAGAATAGCGCCTCACTTTCAGCGGTAAATTTAAAACTCAAAGTCGTCCATTCTATCTTTATGGGAAGTGAGGCGCTATTCTGATTGGTCGCCGCCAGCACACAGCGACCAATCAGAATAGCGCCTCACTTCCCATAGAGATATAATGGACGAAAAATCATCCATTATATCTCTATGGGAAGTGAGGCGCTATTCTGATTGGTCGCTGTCTGCTGCCGGCGACCAATCAGAACAGCGCCTCACTTCCCATAGACATATAATGGACGACTTTGAGTTTCAAATTTACCGCTCAAAGTGAGGCACCATTCTGATTGGTCCCCGCCAGCACACAGCGACCAATCAGAATAGCGCCTCACTTCCCATAGAGATATAATGGATGAAAAATCTTCCATTATATCTCTATGGGAAGTGAGGCGCTATTCTGATTGGTCGCTGTGTGCTGCCGGCGACCAATCAGAATAGACATATAATGGACAACTTTGAGTTTCAAATTTACCGCTCAAAGTGAGGCGCTATTCTGATTGGTCGCCGGCAGCACACAGCGACCAATCAGAATAGCGCCTCACTTCCCATAGAGATACATAGCGGTGTTTCCAACAATGCATGGCCGGGCCCTTGGTTCGATTTTCGGCCACGGCGCTCGGCTGTCGCCGGACTTACCGCGGCTGCAAACACTCACCTATCTATCTATCTATCTATCTATCTATCTCTATCTATTTATCTATCTATCTCTATCTTTTTATCTATCTATCTATCTATCTATCTATCTATCTCTATCTATTTATTTATCTATCTATCTCTATCTATTTATCTATCTATCTATCTATCTATCTATCTATCTATCTATCTATCTATTTATCTATCTATCTATCTATCTATCTATCTCTCTATCTCTCTATCGAAGCGGCCATTGTCAGCCATTGCAGGGGCGAGTCTCCTGCCCCGGCGAAGACCGACAAGCGCCGAGCCCCGTGGCCGAAAATAGAACCAGGGGCCCGCCATAAATTCGGCGAAACACCGCTATGTATCCCTATGGGAAGTGAGGCGCTATGCTGATTGGTCGGCGCAGCAGACAGCGACCAATCAGCATAGCGCCTCAATTAAGCAGGAAATTTGAAACTCAAAGTCGTCCATTCTATCTCTATGGGAAGTGAGGCGCTATTCTGATTGGTCGCTGTCTGCTGCCGGCGACCAATCAGAATAGCGCCTCACTTCCCATAGACATATAATGGACGACTTTTCGTCCATTATATCTCTATGGGAAGTGAGGCGCTATTCTGATTGGTCGCTGTGTGCTGGCGACGACCAATCAGAATAGCGCCTCACTTCCCATAGAGATAGAATGGACGACTTTGAGTTTTAAATTTACCGCTGAAAGTGAGGCGCTATTCTGATTGGTCGCCGGCAGCACACAGCGACCAATCAGAATCGCGCCTCACTTCCCATAGAGATAGAATGGACGACTTTGAATTTCAAATTTCCCGCTTAAGTGAGGCGCTATGCTGATTGGTCGCTGTGTGCTGCGCCGACCAATCAGCATAGCGCCTCACTTCCCATAGGAATACATAGCGGTGTTTCGCCGAATTTATGGCCGGGCCCCTGGTTCTATTTTCGGCCACGGGGCTCGGCGCTTGTCGGTCGTCGCCGGGGTGGGAGACTCACCCCTGCAACGGCTGACAATGGCCGCTTCGATAGATAGATAGAGAGATAGAGAGATAGATAGATAAATAGATATCTAGCCTTAGCGTGATAGGTTTATAGAAATAGTGCGATTTGTTTTATAACAATATGGATATCGATGTGGTTTCTCCATACTAATGTTGCACTCTAGTTGTTGTTAATAACAAGTGTTTTTATGTACACTAATTCTATAGGCGGCAGTGACGTCATGCCCGGGTGTAATATAACCCCGGACGTGACGACAGACGCCGTAGAGGACCCGTAGAAGCGGTGCACGACCGCGAAACGGTGAACCGTCGTCCGCCTCCCACACACACCCTCCCTGCAACTTGCTGCAACATCCTGTAAGTAAATAAAGAAAGAAAGATTCATCTCCGGTGAGTGCGGCTCCTTTTTTCTATTGAACTTGGTACTTGCCTGTACTAACTTCATTGCTAGCACCCCGGAAAACCCGCGGCTTTAGTCACGGGAGTGACTTGGACCCACTGCATAAAAAACTGTTAGTGCCCGGTGTTTTCTTCAGATGGTGGTATAAGACTGTGACTGTTTCACCACCGTGAGCACAACGTGCTTTGCAGATAGAGGTCAATAGGATACTCCGAAGAATGGAGTCGGAGCCGGATAATTTGGCAACGAATGCCACGGGGGATCTATCAAGAACAATCTCGGCAGGGAGGGAGGATGCGGAGAGGTTTTTCGTGGAGTGCAACACTGATGAAGTTTCCACATTTCTAAGCACTAAAAACCTTGAACAACGAATACAAGGTCTGGCGGAAAGTGAGATCAAAGCATTTTGGACTATACAGTCCCTGAAGGGATATATCATGTGTAAAAGAATCCCGAGAGGATTGAGACTGACTAAATCAATGGCATTTGGAAAAGAGGATCTTAGTTTTGTAAAGGAATGGCAAGATTTGCTGGAAGCCAGTTCAGATAAATTGCTGAAACTGGTGTTAAAGCAAAACATCAAAGAACATGATAAAATTAACATGCAGTTGAGAAATTTTAGAACGGAGCTAGAATTAAGATATAAAAATAAACAAGAATGGAGTGCATTTTTGAAAAAATTAGATAAAAAGCTCATCCCTCTACAAACTGAGATCAAAGAAAAGAAAAGAGAAAAGTTCCTAAGGGACAAACAAGACTATGAGTCTGGCAATGTGTTTACATGGGGGAGACCTGCTAATGCCACTCCTTTCAGGAATAAAAATAAAAATAAAAAGAGACCTAATACGGGCCCGACCGGTACCCCAAGAACTCCCAACCATCCGCCAAAATCTCCGTATACCCCCAAAGGAGGGAAAGGAGGGGGTAAAAATAAAAAGAAGAAGAATAATGCTAGCTCAAGTGACAGCGAGTTAAGCGATGATTTAAGTGATACAGATCCCAGACCCCTCAAAAAAATGAGTAGGAAAGTTAATCATCCAGAAGGGGACCCTTTAGGAGAAAGACAAGGAGGGGACGAGGAAGAAGAAGGAGGACCATCTTATGGGAAGAGGAAGACAGTGTCTTGGCGAGAATAAATGTGGTTAACGACAATACAATAAAAATTTTCAATTTAACAGATAAACTAATTACCCATGATATGGACACTTTGTTTAAGAAAGGTCTCAATTTCTGTGTGGAGGAACCCTTCGATTTCACAGAGTTTAGAGTGGACTTATACAAGGCTGTCAGAAAAATACATTTGTTTAAACATTTTTCATGTGGTAGGAATGAAAAAGAAGGGGTTAAAGGGCCAGACAGCAATAGTGGTGTATTGAGACCTATTAAAATAGGAGCTTTGGGTTTCTTTGCTGATGAGAATTCACTAAGAGAAGTAAATGATGATGTAGCAATGTTATTAGATGTGGAGTCTGGTATAATGAGTGGTGCGTCTCAAGAGAGGAGCAGCGATGCCAATAGCTTTTTTTCTGGAGGAGTTAAATCAGACTTCTACCCTCCGGTGTCACCAGGGAATAGTGTTGACCTCTTCGAGGAGATGGTCTGCAAAGAAATAGAGGCGTTGGTTTATCCAAGGCCAAAATCAAATCTTTCAAAAAAAGAAAAAATTGCTTTAGACACCATCCTCAAATGGGACGACACTCTAGTAAAGAAAGCAGATAAGGGGGGAGGAGTGGTATTATTGAGAAAGACAGATTATATGAAAGAGGCTATGAGGCAGTTAAACTGCACTGACACCTACAAGAAATTGTTAGGTGACCCTACTCATAAATGCAACATTGAGCTAAGGAGTTTGCTTAGAAAATATGTTGAGAGTAAAACTATCAGCAAGAAACAGGCAGAAAAATTAATTTTTGATTTTCCAATGAAGCCCTACTGGTATTATTTACCAAAAGTACACAAATCAGTCCAGAGCCCACCTGGCCGCCCCATTGTGTCCGGGATCGGCTCTGTGACTGAACCGCTATCGCAATATATCGACTGGCTACTTCGACCCCTCCTGAAAAAAATACCATCATATGTTAAAGATTCTGGAGATTTAGTTAAATACATGGATGAATTCGAGTGGCACCCCGGGTATAGTATGGCCTCTATTGACGTAGAGAGCCTATATACCCGGATTCCACAGAGCCTGGCTGTGTCAATCATTAGAGAGATACTGCAGGTAGAAGGCCAAGATACTCAAATAATTGAGTTTATTTGTGAGTCTCTACAATTTGTGTTCACACACAATGCGTTTACATTTAATGACAATTGGTATAATCAAATCTCCGGTACAGCTATGGGGACTCCGGTCTCCTGTACCTTAGCGAATCTTTTCCTTGCCCACTTCGAGGATCATATCATCTATAATAACTCCAACCCTTATTTAAAAATATTAAATTGTTCATCAGATATGTAGACGACGTATTTGTCGTCTGGGAAGGCGAAGAGTTGGATTTTTCATCCTTCGTCGATATGATCAATAAAAATAATTATAATATGGCCTTCACTTCCGTGTTTGGCAATAAGAGTTTGGAGTTTTTAGATGTTAAACTGAGCCTGGAAAAGGGGACACTGACCAGGTCCCTATATAAAAAACCTACTTCATCAAATACCTTGCTGCACTACGCTAGTGCTCATCCCTACCATACGAAAAAAGCACTCCCTTACAGCCAATTCCTTAGAATTAAGAGAATGAATAATACACTTGACATCTGTAAAGAACAAATGGGAGATTTGGAAAAAAACTTTGTGGATAGAGGTTATCCAGAGACCTTGATAAAAGAAACAAAGGACAGGGCCCTAAAAGGGACACAGTCTGAGAAAAAGGCATTGGCGCATCATAAAAAGAAACGGTTTGTGTTTTCTTTTAAATATGGTCCAATGTATCATAAAATCACGGGGGCAATAAATAAATTCTGGCACGTACTAGAGAGAGATAAAGATCTGTCAGTAGCAGGGTTAGGCCAACCATTGCTCTCGTACAGAAGGTGCCATAACCTCAAAGACCTAATGGTCAAAAACAGAGTTAGTACTAGGAGGGATAAAACTTGGCTAGAAAAAAGAAGACCTATAGGTAACTATAAATGTAAAAACTGCAGATTTTGTCAAAAGCACGAGACAAATAACCCATAATAATAGGAGATAAGTTACACAGAGTCACCTCCCTCATCAGTTGTAAAACCTCATGGGTAGTCTATGCTATTTTTTGCCCATGCCGCCGGTTTTACATCGGGAAGACTATAAGAGAGTTGTATAAAAGGTTCAATGAACACTATAAATCAATACGAACAGGTATGGGGAGCCCCAGATTAATACAACATGGAAATGAAGTACATGGAGGCAATGCTGATGTTTTGACATTTGTAGGACTTGAGCAAGTATCACCTTCTGGTAGAGGAGGGGATACACACAAATCACTTCTGAGAAAAGAGAGTAGGTGGATAGTTGAGACAAGAGCGTGCGGTCCGCTCGGACTTAATGAAAAAAATGATTTAGCGGTGTTCTTATAGATGCGCATTCTCCATTGGAGCGCGCATTAGTAAGCATACCCTATATATGTCTAATTAGTCATAGTTCTAAAATAGAATGAGAGCTATATTTATTGCCCCAATTGAATATATCTATTTGTATGATATTGAGAGATTAATGTATAGTCCAAGGTGCTTGAGACTGGAGTACACACCGGCACTAGCTCTATGAGATGGAAGCTTATGTTTTAAGTGTACAGCGGTAATAGTAAAGGAGATGCCTACCTTTTAGATAGTATACGGTATTCACCTAGGTAACACCACCTGGATGGTAACTACATCTAGCCTTAGCGTGATAGGTTTATAGAAATAGTGCGATTTGTATTATAACAATATGGATATCGATGTGGTTTCTCCATACTAGTTGTTGTTAATAACAAGTGTTTTTATGTACACTAATTCTATAGGCGGCAGTGACGTCATGCCCGGTGGGAATATAACCCCGGATGTGACGACAGACGCCGTAGAGGACCCGTAGAAGCGGTGCACGACCGCGAAACGGTGAAACGTCGTCCGCCTCCCACACACCCCCTCCCTGCAACTTGCTGCAACATGCTGTAAGTAAATAAAGAAAGAAAGATTAATCTCCGGTGAGTGCGGCTGCTTTTGTCTATTGAACTTGGGACTTGCCTGTACTAACTTCATCGCTAGCACCCCGGTAAACCCGCGGCTTTAGTCACGGGAGTGACTTGGACCCACTGCATAAAAAACTGTTAGTGCCCGGTCTTTTCTTCAGATGGTGGTTTTGGAAGTCTTTCTGTGCTAAGCTGGGTGTGGCTTTGTCTTTTTCTTTTGCATTTCATCTGCAGTCTAATGGTCAGACGGAGAGAACTAATCAGACTTTTGAGACTTATTTGAGATGCTTTGTGTCTGTGGATCAGGATGATTGGGTTGCCTTTTTGCCTTTGGCCAAGTTTGCGCTTAATAATCGGGCGAGTTCAGCTATGCTGGCTTCGCCCTTCTTTTGTACTTTTGGTTTTCATCCTCGTTTTTCTTCGGGGCAGGGTGTGCCTTCTGCCTATCCGGGTGTGGAATCTGTGGTTGAGCGGTTGCAACAGTTTGGGATTGTGCGGTTGCCAACTTACATCTTTCTCAGGAAGCTGCTCAGCATTTTGCTAACCGTCATCGGTGTGTTGGTTCTCGGCTTCGTGTTGGTGATTTGGTTTGGTTGTCCTCCTACTATGTTCCTTTGAGGGTTTCTTCTCCTAAATTTAAGCCTCGGTTCATTGGTCCGTACATGATTTCTGAAGTTATTAATCCTGTCTCCTTCCAGTTGACGCGTCCGAGCTCTTTTGCGATTCATGATGTTTTTCATAAGTCCTTGTTGATGCACTTTGTCAAGCCCATGGTTCCTGCTGTGGCCCCTCCGGCCCCGCTCCTGATTGATGGTGAGTTGGAGTATGAGATTGAGAAAATTTTGGATTCTCGTCTTTCGAGACGGCGGCTCCAGTACCTTGTTAAGTGGCGGAGTTATGGCCAGGAGGATAATTCTTGGATTTTGGCCTCGGATGTTCATGCCCCTGACTTGGTTCGTGCTTTTCATCTGGCTCATCCTGCTAGGCCTAGGACCTCTGATAAGGGTTCGGTGACCCCTCCTAAAGGAGGGGTTAATGTTGTGAATTCATTGGATCTCCCTCCGGTAGTTGTTGCTGGTGATGCAGCTGACTGTGTGGAGTTCACAGGTGATGGTGATGATTGTCAATCTGGTTCTTGGAGCATATAATGGTTTGAAGTGGATCAATCCTTGCCAGTTGTCTTTGGTTCCTGGAGGAGTTCACATCTCTCTGGTTTCTTCAGCTCTGTGAAATTCTTTGCAAGCTACCGTATATACTTGTGTATAAGCCGAGTTTTTCAGCACAAAAATTGTGCTGAAAAGTGCCCCCCTCGGCTTATACACGAGTCAGTAACGGCATCCCCCCCCCCGTGGTAGTATACAGCAGCCCCCCCGTGCTATATACAGGCCCCCCGTTGCTGCCGCCGCACACCTGTAAAAGAAGAGCTTTCATACTTACCCTCCTGTGACCGCACGCACATCCCCCGCTCTCCTTCCTGCTTCTACCCGGCGTCCATCCACGTGACCGCGCCTGTAATGACGTCATTATTTGTGCGCGGTCATATGGATGGACGCCGGGTAGAAGCAGGAAGGAGAGCGGGGGATGCGCATGTGGTCACAGGAGGGTAAGTATGAAAGCTCTTCTTTTACAGGTGTGTGGCCGCAGCAACGGGGGGCCTGTATATAGCACGGGGGGGGGGGCTGCTGTATACTACCACAGGGGGCCTATATATACCACAGGGGGGAGCGCTGCTGTATACTACCACAGGGGGCCTGTATATACCACAGGGGGGAGGGCTGCTGTATACTACCACAGGGGGGCCTGTATATACCACAGGGGGGAGGGCTGCTGTATACTACCACAGGGATCCTGTATATACCACAGGGGGAGGGGCTGCTGTATACTACCACAGGGGGCCTGTATATACCACAGGGGGAGGGCTGCTGTATACTACCACAGGGGGGCCTGTATATACCACAGGGGGGGACTGCTGTATACTACCACAGGGGGAGACTGCTGTATACTACCAATGGGGAGGCCTGTATACCACTGGGGGGGCCTGTATACCTGTGCTGGGGTCCACCCTCGGCTTATACACGAGTCAATAGGTTTTCCCAGGTTTTGGGGGCAAAAGTAGGGGGGTCGGCTTATACACGGGTCGGCTTATACACGAGTATATACGGTAAGTGGATTTTTTGATATTTTGTGGCACACTTTTGTGTGCTTAAGGTTCTGCTTATGTTTTGTTTTATTCTGAGCTGTGGTTTTGCAATTTAGTCTGTATATTTGTTTATCTGCTCTCAGATAGGAAGTTTTCTTCCTAGGAATTTTACCATTCACTATTATCTGTTATTTCCAGTTGTGCTGGCATTTGATTTATAGAAGTCTGCAGATATAGTGGGTGCCGAGTCTTAGTGACTCAGGGTAATTTTTGTTCTATTTGCTGTTGGTGTTTTTTTTTTATAGTGTTTTATACTGACCGCCATAGTATTCTATCCTGTCTTTCCTATATAGCTAGTTTGGCCTCTTTTGCTAAACCTTTTACTCTGCCTGTGTTTGTTTTTCTTTCTCTGGATTCCCAGTTAATATCTGTGGGGGCTTGTTATTCTTTTGGGGTTCTACTCTGAGGCAAGAGAGCTTTTCCTACATGCATCTTTAGGAGCAGTTAGTTCTCTGGCTGTGCAGAGGTATCTAGGTCTGGTTAGTTACATCCCACGGCTACTTCTAGTTGTGGTGTGTAGTCAGGGATTGCGGTAAGTACAGTTACTAATGACTTCTATGGAATCTGAATGTTACTCCTGACTCATCAGTTCATAACATGGTACACCAAACATGGGTAGGAACCTGCTCTCTTCAGAGTCTTTGAGAGTGGGTGCTAACTCTGCATGACAGTTTTGATAATCTTTGACATGAAGGAGAAAAAGTGATTTCTCATCTCTGGTTTCTTTTGCAGATTGTGCTTGAGAGAGGAGAAACACTTTAATGCCTGATTTCTGTTGTTAGGCAGACGTGGTCTGTTCGTTCTGAAGGGAAGGGGTGCGACCCAGCTGTTGACCTCATCCTTAACAAGCCCCTTATTCATCACCTCTAGGAACAACTTGTCCTCTACTAATGTTGCTACTTGGTTGTCCTGTTTAGTTCTCTGCAAGACTATGCACCCTAACTGATCATCACAACCTCCCGACACTGTACTGTTGTTGTGTGTAAAGTCTATTACATGACTAGACTGTTGGATGCTGTGTGGCAGTTCTCTGACGTGAAAATCATTATTACAATGGTTTAACAGAGATGGATGTCCTTTCTCCAGAGTATTTGTTAGCATAGTTGTCACAGAAGAGGGGGTGTGCAAGTGTCCCAAGCATACGTTTCCTATTATGACCCATCCTAGGTCTAACGTTTGGGCATAGGGAGCAATGTAGGGTCCATTGATATGACGTCTCACTTTATGAACCTGCAGGATATCTCTTCCCAACAGCAGTATTATATGGGCATGACGGTCGGTTTCCGGTATAAGGTGTGCTATACGTTTTAAGTGAGTGTGGTGGATTGCTACATCTGGCATAGAAATTTCAGATCTGTTGTCTGGGATCTGGTTACATTCGATGATCGTAGGTAGTGGTAGGCAGAATTGTCCGTCTAGGGACTCAATTTGATAGTCAGTACCTTTCCTGCCTGCTGTTATCAAAGTACCTCCACACTTTTTTTACGAGTAGGGAGTGCTTGGTCCTTTAATGTTGAATAGGTCAAAGAATGTTGATCTAGCCAGGGATCGATTACTTTGATAATCTAGGATAGCATACAGTTTTATAGCTTTGTCCTTATGGCCCTTTGGCTATACTCTGACGAGGTATACAATTGTGGCCAAAAGTATTGACACCCCTGAAATTCTGTCAGATAATACTCAGTTTCTTCCTGAAAATGATTGCTAATCCCAAATTCTTTGGTATTATTATCTTCATTTAATTTGTCTTCAATGAAAAAACACAAAAGAGAATGAAGCAAAAAGCAAAACATTGATCATTTCACACAAACTCCAAAAATGGGCCAGACAAAAGTATTGGCACCCTCAACCTAATACTTGGTTGCACAGCCTTTAGCCAAAATAACTGCGATCAACCGCTTCCGGTAACCATCAATGAGTTTCTTACAATGCTCTGCTAGAATTTTAGACCATTCTTCTTTGGCAAACTGCTCCAGGTCCCTGATATTTGAAGGGTGCCTTCTCCAAACTGCCATTTTTAGATCTATCCACAGGTATTCTATGGGATTCAGGTCTGGATTCATTGCCGGCCACCTTAGAAGTCTCCAGTGCTTTCTCTCAAACCATTTTTTAGTGCTTTTTGAAGTGTGTTTTGGGTCATTGTCCTGCTGGAAGACCCATGACCTCTGAGGGAGACCCAGCTTTCTCACACTGGGCCCTACATTATGCTGCAAAATTTGTTGGTAGTCTTCAGACTTCATAATGCCATGCACACGGTCAAGCAGTCCAGTGCCAGAAGCAGCAAAGCAACCCCAAAACATCAGGGAACCTCCACCATGTTTGACTGTAGGGACCGCGTTCTTTTCTTTGAATGCCTCTTTTTTTTCTCTTGTAAACTCTATGTTGATGCTTTGCCCAAAAAGCTCTACTTTTGTCTCATCTGACCAGAGAACATTCTTCCAAAACGTTTTAGGCTTTCTCAGGTAAGTTTTGGCAAACTCCAGCCTGGCTTTTTTATGTCTCAGGGTAAGAAGTGGGGTCTTCCTGGGTATCCTACCATACAGTCCCTTTTCATTCAGATGCCGATGGATAGTACAGGTTGACACTGTTGTACCCTCGGACTGCAGGGCAGTTTGAACTTGTTTGGATGTTAGTCGAGGTTCTTTATCCACCATCTGCACAATCTTGCGTTGAAATCTCTCGTCAATTTTTCTTTTCCGTCCACATCTAGGGAGGTTAGCCACAGTGCCATGGGCTTTACACTTCTTGATAACACTGCGCACGGTAGACACAGGAACATTCAGGTCTTTGGAGATGCATTTGTAGCCTTGAGATTGCTCATGCTTCTTCACAATTTGGTTTCTCAAGTCCTCAGACAGTTCTTTGGTCTTCTTACTTTTCTTCATGCTCAATGTGGTACACACAAGACACAGGACAGAGGTTGAGTCAACTTTAATCCATGTCAACTGGCTGCAAGAGTGATTTAGTTATTGCCAAACCTGTTAGGTGCCATAGGTAAGTTACAGGTGCTGTTAATTACACAAATTAGAGAAGCATCACATGATTTTTCTAACAGTGCCAATACTTTTGTCCACCCCCTTTTTTATGTTTGATGTGGAATTATATCCAATTTGGCTTTAGGACAATTCTTTTTGTGTTTTTACATTGAAGACAAATTAAATTAAGGTAATAATTCCAAAGAATTTGTGATTGCAATCATTTTCAGGAAGAAACTGAATATTATCTGACAGAATTGCAGGGATGTCAATACTTTTGGCCACAACTGTATCTTTGAACAGGACCTACTGTCTATTGTGCCTATGCAGACTTCTGTATATTGTGAAGTGATCTCTGGCGTAGGTGTAGTAGTGTTCCTTTCCTCCCCGCCATGCTGACTGTCAGCTGATGTGTTTTGTGTATTCCATGGAGCTGGGTCACGGCGTAGAGCTGTGTTATGGTCTGTGGTGCCACACTCTGACCTTGCAATCCTTGGCGAAATAAGCTGTGGATGAGCAGCACTTGTAGCATATACTGTGTTCTTTCAGGAAGCTTCTGCGATCTGGCATGGATTTTCCTTTGAAGGCTCTGCATTTCAGGAGAGGATGAAGCTTCTGGTAAAGTGGACATTGCTTGACAGGGTCCTGCATCTTTGTCTCAGATTGGGAGTAGTCAGCAGACCTGTGATTGGAACCTGGAGAAGAAACATTGGTCTTATGTACCGCCATAGATGTTCTGCGTGGATTTACTGCTAGTGACGGTGTGGCATAAGACATTGCAAAGTCAAAGCTGGGATCGTTTCTAATTCTTGCTTGCTGGTGTAAGAAATCTACAAAAACAGAGAAGGGAGGGAATGGAACATTGTGTTTGTATTTGTATGTGGAACCATGTGTGAGCCACTTCTCCTGCAGATTGTAGGAAAGTTTTTGAACTATAGGGTTCACACCTCTGTCTGTGTCGAGGAATGGAAGTCCCTGTAGGTCATCTTCACATTTGGCAAATTGGACTTCCTTTAGCAGGTCACTAAGTTCTCGAGCGCTTTATTAGATATTTTGGGGAAGCCATCAATTCTTTTGAACAAAGCTCTTTACATTACCTCTGCTGAGCTGTAACACTCATCCAGCCTCTTCCACATCTCTCTGAGGCCAGTCTCAGGTTTGTTCATATTAACATCTTTGATCCTTACTACGTGTTTCACTGACTCTTCTCCTAGGTACTGGACTAATAGGTGTATTTCTTCACTGTGCAGCAACCCCAAGTCTCTAGTGACATTTTGGAAAGAGGCTCTCCAAGCTCTGTAGCCTTCAGCTTGGTCAGTGAATTTTATAAGTTCTTTGGCAACCAGCTCACGTCATGTCAAGAACTTAGAAAATTCTGTTGTGAACCGGTTTTCAACAGAGTATACTAGTGATGGGTTGGCGTGATAGTGATGTGAGGTGCGTTCGTACCTGTTAGTATCCTCTGGATGGCAGCAGCCGTTGTCGTGTTGCTTTGTTCTGACGTATGATGTGTCAGCAAAGCGGTTTATGAAGGTTACCTGTTGAGGGGCATGGTAGTCATTAACAGAGTTAGGCTGTGGTCACAGTTGCCATGCGTTTTTTTTTAGTGATTTAACAAAACTCATGCTTTTTTTTCATGTCAGCATGAGTTTTGTAAGGTGTGTGATGGCTCCCTGCGTTTTTGGCTGCGTTTTTGAATCTGCACATAAAAATAGTGCTTGTAGTATTTTTTTGAGCGTTTTGAAAAACGCATGCGTTTTTGTAGAAAACGCATGCGTTTTTATAACATGGTTTCCTATGGGAAACGCATGCAAAAACGCATGTACAATTAGTACCTTTTAGTGCCATTCAAAAACGCATGCGTTTCCCATAGGAGCCCATGTTAAAAAAACACATGCGTTTCCGGAAACGCATGCGTTTTTTTAACATGGGCTCCTATGGGAAACGCATGCGTTTTTGAATGGCACTAATTGTACATGCGTTTTTGCATACGTTTCCCATAAGGCCCCATATTAAAAAACGCATGCGTTTTTGGTAAAGCTCCAAAAATGCATGGGACTGTCACACATGCTTTTTGGCTATTCGGGCATGCGTTTTTTAACATGGGGGCCTATGGGTGCGTTTTTTACATGCGTTTTTGAAAACGCAGGTCTCCAAAAACGCATGTGAAAAATGGTACTGTGACCCCAGCCTTATTATGTGCAACCTTTTCAAGTTTGTGTCTGTCCTGGAGCTGAGGTTCTTGGTGGCTCCCGCTTTCTTCACTGAAGGTGTTGTGTTCATGTTTTGGTACCAGATTATGGTTGTAGTTTTGATCAGGGAGTTCATTAACGTACTGAGATGTGCGTTGTGGAGGATCTTGCAGTGGAAACTCCAGACTCAGCAGACTGTTTCGCCTGTGCAGCTCTGGGTTTTGATAGGCTTCTAGTGACTCTGCCTCTGGGATGGCGGCTGCAGCCTTCCTTTTTGCTGCTAGACTTTCTAAGGCTGTGGTCACAGTTGCCATGCGTTTTTTTTTAGTGATTTAACAAAACTCATGCGTTTTTTCATGTTAGCATGAGTTTTGTAAGGTGTGTGATGGCTCCCTGCGTTTTTGGCTGCGTTTTTAAATATGCACCTAAAAATAGTGCATGTAGTATTTTTTTTAGCGTTTTGAAAAACGCATGCGTTTTTGTAGAAAACGCATGCGTTTTTATAACATGGGTTCCTATGGAAAACGCATGCAAAAACGCATGTACAATTAGTACCATTTAGTGCCATTCAAAAACGCATGCGTTTCCCATAGGAGCCCATGTTAAAAAAACGCATGCGTTTTCTAAAACGCATGCGTTTTTTTAACATGGGCTCCTATGGAAAACGCATGCGTTTTTGAATGGCACTAATTGTACATGCGTTTTTGCATGCGTTTTCCATAAGGCCCCTTATTAAAAAACGCATGCGTTTTTGGATATGCTCCACAAACGCATGGGACTGTCACACATGCTTTTTGGCTATTAGGGCATATGTTTTTTAACATGGGGGCCTATGGGTGCGTTTTTTACATGCGTTTTTGAAAACGCAGGTCTCCAAAAACGCATGTGAAAAATGCTACTGTGACCCCAGCCTAAGGCGGCATCCAAGCGTGCCTTCTCTAATTGTGACATTCTTTTCTGGTCAGCTCTCTTTCTGTTGTGATGCTTCTAAGTGTGCCTTCTCTAATTTAAGTTGCATCTCTTGTTCAGCAAAGCTTACTCTCATTTTGGTGACTTCAGCATTTGCGCGGGCAATGGCAACCACGCTGCTGATGGATGTGGTCTTTGAGGAGACAGAAGTAACAGATCTTGTCCTGTGTGATCTGTGGGACATGGTGTATTGGGGGGAATGCTTGGCTGTGCAGAGATTGCTGTAGCTGTACAATGTCTCTGTGTAGCCGTGACTTGAATCCAACTAGCTGGATGGCTGCTGCTTCACTGTTCTATCCTCACTAAATGGGTCGGGGGCTCATGTAGCTATACAGGCAGGTAAACTGCTGCACCGAGCTCCAATAAGGATATTGTGGTTGAATCTGTGTTTTATTGAACGTAACAGTACATTGGGGCGGTAAAACTAGAATACAAGGAGAATACAAACAATCAGTGGATGGTACAGCAGAATACACATTATACATGGTTATACAATATGCATGAACGTTTACAAACTAGTACCTGACCTTAGGGCAACTGACTAAACTAGGCTAACATTAAAACAGAAAACAGCTACAGAAAGCATGGCTATATACCGGCAATGCAATCTCGTGGGGACAGTAATGGACGTGTCTTCTTGCATCCAGGGATGAAAGTAAAATGGAGACTGAGCTGCCAGAATGTATTGCAAGGGGGAGAAGAATCAGACATAGTGAAATA
Source organism: Allobates femoralis (assembly GCA_033576535.1). Classification (NCBI taxonomy): domain Eukaryota; kingdom Metazoa; phylum Chordata; class Amphibia; order Anura; family Aromobatidae; genus Allobates; species Allobates femoralis. The sequence goes on from JARQOC010000004.1 coordinate 495,781,385, forward strand.
GAAATAGAACTGCAAACATGGCATTGGCCGCTAGAGGGAGCCAAATCAGTAAATAAAACAGATCAAATGCCAGGAGGCAAAACAGACATTTAGATATGCCCTTGGTCATGAAGGGGTTAAAGGGGTTGTCCAGTCTAAAACTGTAATTCTGCAGTCACTGTATGTGGACTGCAGACTTAATCAATCTACCCAGAGTGCAGACTTATCAATACTCAGCACATGCACTGTGCACTGTGAGGATCAGTTTCTAAACTGGGAACAGACTGCAGTTATTCAGTATGCTGTTTACTGGTCACTGCGGCCAGAGCCCAAATAGTAGCACCCATGAACGCTTCATACACTTGTATTGACAAGTGCCACAACACTAGTTTTGTTGTTGCCGGAAACAAACAAACACATAATGTGCTCATTCCGGCTTTCAAAAACGAATCATTGCAGAGCCAGTGCACGTGATGTGAGGATTAATAATTCTGCAGTCACAGAGTGACTGCAGAATTATGTTTTAGACAAGATAACCCCACATGCTTTCAACTGGCCCACATTAAAAGTTTCCATTCAAAAGGATGTGCTAATATTTATGATATACAGGGATGTGCACCAGGGTTACGCACAAGTAAGGCTCTTCAGTATGGTCATTGCTTCCTATGCAGCATACTGGCTTTCCTGGAATGCTAAGGCAGAGAGTGCTACCTTTGGATGCAGTAAACCTAATTTATAGGGATTTACAGTAATGTTCTTCATGACAGCTTCCTACTGGTTATTGTATACAGTACTCTACACTTTATTTATTCCAAATGATATTATAGGGTTGGTTTAATGTGTAATGAGGGTTAATGTAACATGTAGGATATGTGCTTATGGGTTTTGTAAAATAATTTGCCTCAGAAATGTTGGCTTGTTAATACAGTGATATGTTTTCAACACGGGTAAATTTTAATTTTTATTGTATTCAGCTATGATAGAAAGTTCCTAATATTTGACACCTATCAAACTCCAGAGAAGACATGTCTCAGGGTTATAAACAGTATTCCTCGTGCCCACGATGCTGGAATCACCCACCTTCTTCTTGTTCGTGAACGTGAAAGCACAAGGTAAATAAAATGTGTCAAACTGTGGAACTTTAACACAATTTCCAACTGATGATGTGAGTAAAATAAATAATGGTCATGAAATAACAAAACTGACAAATTAATTTTCAATTTATATTTAGTGATTAGAAATAGAGATAAGCAAATCTTTTGAAGTTCGGGTTTGGTTCGGTTAACGACATATGTTCGCCGAATAGATCGGCAAACAGTTTGCGGAACTTCCAAACTCCATTCAAATCAATGGGAGGCTAAATCAAGGGCTTAGAAAACACCTTCAGAGGGACCCAAAGGCTGTCAAACACAGCTCAATCTGTTCACAGTGGAGCCCCGCTGTTTTGGCACAGACATCAGGTTGCTAGACTGTTACATACAAAGATTCAGCACCATTGCCATCCTGCTTCCAGGTCCGCTTGTGAACTTCACTGCTTATCCCTGTTGATTGGATAAAGTTGGTCTTAGCCCCGCCCACCCTCTCTGCTGGAATCTGTGATTGGTTGCCAGTATGGCAACCAAACTGATGTCAGATGATTGTAAAAATACATCAATAATTGAAAAAAATTTGCATTTTTGACTGCCAGCCAAGGTAACCATGCAACTGGAAGGTTGAAATTCTCAGCATGGAGAGCCCCAAGCATTCTGGGCCCCCACACTAGTAATTGCAGCCAGCAGCTTCCCCAGAATTTGCACCTTCATGAAAGAAGCAAAAACAGGTGGTTACTACGCTCTACCAGTTGCCCTGAAGCCAGTGGCAGACTATGTAATAAGGGGTTAATGTCAGCCTTTGTTAGGCCCTGGCCATTATCAATCTATAAGTAAGAAGTAAAAACATACAACACAGAGAAAAATCATTTATTTGGTATAAAACTTGGACATCTCTGTGTGCCTTCTTTGTTACCACCACACATACCCTCCGATGTTAATCCACAGCCAGTACGAGTTGTACCATGACAAACCATCTTCGCTCTGCAACATCTCGATGAGCAGAGAGTCCGGAGATGTGTCAGCCAATGTAAGAAGCACTGAGACACTGTCATATAGCTTTCTGAGTGGAGCGGTGAGGTCAGAGAGTTCATCTGAGGACAGAACATGCGCGGCTCTGCAGAGTCCTTAGATGAACTCTCTCACAGTACCACAATCACAGGCACAGCCATATGCCAGTGTTAGAATGCTGCCCAGGTGAACAGACATGTGTATGCTCACAGGGATGTACCAGTGCTGCGGATATTTGAGGGACCTCGCTGTTGGTTATCATCGGAGAGAATGTTTGGACTTAAAAATGGATGACAGCACTTGTCTGTGTTGCCTGTGTTTTATTTACAATAAAGGAATTTTCTCCTTGTGTTTTATTTGTAATGAAAAAAATTATCTCCCTCTTTATTTTTTAACTGTTAATCCATTGGATTGGTAGAGTAGGGGTATTATAAAGACTTCAATATTACCAATTCAGTGGCTGATGTCAATTGACAATACTCATCTGTCATTAACCATTTTCTTATTATGTTGACTGCCGCCACACCAGGGCAGCAGGAAGAGTCGGAGTGAAGCGCCAGGATTGGCACAATTTATGGAAGTGGCGTGGTATTTTTAGGGTGGTGAAGGCACATGAAAGATGGCTTCCCATCCTGAGAATAACAAACCCCAGCTGTTGGCTTTACCCTAGTTGGCAATCCAAATGGGGGGTGAACCCATGCTGTTTTTTTCTTTTTTATTATTATTTATTAATAAATGATTTGAAAAAATAGGTTAGGGTGACCTCTGCTTTGGATTTCCAGACAAGGTTAAGCTGCCAGCTGTGGTCTACAGGCTGCAGCTGCCTGTTGTACCCTAGCTGGCAATGAAAAATTAGAGATATACCACATAGATTTTTTATGAATTATTTAATTGTAGCAAAATATAAGGCTAAAACCCTTTAGTGCAAGGAACTAAAGGGTGCACGCTTACAGTCTATAGGGGGTGGCATATTATATAGCTGTTTGACATTTATCAATCTCTAAATCTAACTATTTTTTCACTATGATATATATCTCTACTTTATCGATTTTTATGTTATCATCTATCTATTATCTATCTATCTTCTATCTTCTTCTATCTATCTATCTATATCTATCATCGTTGTTGTGGCCAAAAGTATTGACACCCCTGCAATTCTGTCAGATAATACTCAGTTTCTTCCTGAAAATGATTGCAATCACAAATTTGTCTTCAATGAAAAAACACAAAAAGAATTGTCCTAAAGCCAAATTGGATCTAATTCCACACCAAACATAAAAAAAGGGGTGGACAAAAGTATTGGCACTGTTAGAAAAATCATGTGATGCCTCTCTAATTTGTGTAATTAACAGCACCTGTAACTTACCTGTGGCACCTAACAGGTGTTGGCAATAACTAAATCACACTTGCAGCCAGTTGACATGGATTAAAGTTGACCCAACCTCTGTCCTGTGTCCTTGTGTGTACCACATTGAGCATGGAGAAAAGAAAGAAGACCAAAGAACTGTCTGAGGACTTGAAAAACCAAATTGTGAGGAAGCATGAGCAATCGAAAGGCTACAAGTCCATCTCCAAAGACCTAAATGTTCCGGTGTCTACCGTGCGCGTGTCATCAAGAAGTCTAAAGCCCATGGCACTGTGGCTATCCTCCCTAGATGTGGACGGAAAAGAAAAATTGATGAGAGATTTCAATGCAAGACTGTGCGGATGGTGGATAAAGAACCTCGACTAACATCCAAACAAGTTCAAGTTGCCCTGCAGTCCGAGGGTACAACAGTATTCATATAGCAGAAAGAACAGCGCCTCACCAGCTGGTAGCTTAAATCTTCACACCTTTATTCCATCCACCACAGCACAACGTTTCGGTTAACAACCTTCTTCAAGTGCACTTGAAGAAGGTTGTTAACCGAAACGTTGTGCTGTGGTGGATGGAATAAAGGTGTGAAGATTTAAGCTACCAGCTGGTGAGGCGCTGTTCTTTCTGCTATATGAATGTTGTTATTGCTGAGTGGATCTCCCTGGCTCAGGACGTGCGCCCAAAGGTGAGGAACCCAGAGGATTCCCCTTCCACAAGGTGCTGTGGATAATCCCCTTTTTCGAGGGTACAACAGTGTCAACCCGTACTATCCGTCGGCGTCTGAATGAAAAGGGACTGTATGGTAGGATACCCAGGAAGACCCCATTTCTTACCCCGAGACATAAAAAAGCCAGGTTGGAGTTTGCCAAAACTTACCTGAGAAAGTGTAAAACATTTTGGAAGAATGTTCTCTGGTTAGATGAGACAAAAGTAGAGCTTTTTGGGCAAAGGCATCAACATAGAGTTTACAGGAGAAAAAAAGAGACATTCAAAGAGAAGAACGCGGTCCCTACAGTCAAAATGGCGGAGGTTCCCTGATGTTTTGGGGTTGCTTTGCTGCCTCTGGCACTGGACTGCTTGACCGTGTGCATGGCATTATGAAGTCTGAAGACTACCAACAAATTTTGCAGCATAATGTAGGGCCCAGTGTGAGAAAGCTGGGTCTCCCTCAGAGGTCATGGGTCTTCCAGCAGGACAATGACCCAAAACACACTTCAAAAAGCACTAGAAAATGGTTTGAGAGAAAGCACTGGAGACTTCTAAGGTGGCCAGCAATGAGTCCAGACCTGAACCCCATGTAAAAGAAAAAACAACAACAGCTTGTAGTGCGCCTGTACACATGGGGCTGTTAGAGGGCGGTTCTTTTGCGTTTAAACTCACCTGGTCTGGTTATAAACCACAGCCCGTAGATAAGCTTATTAAATTGAAGCAGCGGATTCCTCCGGTTCCCCAATACCATCCCCTGTAAACGAAGCAATAAAAGAGAAATCCGCTAGTGCTAGAAAAAAAGAAAACAAAGGAAAAAAAGAAAACAGAGAAACTAGGGTGAGAAAAGAATTAGGAGCAGAATGTATAGTACTCCCTAAAGAAACGAATGACATCTTAAAAACAGCTAAACAAAGGGAGGATTATGAAAAACATAAAAAAACATTAATAATTAATAATAAAATGGTTGACCAGGAGGAATTAAATAAAACTAGAAGAGTAAAATTATCCAGAAGGTAGAAAAAAAGCAAAGTATAAGAAAATTAAGTGCTAAGGAATCAGATAGAAGAAAGATAGGGAAAAGATAAGAAGAGGATAAGAAGAAATAGTATGATTGAAAGTGGGAATAAGAACAGGAAAGAGAAAACTGGTGTAGTGGAATGCGAGGAGGAAGAAAATGGAATAAGAACTAGTAAATTTATAGATAAGGTACGAGAATCACGGAATATGCAGGTGGAATTAGCTTCAATGTCTTCTGATATGGAGGTAACCGAGTCTGAGGATAATGTATCGTTTGAATTATTTACTGTCCATAATATTACAGATTCACAACAGATTGATAGAGAGAATGGTAATATAAATAATGAGAATGAACTTGTTACTGAACTGGATAATACGATGTATCATAGATTACCAGAATCACCGAATCCCTCCCCTCCATTAATAACCCTGAACTCTCCCCTTGAAATACCTATGCAAAGAATAAGGGATAATGTAAGTAATGGTATTACATCGACTCAAGAAAAAAGGATGGGAGATAAGGTTCCCATAGGGGACAAAACACAGAATAAAATAACGCATTATTTTCACGAGGCTGTAGGCAGAAAGTCCAAAAGAAAACGAGACCAAGGGGTTGTAGAGGGAGCGGAATTGAATCTAGATCAAGAGGCATCATTAACAGAAAAGAAAAAAACAAAATTAGATTGAATAATCAGGTACAGGATAATAAAATAAAGGAAAAGGGGAATGCTAATGAATATGGGATTTTTAATTCTCAGGTGCTAGACTAACGGAGGATGAAATGAGATTAATAGGAAGAGGGTTATCATTTTGCCCAAAAGCCCAAATTAATTCCCTAGAGTTATATGTTGACTTTAATGAATTTGTGAGGAAATTAACGGTGCAACGACACTTTGCGCTAGAAAAAATACAGGGTAAAAAATTTATGGTTAAGAATGAGAAAAATATTGATGTACAGGTAAATAAAGAGGAGGAAACATCAATTTTTGAAGAAAAGGAGTTCGTCCACGTTAACCCAAAAAACAAAAGTAATTTTTATCCAATGCACCATAAAGGGTCTCACCTTGAGACATTTCAACATATGTGTCTACGTGAAATCAGGGAGATAAAAAACATAAAAGGGAAAGATAATTTAACGGTGGGTGAACGTTCTGCCCTGAAAAATTTGAAAGAAAAGCACAATTTAGTGATTAAAAAAGCAGATAAGGGGGGTGGTACTGTAATAATGAGTCATGAATGGTATAGTAGCAAGGGGGCCCAAATGTTATCGGATGAGATTTATTATATTAAGGAAACAGCTAACCCCATGGATATGATATTGAAGGATTACCGGTCACTGATTGGGACAGCCTGGAAACGGGGGATCCTGGACAGAAAAGAACACAAATTTTTACAAGTCACAAAATTTAAAATTCCCCATTTTTATTTTTTACCTAAACTACACAAAAACATGGTGGACCCCCCTGGTCGCCCTATAATTTCTAGTATTGGATCACTCACTATTAATTTATCACATTATTTAGATTTATTTCTTCAAAAATATAATTTAGCACTTGATTCTTATTTACGTGATTCTTCACATTTGATTGGTATTCTGTCGGAGCTTCCCCCGCACCCAGGTTGCTTATTGTTGACGATGGATGTGAGTTCATTATATTCAAATATACCACATGAGTATGGCATTAGAGCGGTAAATTGGTTCTTGGAGAAGGACACAGAAAACCCCCCCCCAAAAGGAGTTTATAAAGGAAGGCATCAAATTTTGCTACTTAATAATGTCTTTACTTTTCAGGAGGACACATATAGACAGATAAGGGGCTGCGCAATGGGGACGAGATTCGCCCCCAGTTACGCAGGGCTATACATGGGGTGTTTTGAATCAGTCACCATTGCGCAGTCCCCACTAGGGAGTAAGTATATTAAACTCTTTAAGAGATTTATCGACGATCTGATATTTATATGGGCAGGATCCGAAAAGGAGGCATTACAGTTCACGGAGGACCTCAACGCGAATGACTGGGGCCTAAAGTTCTCACTCAACATCTCGGATAGCAATATTCAATTTCTAGATCTCCAATTGAGGATAGATGATCGAGGCAAAATTAGTACCAGCACGTACTTTAAAGAGGGGATGTGAACAGCTATCTGAACTTCTCCAGTAGTCATCTTCCCTCATGGTTGAGAAATATACCGTATGGGCAGTACTGGAGAGTCAGAAAAAACTGCACTAATAAAGAAGACTTTCTGGAAGAAGTAAAGATCTTAAAAACTAGATTTATAGAGAAGGGCTACCCCAAAAAATTGCTGAATGATGCCTTTAGAAAAAGTAGCAAGTTTACACAGGAAACCTGCCTCAAAAAATTGAAGGAAAAGAAAATTAGAGAGAAATAAAAAAATCAGCAGCGAAAAAATCAGCAGCGAAAAAATCAGTAGCAAAAAAATCAGCAGTAAAAAAATCAGCAGCAAAAAAAATCAGCACAAGCAGCGAAAAAATCAGCGGCGAAATCCCTGAAGAGAAAAATGAGAATAAAAATAAAAATGAATTTGGCTGCAATCTAATAACTAGTTTTAATGCTTCCCACAGGAATATCTATAAGCTTCTGCAAAAGAACTGGTCAATTTTGAGGAGTGATCCCATTTTAGCGGGAATCATTCCCAAAAATCCTAGGATTATATTTAGAAGAGGGATAAATCTCCAAAGAATACTGGCACCAAGCAGGATTAGAAGTACTAATGAAATAAAGCAGAAAGAGGATAGAAATAAGAAAGATGAAAATGAAGAGATGGAAAGGGAAAAAGGGAGTTTTAGGTGTGGATCCGTTAAATGTAAATGTTGTAAAAACATGATAAATGGGAGTAGAACATTTTTTTCCAATACAACAAAGCAATTATTTAAGATACCCCACAGACTGGACTGTGGATCCAGATTTGTGGTGTATTTACTGGAATGTGACTGTAAATACCAGTATATTGGAAGGACAACCCAAAGTATGCGGGCAAGAATGAATAAACACCGCCATAATATTGTGAAAGGATTCCCTCTCCATAGTGTGTCACAACACTTTGCATCTGTTCATAATATGGACCCATCAGGCCTAAAATTAATTATTATAGATCAAATTAATGAATATGCATATGATAAAATTGAGAGATTAAATAAAAAAGAAACATTCTGGATCTTTAAAATGGGGACGCTTTCGCCTGAGGGGTTAAACCTGGCACTAGAAAGAATATAAGTAATAGTGCAGGTAAAATTCGGAATATTGTGTGAACCACCTGGAATACTAATAAAATAAAATATTAGATCACTAACCTGAGAAAGATAGATCTGAATAAATGGTAGTATATATCCCCACCTAGTGTCCATATTGATGTACTATATCGTTTAAGAACTATTCCTGTTTCATTAATAATAATAATTTTTTAATGGTAGTGTATGGAAATTGGTTATTTTTGTATTTATATAATGTGTGTTGATGGAATGAAATGTAATGATGGTGCTATAATGTTATGTATTTTAAATTATGCGTGTTATAGTGAGGTTGGTAACCTGGTACTGTGGTAACTATTGAGTTAAAAATAGGAACCAATGATAACTGAGGGGTGGGAATATAAGGTAGGAGGAATTGAAGGGCTCTCATTCACTTGAGAAAGACGTGTGTGCACGTCGAAATGCATCGTGGGTTTTGAGAGCCTTTAGCTTGAATAATTATAACTGCAATTATTTTAATAAAGTCCGGAAAAGAAGCCAGCATCAGAGATCTTCCTTACCTCAGCGCCTAAACAAACACCACGCTTCCATCCCTTTGTAATAGACCTGAATCCCATAGAACACCTGTGGAGAGATCTAAAAATGTCAGTTTGGAGAAGGCACCCTTCAAATATCAGGGACCTGGAGCAATTTACCAAAGTAGAATGGTCTAAAATTCCAGCAGCGCATTGTAAGAAACTCATTGATGGTTACCGAAGCGGTTGATCGCAGTTATCTTGGCTAAAGGTTCTGCAACCAAGTATTAGGCTGAGGGTGCCAATACTTTTGTCTGGCCCATTTTTGGAGTTTGTGTGAATCAATCAATGTTTTGCTTTTTGCTTCATTCTCTTTTGTGTTTTTTCATTGAAGACAAATTAAATGAAGATAATAATACCAAAGAATTTGTGATTGCAATCATTTTCAGGAAGAAACTGAGTATTATCTGACAGAATTGCAGGGGTGTCAATAATTTTGGCCACAACTGTATCTATCTATTATATATCTAATCTAGCTATCTATCTATTCGGTAATACTAGCCGACATCAAGCCCGAGACGTCCATCAGATACCCAATATTACTAACCAAGTCAGTAAGGACACAAGTAACCTCACCAATAAATATTTTATTTGAAAATTAACCCCAATACATTGCTTTTTTACTATTTATTTAAATTAAAATCCGTTTGTTTAAAGTCTACCCTTCCACCCAGTTCCCACAAAAAAGGATGTAAAAAATAATTAGAAAAAAAAATTAAACCCAAATAAATCCTGAAGTAGTCCCAGCATATGGGGGGTGATATCATTGACTGCATCCACCATAAGTTGGGATAGCAGGCACTGTACGGCTCTCGGTAGTGTAACAAGCTGTAACTTCCATGAGGTTGTCTTAGGTTAGACAGGGGGGTATCACACAGCAGAGAATCCCACTGTGTAACCTGAGATTCCCTCAGATGCATCAGTGCTCTTAACATATGCTGTATCGTGAGAGCCATGTTGTCGAGTCAGTGTGTGTGAGGACCAGTGATGTCAAGGAGTATAGTGCAGTTTAAACCTGGGGGATAGCCCTGTGTGACCCCTCAAATCTGAACCACAGTAATGTGTCCCACTGGACTAAGGAGGCCTCCAGCTACCGTGCGTGACAGTGACGCATGGACCAATGATGTTCTGCTGATGGGGAGACAACAGGGGGGACAAATACATCAGAGTGTCTTGCCCAAAGGGAATGGGGAAGAGATGACTTCCTGCACTCACCTGTGGCTGTTCCCTGATTTCCCTAACATCCCTATTTTGGTTGTTTCAACCCATCGCCAGGCAGGGTACCTAGTCTCTTGCTGACCCTGATGTCAACCCTCAATAGGGAGATGCATAGTGTGAGCACTAGTCCAAACCACTGCACTAAAAGCAACAAGAGGGGAAGGAAAGAAAGACAGGGGAAGAGCAAACAACTTGATGCCTGTTGCCACGCTCCATGGCAGCAGATGGCTTGGCAATAGTAAACCACCCAAAATATCACCTTCACCACTGGCAGCTTGACTAGGAATGAAGTTCAATCAACAGTAAAGGATGCTTGAACTATGTGACCATATAAGGGGGAAGGGAGTGATCACAGAGTAGCCACACCTGGACAAAGAACTAACTAGCTTGCTATCAACAGAAACTGACATTAATTCCTACACTGCCAAATGAAAAAAAGAATGTTTATTATATCCTGCTTTTTAACATATTTATTAATGACTTTGTAGGGGGCATTTGTGGTGCCCCAGTGGTTTGGTTACCACAGAGGTACTGCACCTAATCCATAGGTGTGGAATCCCACTCCCAGGTAAGGAGGGAACACAAACCCGAGACACACATACCTGCACCTAACACCCATCTTGCCACCTGGCCAGGAGAGATAGGGAGGGGAAGTGACTTAATACGGGGAGCCCCACCTGCTGGAGTGAGGAGGAGTAGGCAAAGGGGGTGGGGATAGAGCGTAGAAAAGCAGAGAGGAAGAGAAGGAGTTGGGCAGTTAGTTAGTTGGACAGACAGACAGACAGTCAGAAAAAAGTTGGAGAGTAGACGACCAAGAAAGATGGGTTCTAGGAGAATTCTGGCACTCGGGAGGAGTGGGGACAAGTGGGTAGGTCGCCCATGGAACCCAGGCCAGCATGTACCTGAATTAACTCCAACTTCCAGTCGTGGATGAGGAATTAGTTGCAAGAGGGGACCGGCTACAATCTGGCAATAACACTGCAAGGTTGAGGCAGAAAACCGGGGGCTGCTGAGCTGCATGCGGAGTGGCCAACTACCATGGACATTCCGCAAAATGGTGGCTATACCTAAGGTCAGAGGACATATTGACCGTCGCTCGACAGGGCCCACAGCCACCTGCTTGGGACACTTTAGCACAAAGGTGCTGTATAGGAGAAGTGAGAAAAATAGCGCAGGAAAGACAACCTGAAAAGGCATACAGAAAGGTCTCTCAGAGGAATGAACCTGAATTGACTGGGAGGTGTCCGGACTGGGAACCCGAAGGACACAGTGCCCCTGCTGGACTGGGACTACTGAAATGCACGTAAAGGTAAAAAGACTGCACCCTTTGTGTCCTCTCGTTTATTTCCTGCGCCCGCCCGCACCTTAGCTACAACTACCATCGCCCCTATAAACTTTAATACCAGCCCTGGGGCCTTGCTCCACCTGTAGGTATAAAGGGGATGGGAGTGATCACAGAGTAGCCACACCTGGACAAAGAACTAGCTAGCTTGCTAACAACAGAAACTGACTAACTCCTAAACAACCAAAGGAAAGAAACACGTTTAGTATGAAGTCTCAATACAAGAGTGACACAGGTTCTAAAAATGTCACAAGTCTTCAAACTAAGAGAGACCATCATGCCATAATGTTTGTGATGGTATCACTTGTCACACTCTCACAAATGCCTGCGTACCTTCTCTCACAGCACATGGGAGATGCATTCCTTGAACGTGTCTCCCCAATATGCTTGTAAGGCCCTGTGTCCACGGTGTTGTTTGATTTGTTTTTGAAACAGATTTTAATAATCTGTATCAAAATTGTCTATCCTGAAGCCAGCTAAGTCTATGAGAGTTCAGAAGTGCTGTGTCAACATTATTTTTTTCCCTTGCAGATTTAATGCAGATTTTGCAGCAGAAATAAGAAATCTGAACCACAACTGCAGGGGAAAAAAAGCAACAATTGCACAGCTTTTGATGCAGATTCACAAAATATGCATAAAAAAGCATCAAATAACGCACAATGGGCACAGGGCCTAAGACGGTCCAGGAAGAATCTCAAATAGGGGGAAAGAGCTTGAGAATTCTTCTTGCCCCCTGGCTACCTTTACATAGACTTCTAGGGCAGGGATGGCCAATTAAAATCATCAAGGGGTGCAAGCAGTGTAAATTTTCTGGATTTCTATAGTATTGCACAGGTAATTTCATCACCTGCAGAGGTGATGATTCCAACACCTTCTGCATTGCTAAGGAAATCATGAAAGCACGCACAACGGCTCTTGAGGACTGCAGTTGTCCAGCCTGTTCTACATGAGTGTGTCTGATGTCTTGCATTTCCATTCCTTACACCTTCAGGCCGGAGGCCAGTGGCTTGTTTGTCAGCATCTGTAGGACAGTACAAAAATACCGGAAATAGTCCAGCCCACAAGGACTGAAGTAAAAAAAACTGTACTGTTGCTACTTTAAAAAAGTACATTTTGGTACATGATGTAATTTTTCACACATTTATAATCAATCCACCAACAGTGATCATTTTATAATAGGCGCTTAGCACAGAATATAATAAGTCTACAAATATATGTATAGATATACACAGTATATAAGTAAATACTACAAGGATCAGCAAACTCTATTAAAATGAACTACAGTCCATCAAGATAATGGGGCACACAGTCAAGTAAGTGCATAGTCCACCATGGACTCTAAAGTGTAGAACAAAGGCTGCAGTCCCACTAATTTAGCAGGGGGAGGTGTAACCAGCACTAAACTTGGGAAAGGGAAAAATATAAATGATCTTCTAAGAACTTCAAGCAGTCCTTATCTGGCCAACAGTGCTACTCCAGGACAGGTCAGTGACTGAAAAACAGGCCTCTTTTAGGGCAGTCTTCTTTAATCAGAGTAAAAGACTGGAGCAGCTTTTGAATGCTGCCTGGGATGAAGGTCTCTGTTCCACAATGTACTAAACTCCGGGAAAATCTCGGGAGTCACAGGGGCTACTGCTTTAGGGTATTCTCCCCCACCACCTGGCCCCTGGCACACCCATCATGGCCAAAACCATAGAGAAGAAGATGAAAGAATTAGGGGACGGCCACTATGAGTTACAGGAAGAACTTGGGCAATCTCAAGAGGCCCTTTTAGGATCTTTGGCACCTTTGAATTTGACTGCAACTGGCTGGCTATCCAGATTTCTGCATGTCGGCCTCATGCTTACAGTTTTGAAATTATCCACAGTGTTGACCTGACTTACCCCAACCGCGAGGCACCTCTTGCTGCCCATCAATTTCATGAAGGAGACCACCTACCCAGCATATAGGGTGTGGAGTCCTGAAGGCGGATGGACTAGTTTACATACCACCTGTCACCTGTCCCATCTTTAGAGAGGAACCCAAAACCCCTCTTCTGGAAGAATGTCTCCACCTGGTCCTGGGTGCATTGCTCATCAAAGGTGTTAGCCTGAGGCCCCTGCAACCGCGATGGCGATGGCATTCGCAAGTCTAATTTCTTCCTGGGAGAGTATAAGGGTGGCCATATGGCACATAGCATTCTCCCACTTGAAGCCTCTGGCAGTGATGTTACACAAGGCAGGAAAACAGGGTTTTTTGCCACTACTATCTCCTCAACACCCCTGGCCCTGGTGCGGCACCAGCTGCAGGTGTAAAAGGCCAGGCATGCTGCAGGATCCTGATTCTGACTTGTGTTGTCCCGGCTGCCATACGAACAGCTGACCTTTTCCTCCTGACTTCCTTTGAACCTCTTCAGAAATGCAGGAATAGCACTAGATTCTGAACCCGCTGCATATCAGGCCCAATGCAGTTACCGCGGTCATACCACAACTCACATATGTAGCTGTATTCATCTCCCTTGCGGGCTGCTACTCTGGTTGAGCACCCTCGGGCCCTGGGGTAATGAGGAAGATACATTCTGCAGAGCAGACATCTCCTTGGGTGGATCCATCACTTCTCCAAACTGCGGACTGCAGGCACATGGTAATGTGGTGCCCCTATAGTCTGGCTGCCACAAATAGTATTTATTGTACATCATTTGTAATGCCATGTCTGAGAGAATTGGAGCTCTCTCTGCTGGAAGTCCAAAGCGAACACACAATGCCTGATCCCTTATTAGGAAATTGTGAACTAGGTGCCTATTTTGAGCATTTATCACATTTCCTGGTAGGGGTTGGGTTAGAGTAATAGGGCTGAGTAGGCAATAGGAAAGTCCAGTGAGGATGCAGCAGGAATCTGCTCTGAAGGGACAAACTGCACACAGGCCACTAGTCCCTAGCCTATTGAGGTTTACATGATCTGGTTGTAGAAACTGGAGGCTTATGGTTTTATTCCCAGTAGCTGCTTAAGTGGAACTTTCTGGGGGCATCAGTAGTAAAGCGGATTAGAGAATTACTCTGAGCAGAGCACGGTTACCCACAATGATCGGCACTGCTAGCCTGGCAGGAGGTAATTCACAGGAACCAATAAGTATTCATATACTAAAGGCATCAGGAAACCTAGAGAACAAGGGAAGTCAGCAGAAAGGCCATATTACTCACCCAGTAGAGCGAACAACAGTTCTCATCAGACTGGCCAGACCACATACCAGGTGGTGGATGTGAACCCTCAATTTGCTGCAGCGACTTACAGTAAATGTAAAGCAAAGACTGACTCCTTGTGTATCATTACTCCACTGCACCTCTCCATTACCACTCTCATTACCCTCTTATCCCTGGGAGCCGGCCATGGTTGGAAAGGGGTTAAATATCTGTGCTGCCACTCCACCTTTCTTCCAATGATCACCTGCAGTGCAAGCCATATATAGGCTGATTATACCAGCTAGCATCACAAACTTATCTTTTATTTCTCCATTTTTCAACCTTCCTTTACATGTAAGATTAGGACCACAGCTGCTAGGCACCGCCACCGTTAACTTAGACCCTGGCCCAGCTAGTGATTACCCTAGTCCTTGCAACCTACACATTTTGGCATCACAAACAGGATGAAAAATCCTGGAAACTGGGTCCTATGTGCCTCAGAAACTGTTATGCAGGAGGCACACTGGAGTGAGACTCGCACGAGTGCAATGCGTGAAAAAAATGCATTGCACTCAGACCAGTGTTGCCCTATCAGGCAGGCCACACTGGTGCGAGTCCCACGCACCTAACTCGCATTGCGAGTCAGAAGCAAGTGCAGTCGCAGCATGCTGCGACTGCACGCGATTCTGACGCGCGTGAGCGCAATTCAAGTGTATGGGGGCAAGAAAATCTCGCCCCCATACAGCACACGGAGGCGAGTTTGTAGCACCATGCTACAATAGCTAAATCATGCTTAATATGCTCCCGCTGTTACTTCTGGGGCCGCCTATTAAGCTCATTACATATTCACTGCACTGTCAAACTAACAGCCAATCACAGGAGCTCACACTCTGTGGGAGCCTCTGTGATTGGCTGTTGTAATCAGACCGGATTTTCTCAATCTGGACAGTGATTCTGCTTGGTTGCCATACACATTAGTGTATGGCAATGAACCTGGCGTTGTAGGTGTAAAATAAATAATTATTAAAAAAAAAAAAAAGCGTGGGGCTTCGCAGCATTTTTAAGTCTAGCCCGATGAAGGCAGGCAAACTGCAAGCTGCCACCCTCAGCTGCTTAATTTCCCCTTGGCTGGCAAAAAAAAATGTGTGGCTCCGCCCTATTTTCCATGCCAGCCAAGGTAAAACTAGGCAGCTGAGGGCTGGTATTCTCAGCGGGGTGAGGGCCCATTGTTATAGGGCCCCCCCACACTAAAGAATAGCAGCCCGCAGCCGCCCCTGAAAATGGCGCATTAATAATAAGCGCCATTTCCAGGCGCCTTACCGGGCTCTTCCAGCAGCCCTGGTGGCGGTGGCACACTGGGTAATAAAGGGGTTAACACCAGCTTTGTTATACAAGCTGGTATTAAGCCCGAGATTATTAATGTCAGGCCAAGTTTGACCCAGCCATTACGAATCTCCAATAAAGGGTTAAAAAAAAAACACATAGAAAAATTCTTTATTTAAAATAAAGACACAGACACCATTAGGGACTCCATCTTTATTACCACCACATCCCTCCAAAGATCCAGGTCTTCTCTCTTCTTTCTTCTCTCTGTCTTCTGTCTTCCTTCTTCTTTTCAACTCATTCAGCTCTGCTACATCACACAGCAGGGGGCGGAAATGCGCTCCCCTGCTGTGTGATGAGTCAGTGAGGTTGTGAGCATTAAGCGGTGACGTTACCGCCGGCCCCGTTGCTATAGTAACCAAACTATCGGTTACTATAGCAATGCTTAAGCAGTGCCGACAGCACAGCACCTCACTCATTCATAAACTGCTGGATTTAACTCTCTGCTTACCGGCGCTACAGTGATCAGTAAGCAGGGAGTTAACTCTGCTGTGACCGCGGCTGCAGTATGAGCGGCGCATATACCAGCCGCTGTCACAGCACAGTTAACTCTCTGCATTAAGTGTGAGCTCCTGTGATTGGCTGTTAGTTTGACAGTGCAGTGAATATGTAATGAGCTTAATTTAATAGGCGGCCCCGGAAGTAACAGCGGGAGCCTATTAAACATGATTTAGCTATTCTAGCACATACAGCCTGAGAAAGACCATGTTAAAAACGCATTGCACACTGACCACACTCGCACCACAGTCACACCACATTCATCACTCTGGCACCATACTCGCAGAACACTCGGACCATACTCGCACCACACTTGCAACACACTTGCACAGCACTCGCATCACTGTCATGCATCAAAAACGCTCCGTTTTTGATGCATGACAGTGTGCCTCCACCCTTAATGCTAATGTTGCTTTTGAACTGTAAAGATTACGACTGCTATTGTGGCGGAGATATGTGCTGCAGCTAATGACATGCAATACTGTCCCCTTGTGCATGTGTTTCAACAAAAGCATTACAACGGTAATGCAACCCCCTGTATAGACTGTGACCTAAAGTGTACTACCTCGCTCTGAATGGAAGTGCCATCCCTAACAGCCATTCCTTCTCTCCTTGAACTGTTAATCAGTCCAATTGACTGTCATCCAGGACCAAGTTATTCAGAGTTGCCACCATTCCTGATGGAGATCTATGACTTGGGACCCTACAGTGTAAGATATGACATTAGGCCCATCCTCCGGACCACCCTAGTGAACATGGAAGGAAATGATCTATTTTCAATCCTGACCCCAATGCCACCCTATTCTATTAATCCCTGCACGGAATCAGAGTCCTTTCCCTTGAATGTTCCACAGGCCATGGGAGAGGATGGATTAAGAAGGCTCACCAAGTTGCATGGGTCCTGGATCCACAAAGCAGGTACCCAAGTCTAAAGGAGGCCATGGTTCAGAAAATGGTGGTGGCAGAGGATGCCAAGTGGGCCCCGCAAACAGATCAGCCCCTGGTAGAAACTATCTTGGTAAAGCCCAAATCGGTGCCCTTTTTCATTTCTAGTGCCAGAGAAGAACTTGCCTACAGAGCCTGTCCTGGCTGAGATGGTGAACTGGTATCCGGTGGGGTTTGGCCCTGCCGCCTACTGGCAGGAGACAGGATCTAAACTACCCATGGGGACCGCACTATCAGCCTGGCCAGATGGAATTCCCAGAAACCAAGGGGGAAGTACCCAAAATCTTAAAGGCGTCAGGAAACCCAGAGAACAAGGGAAGTCCAAGATGAATGCTATAATAACACACTTATGCAGATGCCAAAAATCTGTATTCTAAATGTATGGAATGAAAGAAAGATAGGAGATTGAACATTTTCAAGAAGTAGTATCTATTATATGGTGTTTTATGCCTATGAAAAGACCTATAAGATCATGTATGTTAAGCATAAAATGGACATATGCTATTTATTTTCTGAATTGCTAGCAGATAAGTTTAGAAGATGTGGCCTCGCACGTTGCCTTCTCTCTGCAATAATAAAGGTTTGACATCTAAGCAAAAAAAACTATAAATAAATAAATAATTAAAATATTTTTTTAATTTAAAAGCTCTCTTAAAGGAATGTTTAAGGAGATTTTAAGGTTTCTTGATTTCACAGCTGCTGCAACATCTGGCACTGTTCAAAAAATTCACAGCTTGCAAACCAAAGGAAGATTCAAAATGTTCTTGTAAAGCTCTATTAAATTTTACAGGTTGAAAGAAATTAGTAGACACAGTGGCTGTGAACAACACCAAATCTTAGGATAGGGGCATTCTCAGCCATAAGGTCTTCTTGGCGAGCGTTTTGGCCCTGAATCTTCAAGGAAAGTTTTAGGGCCATTTAAAAATGTAAAACTTTTTAACCAAACAAAGCCATGTCACTGATCTTTACTAGTAAAAAATTGGTGAACATGTTTGAGGAAAGTTTGCTCCACTCTAATTATAAACCAATGAACAGCAGAAATTACTTTTGAATTGTAGTTGCGACAAATGATGAAATGTACCTTGACCTTGGAGATCACTGCTAATCTATTTGGAAGTTGATCTGGGCCCTTTGGTTACCATTTTTTTTCTTCATCTCTTCAATTTGTCATAATTTGTTTTCTTCTTTTTACCACATCCAAGGAAGATGGCTACCGTCACATAGACCTCAAACTTCCAAATAATATGTTACTGCACCCCAGTATTAGTTGCCTAGTCTCGAAGAAAGTTGTGCCAGCGCTAAACCAGCATATCACAGACAACATCACCCTTTCCTTGAGAAATTCTGTGTGACATATCACCAATGACACTTAGTCAAGCAAACATGGCAAGGGGCATTGAATCTCGCTCACTGGCCATTGGGATACTCTGGTGGCTGCAGGGCTACTAAGGAAAGGGTCTTCCCCCCCAAGTCATGAAATCCCCAAGGCAATGTTAACACGTGCATTGCATGGTTCATGTTCTCAATCTAGTTGTCCAGCAATTCCTACACGATTATCCCAGCCTGGATGAGCTGCTGCACATGATCTGGTCTCTGTGTGCTCCCTTCCACAATTCTCAACCCACTGCTCATCAACTAGAATCACTACAGAGGTCATTCTGATAACTGGTAAAATGATTGTTATGCGATGTGCTGACATGGTGGAATTCTACTCTGGACATGTTGAAGTGACTGTGGCGGCAGTAACAAGCCCTGGTACAGTATGTAATGACATGGACAGTGACTCAAAGCAAGCCAAATGTGGTGCAAATGATGCTAGCAGAGTGGGCACAGACAAGGACCTTGCACGCTTCTGCACAGTTTTGAAATTGCTATTAAGATTAGCACTGACGATACTGTCATCAACATCATTATTCTGGTTATCTACATGCTGGAGCAAACTTTGAAAAGGCTGCGGGATGAGGTCTTGATACCAGAGGAAGAAGAGGAGGATGCAGAAAGGATATCAATATCTCAAAGGTCTGGACTCTAGTCACACAGACAGGTGGCATGGAAGTATGGAGTAGAGAGACAGAGGGGGGCTAAAGTTAAAATACAAAGTGGTAGTGAAGGTGCAGGAGTTGAGGAACAACTGGAGGATGAAGATGAAGAGTTGATGGGCACAGAACAGTCAGAAGATTAGGTAGAAATTATTCCTCCTTCTGCTGTCCAAGGTTGGACCAAGGAACCAACACAACAAGGACTTGGGCCTCATGGATGTGTCAGACACATGAGCGCCTTCTTACTGCACTATCTGCAATGTGATGACCATATCATTAGGATTCGAATTAGCGATGACTACTGGGTTGCCACATAGTTAGATCTGCTTTAGAAGAGTAAATTTTGGCAGATGCTTCCCACCTTGGACAAGGACATGTGAATGCTGGAGTATCGAAAAAGCTGATAGACAATCTTGGGACTGGTTTTCCCTAACACAGCAGTGAGGGACACAGTACGCATTGCATATCTACATTTCCAACCCGGGGATTTTGAGTCGCCAGCGTAGAAACATTAGCAGCAGTTTAACTGTGAGAAGCAATTTCTTGGTGTCGTTTTAACCAATTTTTTAAACCAGTCTGTCCACCAGCAGAGCTGAATACAAGTCTGACACATAGTGAATGGCTGGAGAGGATGATACAGGAGTATCTAGAGCTCAATATCCATGTCATCAGGGAAGGTTTGGACCCATTGTGCCTTTTTAGTCTTCAAAATTGGACGAGTGGCCTGAGCTCACTAGTTACGCGTTGGGGGTTTTGTTGTGTCCAGCAGCCAACATTATCTCAGAATGTGTCTTCAGTGCTGCTGGTAGTGTCAAGATGGATAAGCACATCTGGCTGTCCCCTGAATGTGTAGACTGCCTAACTTTCATTAACTCAACTTTTATTTAAAAGGTGACTGGGCAACTTGTTTATTCTTATGGAATGTTGCCAGTGTCCAGGTCGCACTCCTGCAGTGCTCTGCACTAAGAAGACTGTTGCTTATTCTGCTCTGAATTATTCTTACATCTCTGTCTCCACAGAACCCTCTGCTGGCAGTTCGTTGTCCTGGATCTCTCTGGATACTCTGGATCCCACCTCAGTCTGTTCAAGCCTCTCCTGAATTGCACGGGACCTTCCAGATTCTTCTACTGGCTGGATGTGCCTTTCCAGGATCTTACGGAGCTGCAGGATTCTCACTATCAACAGAGCCAGTGTTCCGCAGCCTTCCCATTTCTTCTGCTATTGTCTGTTCGGGTCACCCTTCTGATCCTGGATTGATGAAATTTATATCCATTTCAATTCCCGCTCGGGGTTCATACGCCCACCTACTGACATCCATCAGAAACAGCTCCTTGCTCTGGACGTTACTTTTCTAGCCATTAGCTTGCCCCACTGTCTCCTGACAGTCTCAGAATTCTTTAACTGCAGCCAGCTCCACACATGGTTTTCTTCACCATGCGTGTACACGGGAATACTGTGTCTCCAGCCAGTCTGTCCACTCCAAAGGCCTGGCTGCATCAAAGATCCTGCTCCATTGCACAATCTGGCTCATATCACAGAACCTGGCTGACATCAGAGACATGTGACCAGGGAAAGTCACATGATTTACCACCTGATACACTCACAAATGGAGAGGTGTGTTTACACACATAATTGCATGCATTAACTCTTTAGTGTAATGCTGCAAGTCACAGTGCAACCATTCACATTTACATTGCAATAGACCTCTGCCTGTGCAATGTATAAAGCCATTCACACCATGGCTGGTTGCTATATCACACCCTTCACCAGTTTAGCACTGGTTGCGCTTCTCCCTACTGGACAAGTGAGCCTTTGGGCTATTCCACAAACCCTAAGTGGACTGTGCCTAAATTGACTGTGCCCTTAATCCAATATCTTGAAGGCCTATGCCCCATTTTAATGGACTCTGCTGATCCTTGTGCAAATTGCTGGATGTTATGGACTGTTGTATGTGTAACGGAGTGGGTAGCCCTGACTGTATTATTATTGAAATGGACACTGAAGTGGACATTACACAGTCCAATACTGCACCCTTGTGAACAAGTGCTGAAATTGCTGAGGAGATGATTACACCAACTGCTGATCCCCTCCCACATCAGCCATGTGCTTAGGAAGAAAAAGTGCGGGAAACAGAGAAGGAGACAGAGCTCGACCAGGACAGACCTGCCTGTGGGTGCTCCTCGAGAGAGGGCTTCCTTGCAACACCTCTCTGGAAAGATCACGCCGCGGAAGCTGTTGCGACAACCCCCAGGCTGCAGGACATTGTTACCATGAGCCTAACCTGACTGCAGAGCATCGCACTCCTAGAACATCTTCAGAGACTGTGACAGACACAAGGGAGCCATCTTTGAAATCTATATTTTTTTCTTCCTTCTTTTTCCTCGGACTGAGAGACTATAAACCGATACCTGTGGAGAGGACTGAGGAAACCCCCCTTCATCGCTTCCCCTGGAATCGCCATCGTTAGACCCCAGGCCTGCGACGTGGGAGCTACACCTTCTGCTGTTATAGACTGGTAACGTACATTGAGGGAAAGCTAGGCAAAGAGATTGCCAGTACTGTTATGTTTTTTTTGGTTTTTTTTTGCCGTGCATCCGGGACTGAATATCAGGGGACTCAACCTTCCCTATGTGTGCAGACAAACCAGTTGAATGTGTTATCACCATGTTTAATAGTAAAGAAATGTTTCCTCCCGTTAAATCCGAGTATGGGGATTTTGTTGAAGCAGATCATAGACACACACCCGTGGCCTTACTGCCGGTCACTTCATATGAAAAGGCGAAAAATCGGACGACAGCCAGGTCATTTGTTTGCAATGTTCAAGAGCTGTGAAGGGCTCACTCATACTCTGATGCTCACTATGGTGTGCTACTGGCACAATGAGAGAATTCCACGAAAGGCAGGGAAACAGGGGCTTCTGACAATTCTACATCCTCATCGACCTCCTCCTCTGTTTGCCGATCCACCGGCTGCAGGTTTTTTAAGCCCAGGCAAACTCGAGTGTCCTGTCTCTGACCTCTGGAGGTCCTGACTAGCATTAGGAATGTCTCTCTTCCTGACTCTGATCTCCATTCCGTTGATACCTCTTCAGGCATGCAAGGCCAACACTGGAACCGTAACCCGCTGCAAATCAGGCCCAATGTAGAGTAAGTGGTCATACTCCAGCTCACATATATGGGTATCTCTTTTGCGAGCTGCTCCGGTTGTGGTGAAGCACGCACGGCCCCTGGGTTGGTGAGATAAATCAGCCCCTTCTGAGGTTGCATGTGTTGCGTTGGATCTATCAGGTCTCCAAAATGCAGACTGCAGGCACACAGTACACAGCGTTGCTACGTTGTACAGCAATCCCAAAGTATTGCCAGCCTCTTCAGTGATGCGTCTTTCCTTTGTCCTTTCCTTTGTGCTCTTAAAGCACCAGGAGCAAATTGCATAGGTGATATTATTGTTTGCCCAATCTTGTTGCCTAGTTCCTCGATTATCCCTCCATGGGGTGGGCTGCAGAAAGCACCTGACTTACAAATCCCATTCCCCATGCAAAAGGTAACACTTGGGTTTGAGGTTGGGGTATTGAATATTGAAGCCTGACATATTTGGAAGAGAAATAAGAAAAATAATATAGTGTTTTCAGCTCACCAAATGATCTGGAATGTTGAATAAGACTAGTGGGCAATGCATGGATCGGTCCAATATTAATGATGTAACACACTTGTGAACTTGCCAAAAAAAACTGTATAAATGTATGGAAGGAAATAAAGAGGTTGCACATTTTCAAAAAGCAAAATGTATATTATAATATTTATGAGTTTGACCAGACCTATAAGACCATGTATGTTAAGCACATAGTGGACATATGCTATTATTATCTGAATTGCTAGCAGATAAGTGTAAAAGAGGTAGCTTCAGATGCTGATGACATTCTGTAGTAACAAAGGTTTTCTCTCTAAAAATAAAAATTTCTTTAAGGTTGGTTTCACACTGCAGTTTTTTCCTGATCAGGGTTCATCAGGTTTTGTGTCCAAAAACCCGGAGTGCCAAACTCAACTGAGGAAGATAATGGTCTGCTGTAGAAACGCGTAGTAGTATGTCGTATTAATAAAGTTGAATGCTTCAGCATAAACAATATCCTTGTCTCACTACTTATGAGCGCTCCACATTGACCACAATTCTAACTTTCAATCGAAACCAGGAGTGAAACTTGCAGAGAAAAAGTATACTTGAAAGATTGACACCTGTTCTGGGTTTTGGAGGCACTCCTGGTTTTGGCACAAAAAACCTGATGAACCCTGATCAGGGAAAAACTGCATTGTCACACCAACCTAAGGCCAGCTTCACACCACGGTTTTCGGCTGTCATGTTCTGTCCGGTGTTTTGCAGGAGGCACCGGACAGAACCTGACATCCCCAGACAAACAGAACTGGAGGGCAAATCTGCCTTCCGGTCCTGTTTTGTACCGGAATCGTCTATGCCACTGTCCAGTGCTGAAATATCAGCACAGCGGCTGAAGGGGAGCTGGCCCTGGTGCTGATATTTCAGTCGTGGAGCTCTCCGGGTGCTGAAATTCAGCGGCGGCTGCTTTTAACAGCCGCCACTCTTTCAGGACCCGGCGTCTGGGAACCGGCATGTTTTTCTGCCGGATTCGGCATGATATCCGGCACCCATAGACTCCCATGCTATGGGCGCCGGGTTCGGGTGGATCCGGTTTTGTCAAATTATTTCATCAGACGCAAAAAATGATGCAAAAATCAGACAAAACAGATCCTCCCAGAAAACCAGCAAACTGGATGTCAAATACGCACAATCCGGTGCCATAGGGATACATGGGGGCAAAATCGGATCAGCCCCGGACCTAAGAAACCATGATGTGAAGCCGGCCTTAAGCGATGTTTAAGGCCTCATTCACACGTCCATGTCTCCGGTATGTGTGTCGTATGTGTACCCACAAGCTGGAGACACGGATACATGCATTCACATGTAACTCAATGGTCTTTTTTACCGTGTCTCCATGTGTAGCAGATGCATGCCCTTGAGCTTCACACAGTGACATTTCCATTTTTGGGTGGCAGCTCATATACACAAACCTATTCAGGTCGATAGGTCTGTGACAAAAATGTCTCACATACAGATGTCGTCCATGTGACATCCATGTGCATGGACCGGAGCAAACATTTATCTCTAGACATAAAAGGATTTATATACTTACCAGTCTCAAGTAATGCTGCCTTTAACATTCACTTCCAGGTCCACTCATTAAAGAGGACCTGTCACCCCCCCATGTATGTGAAGCATGTCCTGCTGCATTCAGGCAAGGGGTCCCCCATGTGTTTGTGAAACTCATACCCGAGATATAAGCTTTTTAAAAACTGTTCCCTGGTGCTTGGAGCCACCTCGCTTCACGCTGCATTTGACGCCCACTGCATCTCTGTGCCGCCTTGTTTACAGCCGTTGCCACCTCCCTCCTGCCAGTCAATTCTTCCTCCTCTGCACCTGCGCCTCCTTGTGAGGCTTGACCAGGTGCAGAGCGAGGTATATCTTGGGGTACAAGCTTCACAAACACATGGGGGACCCCTTGACTGAATACAGCATACATGCTGCATTCAGTGCTGCACTTAGATTCACATCCATGGGGGGGTGGCAGGTCCTCTTTAAGCTTATGAATTATTCACTGCACTGACATCCTAGAAGCAAGTGGGACAGCAGGATGTAATAGATATCACATGGGTAGCACACGAATGACACACACATGCAGACATGGACTCACAAAATGGCCCTCCCACATGTGCATGTTTTTCAAAGGATGTGTGAAAGGTCCTAAAAGAGATTTTAATGTTCTGGATTTCACAGCTGCTGACACATCTGGCACTCTATCAAAGGTTCACAACCTGCAGGTGTCCCAACTCCTGGAAACTCAAGGAAACTTAAAAACTTTCTTTTACAGCTCCCTTAAATTCACCATGTTGAAAGAAACTTGTAGACCCGATGGATGTGAACTCAGCTTACTTAAAGGGAACCTGTCACCAGGTTTTTGCCATCCCATCTGAGAGCAGCATAATGTAGAAATAGAGCCCTATTCCAGCATGTGTCATTTACTGAGCTGCTTGCTGTCATTTTGATAAAATGAGTGTTTTATCAGTTGCAGATTTAGCAGTCTGTGAATATGCTAGTCTACTTAGCAGCAGGCCAAGTAGCCTGCTAATGAAAATCTCCAGCTGAATAAACAGTGATTTTATCAAAACTAACTGAGCAGCCCAGTAAGTGACACATTGCTGGAATCAGGATCTCGGGTCCTATATTATGCTATTTCAATTAGGTTGCAAAAACCTGGTGACAGGTTCCCTTTAAGTTCTCAGCCACTATATTCTTGCAAGTGTTTTGGCACCAAAACGTCAAGGAAAGTTTACATTTTAGGGCCATTTTAAAGTTCAAAGTTTTTCCCGAATAAAGCCTAGTTCAACAATTTTTTTTTAGTAAATTGCTTGGGTTTCGACCACGAAACTTATAATCATAATGCAACTTTTTGAAAGTTGCTATTTATTATAAAAGCTAATGCTATACTAGCTATTATTTAATTTTATAATGCAATTTTATTCTTTGTTAATAGCATCATATGTAAATTATATTGTAGCAATAATAATGGCTGACAATAGTAATTGTTACCTGGCAGTATGTTTTATAAATCAGAATAATAACGAATGAACACCAACATTTTATGCTGTTCTTTTCTGTGTCAACTTTGCCAGGTTTTTGACAGGATCTTTCGATCGATCAGTTGGTGTTTGGTCACAAGATGGTCAGCTGATTCAGAGACTTGCACATTTTACAAGTGAAATCACTGCCATGTGTTATGTTCCCTCTATAAAAACAGTTTGGATCACCAGCGGTAATAGCCAACCATTAGTTCTGGACCCACGATCTGGGGATGTTGTAAGTACGAAAGTCATTGTAGACCTGATTTCAATCCACCACTCAATAAATAATGCTGATTGATTCCACTTTCATATTTAAATAAAGCATTCACTTTTTTTCCTTTCTTAGATTTCCAATTATGTGGATACTTTCCAAAACCTTGATGACTGCCCACAAATAACACATCTGATAAGCCTTCCTGAGACAAGTCATGTGATTGGTGAGCTATGCATAAATGTAACTGATAGCATCTAAAGACATGAAAAGGTCCCTCATAATGCACCATAACACCAGCAGATAAGTTGAAAAATGTTGACATAAAGCACTTGGAGTAAAATTATTAAAACTGTCCATCAGGCCCTGTTGTAGCTTTAACATATCGTGGCACTGTAGGTGTGCTTCCCATGATATCATGGGCGGACTGGCCCAGGCGGCAGGGGGGCAAGTGCCCCCACAGAAATGGGCCGGCTGGCGCTGTGATAGCACCATGATAGCAGCATCACAAAAGTCTGACAGCACCCCCTCCACCCTGGGCCACCAAAAAAGTCTGACAGCACCTCCACCCACCAACTCCCCCACCCCCCAGGCCAAGTCTGACAGCACCCTCCCCTCCCCGGTCCTCACCTATGGGCTGGCGGAACAAAACTGCCACCTGGAGTTAGAGTGGCCAGCCAGCTCCTGCATGGTATCATAAGCAGAATAAACCTAAATACCAAGTAGGCTATGACAATATACAGTTAGGGCCAGAAATATTTGGACAGTGACACAAGTTTTGATATTTTAGCTGTTTACAAAAACATGTTCAGAAATACAATTATATATATAATATGGGCTGAAAGTGCACACTGCCAACTGCAATATGAGAGTTTCCACATCCAAATCGGAGAAAGGGTTTAGGAATTATAGCTCTGTAATGCATAGCCTCCTCTTTTTCAAGGGACCAAAAGTAATTGGACAATGGACTCTAAGGGCTGCAATTAACTCTGAAGGCGTCTCCCTCATTAACCTGTAATCAATGAAGTAGTTAAAAGGTCAGGGGTGGATTCCAGGTGTGTGGTTTTGCATTTGGAAGCTGTTGCTGTGACCAGACAACATGCTGTCAAAGGAACTCTCAATTGAGGTCAAGCAGAACATCTTGAGGCTGAAAAAAAAAAAAAATCCATCAGAGAGATAGCAGACATGCTTAGAGTAGCAAAATCAACAGTTGGGTACATTCTGAGAAAAAAGGAATTGACTGGTGAGCTTGGGAACTCTAAAAGGCCTGGGCGTCCACGGATGACAACAGTGGTGGATGATCGCCGCATACTTTATTTGGTGAAGAAGAACCCGTTCACAACATCAACTCAAGTCCAGAACACTCTCAGTGAAGTAGGTGTATCTGTCTCTAAGTCAACAGTAAAGAGAAGACTCCATGACAGTAAATACAAAGGGTTCACATCTAGATGCAAACCATTCATCAATTCCAAAAATAGACAGGCCAGAGTTAAATTTGCTGAAAAACACCTCAAGAAGCCAGTTCAGTTCTGGAAAAGTATTCTATGGACAGATGAGACAAAGATCAACCTGTACCAGAATGATGGGAAGAAAAAAGTTTGGAGAAGAAAGGGAACGGCACATGATCCAAGGCACACCACATCCTCTGTAAAACATGGTGGAGGCAACGTGATGGCATGGGCATGCATGGCTTTCAATGGCACTGGGTCACTTGTGTTTATTGATGACATAACAGCAGACAAGAGTAGCCGGATGAATTCTGAAGTGTACCGGGATATACTTTCAGCCCAGATTCAGCCAAATGCTGCAAAGTTGATTGGACGGCGCTTCCTAGTACAGATGGACAATGACCCCAAGCATACAGCCAAAGCTACCCAGGAGTTCATGAGTGCAAAAAAGTGGAACATTCTGCAATGGCCAAGTCAATCACCAGATCTTAACCCAATTGAGCATGCATTTCACTTGCTCAAATCCAGACTTAAGACGGAAAGACCCACAAACAAGCAAGACCTGAAGGCTGCGGCTGTAAAGGCCTGGCAAAGCATTAAGAAGGAGGAAACCCAGCGTTTGGTGATGTCCATGGGTTCCAGACTTAAGTCAGTGATTGCCTCCAAAGGATTCGCAACAAAATATTGAAAATAAAAATATTTTGTTTGGGTTATGTTTATTTGTCCAATTACTTTTGACCTCCTAAAATGTGGAGTGTTTGTAAAGAAATGTGTACAATTCCTACATTTTCTATCAGATATTTTTGTTCAACCCTTCAAATTAAACGTTACAATCTGCACTTGAATTCTGTTGTAGAGGTTTCATTTCAAATCCAATGTGGTGGCATGCAGAGCCAAACTCGCGAAAATTGTGTCACTGTCCAAATATTTCTGGCCCTAACTGTATGTAGTGATAGCAGTTATGTTGCATCTTTAATCTCCAAAGGATTGGACAAATGCTTCACTCACAGGATACGTGATAAATGGATGCCCGGTGAGAATCCACTTTTTGAAAACCCCGCTCATGAGAATGGGGCTTTTGACCCTTGTGTTAATTAAACTGTGTTGCGTATGTTACTACTCCATTGCTTCCTATAGGAACAGCGCTCATGCATGCTTTACAAATCTAAAAGACTGATGGAAGTAAATTAAACTTTAACCCCACAAGCGCACTACTGCCTCACTCACACGGGACTCTAGAACTCTCATTTTTGGGATTCTGTGGATAAGGGTTCGGACACACTCATCAGAGTTTGACTGAGGAGACTGTGAAAGGTCTGAAGCCGTGACCCTGAACGGCTTCTCCCTATCTGGACGGGGCTGTCTGGAGCTGCACAAAAACACAATCAGCTGACAGCCCCGTCCAGATAGGGAGAAGCCGTTCAGGGTCATTGCTCCAGCCCTTTCAGAGTCTCCTCAGTGAAACTCTGATGTAACTAGGAAAGTGTGTCCAAGCCCTAAGTATAAATGATGTTCGTATGATAACTGTTTATTGAATTAGTTGGCAATTATACGATTGTACCACATCTTCTAAGTGTCTTTGTTGTGATAAACTGATTTAGCGGAACTGTCTTTCTACTGTAGAAAGTAAATCATAGGGCATTTTTAATCAAGAGCTAATGCAAAGTTCTTGGCTTTTCATGTAGACTTTTTTAACATATTTTTTAAGTTGATAATAGAATCTGATTTTAATTTTATTTCAATATTTTTAAGGAATTTTTTAAGCATATACAGTATATATATTTCAGGCAAATTTTCTTCTAAAAAAAAAAAAGCACTTGACAAAATGCTACTCCTTATGTACCTTAAAAATACACTGTGTGTAATGGGTTTTACATGCAGCTGTATCTCAATGAGTTAGAATATCATCAAAAAGTTAACTTTTTTCAGTAATTCAATACAAAAAGTGAAACGCATATATTATATAGAGTCATTACACACAGAGTGATCTACTTCAAGTGTTTATTTCTGTAAATGTTGATGATTATGGCTTACAGCCAATGAAAACCCAAAGGTCATTTTCTCAAAAAATTAAAGTAGTGGGGAAGAAGGGTTAAAAACCGTGCTGTCATGTTCCATGAGACATCAAAGGGTGACTATAATATTGATTTATTAGTCAGCACATTTCAGGGCTACCTGAAATGCCCTGAAACATGGCAATATGATATTGATTTGTCCTGAGGAAGGGGTCAGGGAGCACTGAAATGCATTGAATAATAAATCAATATTACATTCATTGATGTCTCATGGAATATGGCAGTGCGGTTTTGAACCTTTCATCCTCCCTTCTCTATATGCATCACGCTGGGGACTGCAGCAGCCGTGATATGCTTTTATAGTGGTTGTGATTCTCACAGCCACACACGGTGAAGCCTCTGATACTGTCACATGCTTAGATTGTGCTGATTTTGCTGTGTGTGTTTTGTCTGCATTTCTTCATGAGTTGCGGTTGTGAAGGTCTTGGTCCTGACTTACCTCTTGTGTTATTCTCCAGAGCCGCACTCCCTATTATGCTAAGCTGCTGGTTGAGAGGTGGATGTAAGGCTTGGGTATGACTCAGCTAGAATCCCCTCCCCCTGACTTTAAATTGCTTTCCCCCTTCTTTGACAGACACCGCTGATAGAGTTAGTTTACTCTTGGTGTTTGTGCTGTGCTGATGTTTTGTTGCTGTGCTGAAGTCCGTGCTTTGGGAGTAGCTGTGATACCAGATCCATGGGTGGAAGTAGGAGCCCTCAGCCTTGGGCTAATCAGGAGCTCAGGAAAACAGGGTGGAGACTCGGACGTCCTCACCATCAGAGGTACCCCTGAGAGCAAGACGAGCCAGGGACCCCCAGTGTAAGGGTCAGATTAGCTCTCCCAGAATCCCCTCGCCCATCTCACCATTGAGCTACCTGATTCCCTTACCTCGCAAGCGTGACAGATACCCAGGGGCTGGCTGGAGCCTCTAACCCGGGTGGCACATTTCTACAGCCAGCCCTGCCTTGAGAAGCGGGGGGGGGGGGGGGTGCTGTCGGGCTGCCTTGAGAAGCGGGGGGGGTGCTGTCGGGCTCTCAGCACTGACCTTGCCTCATGCTGTCTCCGTGCCGTCCCAGCCGCAAGGCGGCGCGCCGGCCGCAGAGCGACACCCGCGGCCGGCCCGTTTCTGCAGGGGCGGCCCTAATGGTGGACTATACCACCAGCCAGGGGCACCTGCCCCCTGCCACCTGGGCCAGCCCGCCCTGCAGATACCTATTTAGGTAATATTTTATCTCTCAGACCCTTTATCCTCTCTACTTTATTTTTCTGAGATAATGACCTTTGGGATTTCATTGGCTGTAAGCCATAATCTTCAACAAGAGTAAACACTTGAAAAAGATCACTCTGTAATGACTCTATATAATATAAGAGATGCACCTGTATGTAGTGCATGTTACATTTCCATATGAACTTTCCACCATTATTTAGCTTCAGCAAACAAAATGCACACAAAACACAAATCTTTTGCCAAAACCACTGCCTGTCACGTCCATTGTAGGATGGTATGACATACATCATTTAAAAAAAATGTCACTACATGACTGCTCGGGTGCTTGAGCAATGAATATAATGGAATAAAATGGGAAACTCAAGAATTTATTTGGAAGACCCTCTCAGGAAGTCTGAAGAGGTTAGAAAGTTCATTAAATTGGTTGGAAGCAGTGCTTAAGTGGAAAGGAAACAGCATGGGGAGCATGGCTGGATGCATCTCTGACTCCCAGGTCACTGCTGGGAAAAATATTGTCAGAGTATTATAACACTTTTACAGGATTACAATAAAATATACAAAACTGAAGATAAAATTCATTTTACAGGACAAGAATGTAAGGAAACATTCTTTCCTGTTAAAATCACTTGTAAGGCTGCTTTCACACTGGCGGTATTGAAAAAATGCGGCATATCTAGTCTAAAAAACGCATCTGCCGCATTTAACAGCTGCACTTGTGGCACAGCTGCAGCAAGCCCCATGCATTGTCTATGGGGCTTGCGGTAAGTGTGTGGCAGATGCGGCAAGTGCGTTTCAGCAGTTGCGGCAGATGCAGCCACAAAAGAATAACGGCGTTTTTCACACTGGCGGATCCAGGTAAAACCGCCAGTGTGAAAGCACCCTTAATAAGGCAAAATAAAAAAAGAGAAAAAATGCCTCCTTCACCCCTTAACCTCTAAAAGACCATGCCTTTTCCTTCTTTTGCATTTACATTTTTACCTCCCCATCTTTAAATAATGACAACTTTTTTTATTTTTCTTGAATATAGCCATATTAGGTCTTGTTTTTTTGCAGGACAAGCTGTACTTTAGAATAACATCATTTATTTTACCATATAGTGTACTGAAAAATGATAAAATAAGTTCTAAGGATGGCTTCACACGACAGTTTGTCTGATCCAGGGCTGTCTGGTATGAACTGGACAGACCCGGATCCAATTTTGGCCCAATAGTATTCCTATGGGGCTGGATGGGGCCAGATAGCAGTTATTTGCCATCGGTTTCCATCTGTCCGGGAGGATCCAGGAGAATTAGTTTTTTTTCCCCTGGACACAAAATACAGCTTGCAGCGTTTTTGTGTCCGCGGCAAAAAGTTACATAAAACCCGATTCCTCCTGGATTCGGCGCGATCCGGCGCTCAATAACATGGGATTCTATGGGTGCAGGATCGCGCCGGACCTGACAGAAAATCTGTCCAGTTCCCGAACGTCGGGTGGTGAAGCTCAGCGTTGGCCGGTGCTGAACTTAAGCACTGTGGAGAGCTTCCGTCTGAGATTTCAGGACCACGGCCAGCTCCCCTCAAGCTGCGATCCTGACATTTCAGCCGCGGATTGCCGAATATTTGCCCTCTGGTTCTGTTTGTCTGGAGCTGTCAGGCTGTGTCCGGTGCTTCCAGCAAAACATCGGACACAGCCTGACAGCTCAAAACCGTGGTGTGAAGCCGGCCTTAGTGTGGTGAAATTGCAAAAAAGTGCCATTCCACAATGTTTTTTTTCATTAAATACAATGTTCACTATATGATAACATTACCTGGCAGGGCAGTATGATTCCTCAAGTTGGTACGAGTTTGTAGTTACCAAATATATACTGTATATATTTTTTAAATTAAATTACCGTAATGAAACAACTTCATAAATTTATTTGTAAAAAATATGGCACATTTGTCACCTTTTTCTAAGTGATGGCTTAGTTTGTGTCCTGAGCTGATGTTTTTAGAGATACCATTTTTTGATACATACGATGTTTTGATCACCTGTAATTGCATTTTATTACAATGTTGCTGCAACCAAAAGAACCATTACCCTGGCATTTTGATTTTTTTTTTTCCATTAAGCAGTTTACCGATTGGATTTATTTTATATCTTTATAGATCAAGCATTTCAGAAAATGGGCAATACCAAATATGTGTATTTTGTTTATCTTTTTCTATTCTTTTATTTTCAATAGGGTAAAATGGTGTTATTTAAACTTTTTTTTTTTAAATATGTTTAAAAGCTGTTTTTAACTTTACTGTTCAGTACAGCACGAATGAACATTTCTTGTGAACGCTAGTGGTCAAACAGTGTTGATAGGAAGTTCATCTTGACAGAGTCAGGGCTCATTAGCTGACCCACTGGCTATCTTGATAACAAGTGATGAGCGAGTACCTTAATATTCGTAATCGCTATACTCATAACGAGTACTTTGTAATGCTCGTGTATTCGTTCCCAATAGCGAGTACAAAATAAGTCAATAGGAAAAATGAGTAATTTTGCTGGACCCTATAAAGAGGTCTGGGAGAGCTGTAAAAAGAGGAGAGATGGCTGAAACAGTGCTCAGTCTGCATGAGAACATTAAGCAGACAGGACCTACACTGACTGCATATTGTTCTGCCATACAACTGTGACAGAGCCTAGTGAAGATAGATAGAGGAACAGGTAGATCGGGCTTACCAAACTCCACTGCTGCCACTGGGTCAGCTCAGTCTCCCACTGAATCACTTCTGGGGTTGCCTATTAAGCTACTTGCATATTCACTGCACTTTAGGCAAACAGCCAATCACAGCCAATCCCTCTGTGAGCACCTCTGTGATTGGCTGATGCAGTCTGAGTGTATTTCCACAATCTGGACAGTGATTGGGCTTGGTTGCCATACACATTAGTGTATAGAGATCAACCTGCCATCATAGGGTGTTAAATAAATAAATAATTAAAAAACGCATGGGGCTTCGCTGTATTTTTAAGTCTAGCCTAGTGAAAGCCGACAGCTGCAAGCTGCCACCCTCAGCAGCATAATTTTACCTTGGCTGGCAAAAAAAATGCGTAGGCTCTGCCATATTTTTAATTGCCAGCCTAGGTAAAACTAGGCAACTGAAGGCTGATATTCTCAGCGGGGTGAGAGCCCATTGTTTTAGAGCTCCCCCACACTAAAGAATAGCAACCCGCTGCACCCCTGAAAATGGCGCCATTTCCAGGTTCTTTACCAGGCTCTCCCAGCAGCCCTGATGGTGGTGGCACGCTGGGTAATAAGGGGTTAACACCAGCTTTGTATTGCCAGCTGGTATTAAGCCCTGCGATTCTTAATGTCAGGCCAAGTTAGATACGGCCATTAAGACTCTCAGATAAATAGTAAAAAAGACACAACGCAGAAAAATTATTTTATTAAAAAGAAAACAGACACTTAATGACTAAATCTTTATAAACCCTTCCTCACCTTCTTACCCCTCCACGATCCTCTTCCTCTCTTCCTGGATAAACTCAGCTCTTACTGAATGACAGCGCTGAGACCTGCAGTATAGTAAATGGTGAGGTCACTGTTGCCATAGCAACAGCAGTCACTATGGCAACGGTGACCTCAGCACTTAGCGTATAAATGCGTTGAGATCTGCACTATAGTAAAGTGGTAAAGCGCAGGTCTGAGCACTCTCTATAGCAACATCAGTTACTATGTCAACGGTGACCATATGACAGCGCTGAGACCTGCGCTTTATCGCATTACTATAGTGCAGGTCTCAGCGCTTTCTTATTGTAAGCAGTGAGGTTCCTGTTGCTATAGCAACAGTGGTTACCATGGCAATGGTGAACTCAGCGTTCAGTATATGACATCAGTCAGACCTGCGCTGTCATACACTAAGCGCTGAGGTCATCGTTGCTATGACAACAGTGACCATACTGCTTACAATATGAAAGCGCTGAGACCTGCACTATAGTAAGGTGATAAAGCGCAGGTCTCAGGGCTGTCATATGGTCACCATTGCCATAGTAGCCAAACGGACAGGGTGTTGTGGTAAGCGCTGCTGTATAAGGATGGAGACCCCACAGTTTTAAAGCCAGCCATGCTCCTTCACCAGGAAATAGTAGGACTATTTCCTGATGAAGGAGCACGGCTGGCTCTGAAACGCGTTGAAGAAATAAACAGAACCATTGCTTGAAGATCCTGTGTGGTCTCCATCCTTATACAGCAGTTCAGACCACAACACACCATCCATTTGGATATTGGTCGATATCACTATACACATGGAAGTGTGGGTCCAGCAGCAGCTGTACTGAGCATTTATAGCGGTTGTAGGTGCCACAACAGTATCAAGTGAGCAGTGAACATTGTGCCATTTATGATAGAATATAAGACCCTATTTTATTTATACAGATTGGCTTTAACCTTAGCAATATTATCCACTGTTGCTATGGACAGCGATGAGACCTGTGCTATAGTAAAGTGGTACAGCGCAGGTCTCAGCATTGTTATAGTAAGCGGTGAGGTCACTATTGCCATAGAAGCAGCAGTTACTATGACAATGTTGACCTTACCGCTTAGTATATGACAGCACTGAGACCAGCACTTTACAATTACCAGGTCCAAGCCCTTTCACATAGTAAGCGGTGAGGTCACCGTTGCCATAGCAATAGTCGTTACTATGGCAACAGTGAACTAATGGCTTAAAATATGGCTACATTTACACACAGCGTTTTGATTGTGTTTTGTGAGGATCTCTTTTTGGAGCAGGAACTGCACCAAGAACGGATTCACACAAAACACAGCCAATACGCTGTGTGTGAATGCTTCTGCATTATTTACTCACCTTCTGCACACCCCCGGTGATGTCCAGCACTATATTGTCATCCCTGAGGCTGTTGAGATTGCTGCCTCCAGGACCCTGATCATATGACAATCTGATGTTACTCAGTCACATAGTGCAGAGCCAGGTCCTTGAGCAATGTGCAGCAAGCTGTCCATGGCTTTTCCAGGATGAGAAAATCGCCAGAGAGAATGACAGCGCTGTCACTGTGATCTCCAGTGATCTTCTCTCATCCTGAAGACAGCAAAAACCACAGAGAGCTCTCTGCACAGTTCTCAAGGACCTAGCATTGCAACATTTGACTGAGTGACGTCACTCGGTCACATGATCAGCATCCTCCAGGCACCGTCACTACAGCCTCCATGGATAACAGAACAAAGCTGGACATCATCGGGGGAGCACAGAAAGGTGAGTAAATAGTGCAGAAGCATTCACACACAGCGTTTTGGCTGTGTTTTGTGACAATCCATTCTTGGTGCAGTTTTTGCACCAAAAACAGATCCTCACAAAACACAGCCAAAATGCTGTGTGTGAATGTAGTCATGTAGTAAGCTGTGAATTCACCATTGCCATAGTAACCGCTGTTGCTATGGCAACGGTGACCTCACTGCTTACTATGTAAAAGGGCTGGGACCTGACTATATTAAAGCGCTGGTCTCAGCACTGTCATATACTAAGCGGGAAGGTCATCGTTGCCATAGTAACCGCTGCTGCTGCAGCAACGGTGACCTCACTGCTTACTATAAAAGAAACAGGGTTGCGCCAAACTGCTAACGCTCACTGCTTACTATGAAATTGCTGAGACCTGCGCTTTACCACTTTACTATAGTGCAGGTCTCATCGCTGTCCATAGCAACAGCGGATGCTATGGCAACGGTGACCATATAACAGCACTGATACCTGCTCTTTACTATAACGCAGGTCTCAGCACTGTGATATAGTCACCGTTGCATAGTAACTGTTGTTGCTATGAACAGCTATGAGACCTGCGCTGTAGTAAAGTGCAGGTCTCAGTGCTCTGCCTAGCAACAGTGGTTACTATGGCAACATTTACTATATGACAGAGCTGAGACCTGTGCTTTACTACAGCGCAGGTCTCAGCGCTGTTATAAGGTCACCGTTGCCATAGTAACTGCTGTTGTTATGGACAGTGATGAGACATGCGCTATAGTAAAGCGGTAAAGTGCAGGTCTCAGCGAAGTTATAGTAAGGGGTGAGGTCACTGTTGCCATAGCAGCAGCGGTTACTATGGTGATGGTGACCTGAGCGCTTAGTATATGAAAGCGCTCTTACCTGCACTATAGAAAAGCGGTGAAACGCAAGTCTCAGCCCTGTCTATAGCAACATCGGTTACTAAGGCAACGGTGACCATATGACAGTGCTGACACCTGTGCTCTAGTAAAGCGCAGGTCTCAGTGCTGTCAATGTCACTGTTGCCATAGTAACCGATGTTGCTATGGACAGCACTGAGACCTGCAATTTACCGCTTTTCTATAGTGCAGATGTCAGCTCTTTCATATACTAAGCGCTGAGGTCACCGTTGCCATAGTAACCATTGTTGCTATGGGAACGGTGAGCTCACTGTTTACTATACCGCAGGTATCAGCACTGTCATTTAGTAATCAGAGACCACAGGAGTGGGTGTGTGAATCCTCCCTGTGGTCTCTGATGTAGCAGAGCTGAGTCTATCCAGGAAGAGAGAAGAAGAGGATTGTGGAGGGTATGACGGTGGGGAGGGATAATACAGATAGAGTCTCTAAGTGTCTCTGTTTTTTTTTTTTAATAAAATAATTTTTCTATGTGTTGTGTCTTTTTTTACTATTTATTTGAGATTCTTAATGGCAGTGTCTAACTTGGCCTGACATTAAGAATCTCAAGGCTTAATACCAGTTGGCAATATAAAGCCGGTTTAAACCCCTTATTACCCAGCGTGCCACCGCCACCAGGGCTGCTGGAAGACCCTGGATAAGCACCTGGAAATGGAGCTATGATAAATGCATCATTTTCAGGGGTGGCTGCTATTCTTTAGCGTGGGGGCCCTAAAACAATGGTCCTTCACCCTGCTGACAATACCAGCCTCAGCTACCTAGTTTTACCTAGGCTGGCAATTAAAAATAGGGCGGAGCCCACACATTTTTTTTGCCAGCCAAGGTAAAATTTGCAGTTGAGGATGGCAGCTCACAGCTCTCAGTTTTCACTGGGCTAGACTTAAAAATACTGCGAAGCCCCATGCAGTTTTTTAAATTATTTATTTATTTAACACCCTATGATGGCAGGCTGGTTGCCATACACTAATATGTATGGCAACCAAGCCTAATCACTGTCCAGATTGTAGAAATCCACTCTGACTGCAACAGCCAATCACAGAGGCTCTCGCAAAGTATGAGAGTCTATGATTGGCTGTTTGTCTGGTAGGACAGTGAATGTGCAAGTAGCTTAATAGGTGGCCCTGGAAGTGACTCAGTGGGAGACTGAGCAGCAGCAGGAGTCGGGTAAGCCCAATCTACCTTATCTATCTATCTATCTATCTATCTATCTATCTATCTATCTATCTATCTATCTTCACTAGGTTCTGTCACAGCTGTATGGCAGAACAGTATACAGACAGTGCACATCATGTCTGTATACTGTACCCATGCAGTTTGAGCATGTACCCATCCATCTCTGCCTTTTTACAGTCCCCCAGACCTCATTGCTATTTGGTTTGATCGTCCTTTCTTTCTTTGGTTATCCTGCGCCTGCCAATCACAGTAATGCCATTATCAAAGGTGAATATGGCATTACTATGATAGGCAAGCAATCCCACCATGTTTATTGACTGAAAATAAGTCAGGAAGCATGCTTTTCAGCTCACTAGAATATCACAAGTAAATATAAAAAGCTCACCAAGTAACGAATATCCCGAATACTGTACTATTCGTGCAAATAGTTAATAAGTAAGGAGTATACTCGCTCACCACCAATGATATTCCATCAGCGCTCTGCGATCAAATCATGGGGCCACCAAAGGTGGTGGGGAATAGTGCACTTCCCTCCGGCACATTAAATCATGCTGTCAAAGTTCAACAGCGCAATCTAACTAGTTAACAGCGGCAGGTGGAGCCCTGCTCTGCCCACTGCTGTTAGAGGTATATGTCACTGATCAGATCAGCCAACATGTGCATGCAAATATGCAATATCAGCTTATGAACCCGCATTAAAGGCCATGTTCACACACATGCGTTTTTTTTTGCCCATCCCTGCGTTTTTGGGCTGTTAAAAAAAACGCAGATGCGTTAACGCAGGGTACATTTGAGTGTACATGCGTTTTTCAGCCCCAGTTGCGTTTTTTTCCCCCAGTCCAAAAAACGCTGCATGCAGCGTTTTTGGGTGCTGTAAAAAAAACGCATGTGCGGTTTCCCAAAAACGCATGCGTTTTTTTAACATGGGCCCCTATGGGAAACGCACGCGTTAACGCAGGTGCCTATATGTGCCCTGCGTTAACGCATGCATTTCCCATAGGGGCCCATGTTAAAAAAACGCATGCGTTTTTGGGAAAACGCACATGCGTTTTTTTAACATGGGGCCCTATGGGAAACGCATGCGTTTTTAAAAGGCACGTTTATGCACCCTGCGTTAACGCTTGCGTTTTTGCCTGCGTTTTTGAGGAAAGTCCAAAAAGGCTATATTTCCTTTCAGACACACAAGAGACATTTTTTAGCACTCCTAAAAAAACGCATGTGGATTTAGGAGTGCCAAAAAAAAACGCAAATTGTGTGTGAACAATGCCAAAGACAGGTAGGCAACCATGGACATACCAATATGTCCATATTTGAGAAGGGTTTAAGGTTATGTTCACGTTTCTTTTTTTGCTCCTTTTTATCTGCAGCAAAACCTGCTCTCTTGGTAGTAAAAAAGCTGCTTTCAAAAAACAGGTTTTGCAACTATTTTTTAGTTAATTTTTTCATGTTTAAATAACGTTAGTTACCTGCAAAAATGCTGAAAGAATTGACATGCTACTGCTTTCAGAAACGCTGCAGTTTTCTTTTTCAGTCAGGAAAACAAGCGAGTGTATATGTGTGTGTATAAGATTTGTAAAATCTCACCTTTACTGGTAAAGTAAAAAGTATGTTTTAACCCGTTGGTGACGGAGCCAATTTCCATCTTAATGACCCGACCAAATTTTACAATTTAGCGATATTGTTTGTGCGTCATTGCGTGTAGCTGAACGATTTTCTTATGAAAAATCGTTTGATCGCTCGTCACAGATTTGTGATCCTGACCTGAAATCCGTTGTTCATCGTTCAAGTAACCTGCGTTCAACCTGCTGCATCGTGCTGTGTGACACCTCTCAAATAGTGATGGGCAAGTCCTAAATTACTCGGAATCGCTTGACTCTAGCGAGTCCGAGCCCGAGACTCGCTACTCGTTGCGAGTCTAGCGAGTCCAATGTTAATGAATGGGGAAGCGAGTAATAGCGAGTAATGTGCGATTTACAAATCGCAGATGTGTCTCGGAAGCTTCAGGCTCTATCTGCTAGGACTCGTTACTCTGCGAGTTTCCCAACGTTTACTCGCACAGTAACGAGTCCAATGCAAATCAATGGCAATCCTAGTTTTGTCAGAGACTCTGACAAAACTAGGATTGCCATTGACTTGCATTGGACTCGTTACTGTGCAAGTAATCGCAGGGAAACTTGCACAGTAAGGAGTCTGGCTGTCTCCTCTGTGCCCTCGGGTCCTGCAGGCTGCCGCAGCTCCAGGGTCCTAGAGCCCGCCTGCTGCCTGATGTAGCAGAGCTGAGATTGTTCTCAGTCTGCTCATTCCCTGTGCATAGACATCTATATCTATGCACAGGGGATGTAGCAGAGAGGACATCACGTTTTGGACTATGTCGGACGGAAGAGGATTTTTTTAATTAAAGATGGAGTCCCTAATGGCTTTTTTTTTTATTTCTAATAAAAAATTTCTCTGTGTTGTGTTTTTTTTAACCCTTTATTGGAGATTATTAGTGGCCGGGTCAAACCTGGCCTGACATTAAGAATCTCGGGCTTAATACCAGCTTGTATAACAAAGCTGGTATTAACCCCTTTATTACCCAGCATGCCACCGCCACCAGGGCCGCTGGAAGAGCGGGGTTCAGCGCCAGAGGATGGCGCTTCAATGAACGCGCCATCTTCTGGGGCGGCTGCGGGCTGCAATTTGCAGTGGGGGGTGCCCAGAAAGCTTGGGCCTCCCTGCGCTGCGGATTCCAGCTCCCAGCTGCTTAGCTGTACCTGGCTAGACATAGAAATTGCGCGGAGCCCCACGCATTTTTTTTTATTTATTTCATGAAATTCATGAAATAATAAAAAAAAGATGGCTCGCCTATATTCTTGTGTCCGGCCAGGTACAAATAGGCACCTGGGGGTTGGGGGCAGCCCGTCGCTGCCTGCTGGATCCGGCTGGTTCCAGAAATACGGCGAAGCCCACGTCATTTTTTTTCTGAAAAATCAATAAAACAATCCTAAAAAGGGACTGCATCTTTATTAACCCCTCGCCCATGGTCCAGGGGTTAATAAAGATGCAGTCCCTTTTATTTACATTGTTTTATGGATTTGTCAGAAAAAAATTTGACGTGGGCTTCGCCGTATTTCTGGAACCAGCCGGATCCAGCAGGCAGCGACGGGCTGCCCCCAACCCCCAGGTGCCTATTTGTACCTGGCCAGACACAAAAATATATGGGAGCCCTTTTTTTTTATTATTTCATGAATTTCATGAAATAATAATAAAAAAATGCGTGGGGCTCCGCGCAATTTCTATGTCTAGCCAGCTACAGCTAAGCAGCTGGGGGCTGGAATCCACAGCGCAGGGAGGCCCAAGCTTTCTGGGCACCCCCGCTGCAAATTGCAGCCCGCAGCCGCCCCAGAAGATGGCGCGTTCATTGAAGCGCCATTCTCTGGCGCTTGAACCCTGCTCTTCCAGCGGCCCTGGTGGCGGTGGCACGCTGGGTAATAAAGGGGTTAATACCTGCTTTGTTATACAAGCTGGTATTAAGCCCGGGATTCTTAATGTCAGGCCAGGTTTGACCCGGCCACTAAGAATCTCCAATAAAGGGTTAAAAAAAACACAACACAGAGAAAATTTTTTATTAGAAATAAAAAAAAAAAGCCATTAGGGACTCCATCTTTAATTAAAAAAATCCTCTTCCGTCCAACGTAGTCCAAAACGCGATGTCCTCTCTGCTACATCCCCTGTGCATAGATATAGATTTCTATGCACAGGGAATGAGCAGACTGAGAACAATCTCAGCTCTGCTACATCATCTCTGTGCACAGGGAGAGCAGGCGGGCTCTAGGACCCTGGAGCTGCGGCAGCCTGCAGGCTGAGAGCAGACACAGAGCAGACAGCTGGACTCCTTACTGTGCGAGTTTCCCTGAGATTACTTGCACAGTAACGAGTCCAATGCAAGTCAATGGCAATCCTAGTTTTGTCAGAGTCTCTGACAAAACTAGGATTGCCATTGATTTGCATTGGACTCGTTACTGTGCGAGTAATCGCTGGGAAACTCGCAGAGTACCGAGTCCTGCGAGTCCCTTACTACTCGCAGAGTAACGAGTCCTAGCGAGTAGATTCGCC
Organism: Allobates femoralis; assembly: GCA_033576535.1. NCBI lineage: Eukaryota > Metazoa > Chordata > Amphibia > Anura > Aromobatidae > Allobates > Allobates femoralis. Next base: position 495,823,950 of record JARQOC010000004.1, read on the forward strand.
CATCCCTACTCTCAAACGATCTCAATGTCAACTTGCCTATTCCTAACGCTAGATGATGTCGATCGCTGAGTAGTACGTATGATCGCTGGCGCGTTGCCAAATTTAGCATCGTTAACGAGATCTGTGCTTGTGACACCGCACAAACGATACCAATAAATTGTTCTAGTGATCTCCATCACGTGACTTTTCAGGCGATATCGTGATCGAGATTGAAGCGTCTGACGTGGCCTTTAAGTTATGAAGTTATAACTCTAGAACAGTGTTTCCCAACTCCAGTCCTCAAGGCACACCAACAGGTCATGTTTTCAGGATTTCCTTATCATTAGACAGATGATGGAATTATCCCCTGTGCAAGTGATTAAATTATCACCTATGCAATCCTAAGGCGGCCGTCACACGCTTCAATTCAATGCACGATATCGCTTAAGCGATCTGCGTTTTGATCGCTTAAGCGATATCGTTTGTGCATCGCTGCGTGTAATCAAGCGATTTTACAATGTAAAATCGCTTGATCGTTACATCGCAGATATGAGAGCCGGAGCTCATATCAAGCGAGAAACGCTTGTTCAATCTGCTTCATCGTGGTGTGACACCACGATGAACGATCTCCCAGCGGCAGAGCCTATGCTGGGAGATGGTATCTATGGTAAACGTCGGGTTACTAAGCGCCGCGGGCACCTAGTAACCCGATGTGTACCATAGTTACCAGCGATATCGCTGCTCCACATCGCGGGTGAGTCTGCCTTGTGACAGCTCACCAACCATGTGAACGATATTGTTAGCGATCGCGCGTGCACGTGATCGCTAGCAATATCGCTAGCGATATTGAAGCGTGTGACGGCCGCCTAAGGAAATCCTGAAAACATGACCTGTTGGTGTGCCTTGAGGACTGGAGTTGGGAAACACTGCTCTAGAACACTTGAATGGATCCCAGTGATTCTGAGAATGTTTTTTTGTGACATATTGGACTTCATGTTAGTGGTAAATTTAGAACTGTATTTTTTGCGTTTATTTGGAAAGAAAATGGAATTTTTGGAAAAACTTTAAAAATGTTACAATTTTCAACTTTTAAATTTTAATTCCTTTAAATAAGAGAGCTATGTCAAATGAAATAGTTAATAAATAACATTTCCCACATGTCTACTTTTCATCAGCATAATGTTGGAAACAAAATTTTTTATAGTTAGGAATTTAGACGGGTTCAAAGTTTATCAGCAATTTCTCATTTGTACATTCAAATTTACAAAACCATTCTGTTAGGGACCAGATCACATTTGAAGTCACTTTGAGGGTTTTACGTGACAGAAAATATCCAAATAGGGCCAGTTCCAGGTTTTTGTGGGCCCCAGGCGAAAGAGTCTCAGTGGGCCCCTTTAACACTCACTGCCCACAGCTGCACGTCCACACCTTTAGCCGCACACCAGGTTTAGACAGCTGAAAATAGGAAAAACATTCTTTCCTGGCAGTGTAAAAGGGTTAATTTATTAAAATTAGATAATTTATTAAAATTAGTGATAATGTACTAGGGCAGAATACGGAGCCAATACATCTATTGGTGTCTTTCTGCAAATTATATATAGGACACACACATATGCCCATAGACATAAATAGCTCTGCTACATGCACATGTAGACCCACAAAGCTCTGCTAAATGCACAATACAGAGCTCTGCTACATGCACACAACACACACAGCTATGCAACATGCACATAGAAACACACACACAGCTCTTCTACATGGACAATACATTTACACTACACACACACAGCTCTGCTACATGCACAAATACACAGACAGCTCTGCTAAATGCACATACAGACACACATACAGCTCTACATAATACACAATACATGAACAATCACAGCTCTGCTACATGCACATACACACAGCTCTGCTACATGCACATATGTGCATACAACAGCTCTGCTACATGCACATACTGCTCTACTACATGCACAATACATGCACATACACAGCTCTGCTACATGCACATACACACACAGCTCAGCCACATGGACAATACATGCACACTACACACAACTCTGCTACTTGTACAAATACACATACAGTTCTGCTACATGCACAAATACACATATAGCTCTTCTACATACACAAAACATGCACATACACAGCTCTGCTACATGCACATACAAACACATAAATTAGCTCTGCTACATACACAATAATGCACATACACAGCTCTGCTATATGTATATACACACACACAGCTCTCTTCCATGCACATACAGCTCTGCTACATGGACAATGCAATCACACAAAGCTCTGCTTCATGCTCTTACATACAAACATTGACAGCTCTGCTACATGGACACTACATGCAATAGATACACACAGCGCTGCATTTACACACACACACACACACACACACACAACACACACACACTACACTTTACCCCATCTAGCTGTTTTTGATCAGTGCAGAGCAGGAGAGGAGGCAGGCACTGCGTGCTACACGGAGGCTGCTACAGTTGAACAGCTGCAGGACTTTTGAATGTAGGTCACATGACCTAAAGATCCTTCAGTTGTTCATCTCCTGCAGGCATCCGTTCAGCTCCCGGTAAGCTTCTACTGCTCTGCACCAATCACCTAGATAAGGGCAGAGCAGGAGAGAGGGCAGCTGTCTGTGTGCGGGTCTCGCTGCTACTGCTCACTCTTCAGGGTCCTGGCACCTGCCCGGGTACGCTGGGTGTTGGCGCCAGCCCTGATTCTAAAACTGAATCCCCTCAGACTGCTCAAAAACTAATCACAGGTTTTTTTAACCTCTCAGCTGCTTCACAGGAATGAATGCAAAGTGGAATGAAAAAAGAAATACATTTATATTTTACATAAAAATGTTCCTTTAGCCTCAATTTATTCACTTTTACATGCTATCGCATTACAGATTGGTTGCCAAAATTTGTTACCCAGTTTTTCTTTGAATGTGCTGATAGGCCACATGTGGTCAGAAACCTCTGTTTGAACAAACGGGAGCGCTCAGAAGGGAAGGAGCGCTATTTGGATTTTGGAGAATAAATTTGGCTGCAATAGATGACAGACACCATGTTGCATTTCTCGAACCCCTAATTTAGCTAAACAGCAGAAACCCACCACAAGCGACACCATTTTGGAAACTATACCCCTCAAGAATTATACCTAGAGGTACAGTTGTGGCCAAAAGTATTGACACCCCTGCAATTCTGTCAGATAATACTCAGTTTCTTCCTGAAAATGATTGCAATCACAAATTCTTTGGTATTATTTTCTTCATTTAATTTGTCTTCAATGAAAAAACACAAAAGAGAATGAAACAAAAAGCAAAACATTGATCATTTCACACAAAACTCCAAAAATTGGCCAGACAAAAGTATTGGCACCCTCAGCCTAATACTTGGTTGCACAACCTTTAACCAAAATAACTGTGATCAACCGCTTCCGGTAACCATCAATGAGTTTCTTACAATGCTCTGCTGGAATTTTAGACCATTCTTCTTGGGCAAACTGCTCCAGGTCCCTGATATTTGAAAGGTGCCTTCTCCAAACTGCCATTTTTAGATCTCTCCACAGGTGTGCTATGGGATTTAGGTCTGGACTCATTGCTGGCCACATTAGAAGTCTCCAGTGCTTTCTCTCAAACCATTTTCTAGTTCTTTGTGAAGTGTGTTTTGGGTCATTGTCCTGCTGGAAGACCCATGACCTCTGAGGGAGACCTAGCTTTCTCACACTGGGCCCTACATTATGCTGCAAAATTTGTTGGTAGTCTTCAGACTTCATAATGCCATGCACACGGTCAAGCAGTCCAGTGCCAGAGGCAGCAAAGCAACCCCAAAACATCAGGGAACTTCCGCCATATTTGACTGTAGGGACCGTGTTCTTTTCTTTGAATACCTCTTTTTTCTCTATGTTGATGCCTTTGCCCAAAAAAGCTCTACTTTTGTCTCATCTGACCAGAGAACATTCTTCCAAAACGTTTTAGGCTTTCTTAGGTAAGTTTTGGTAAACTCCAACCTGGCTTTTTTATGTCTTGGGGTAAGAAGTGGGGTCTTCCTGGGTATCCTACCATATAGTCCCTTTTCATTCAGACGCCGGCGGATAGTACGGGCCGACACTGTTGTACCCTCGGACTGCAGGGCAGCTTGAACCTTTTTGGATGTTAGTCGAGGTTCTTTATCCACCATCTGCACAATCTTGCGTTGAAATCTCTCGTCAATTTTTCTTTTCCGTCCACATCTAGGGAGGTTAGCCACAGTGCCATGGGCTTTACACTTCTTGATGACACTGCGCACGTTAGACACAGGAACATTCAGGTCTTTGGAGATGGACTTGTAGCCTTGAGATTGCTCATGCTTCCTCACAATTTGGTTTCTCAAGTCCTCAGACAGTTCGTTGGTCTTCTTTCTTTTCTCCATGCTCATTGTGGCACACACAAGGGCACAGGACAGAGGTTGAGTCAACTTTAATCCATGTCAACTGGCTGCAAGTGTGATTTAGTTACTGCCAACACCTGTTAGGTGCCACAGGTAAGTTACAGGTGTTGTTAATTACACAAATTAGAAAAGCATCACATGATTTTTCTAACAGTGCCAATACTTTTGTCCACCCCCTTTTTTATATTTGGTTTGGAATTATATCCAATTTGGCTTTAGGACAATTCTTTTTGTCTTTTTTCATTGAAGACAAATTAAATGAAGATAATAATACCAAAGAATTTGTGATTGCAATCATTTTCAGGAAGAAACTGTAATTGTAAAATAATTGTAAAACACTGGGCAAAACGGTCACTGAAAAAGACCTGGGTGTATGGGTAGATGTCAAACTCACATTTAGTGGCCAGTGTCAGGCAGCTGCTGCAAAGGCAAATAAAATAATGGGATGTATTAAAAGAGGCATAGATGCTCATGAGGAGAACATAATTTTACCTCTATACAAGTCACTAGTGCGACCACATTTAGAATACTGTGTACAATTCTGGTCTCCGGTGTATAAGAAAGACATAGCTGAACTAGAGCGGGTCCAGAGAAGAGCGACAAAAGTCATTAAAGGACTAAGGGGTCTGCAATACCAAGACAGGTTATTAAACTTGGGGTTATTTAGCTTGGAAAAACGAAGGCTTAGGGGTGATCTTATAATAATGTATAAATATATGAGGGGGCAGTACAGAGACCTTTCTAATGATCTCTTTACTCTTAGGCCTGAGACTGGGACAAGGGGGCATCCTCTACGTCTGGAGGAAAGAAGGTTTAATCATAATCACAGACGCGGATTCTTTACTGTAAGAGCAGTGAGACTATGGAACTCTCTGCCACATGATGTTGTAATGAGTGAGTCAATACTAACATTTAAGAAGGGCCTGGATGCCTTTCTTGAAAACTATAATATTACTAGTTATACATACTAGATTCTTTGATAGGGCGTTGATCCAGGGAATTAGTCTGATTGCCGTATCTGGAGTCAGGAAGGAATTTTTTCCCCCAATGTGGAGCTTAGTGTTGCCACATGTTTTTTTTTTGCCTTCCTCTGGATCAACATGTTAGGCTATGGGTTGAACTAGATGGACTTAAAGTCTTCCTTCAACCTTAAAAAAAAAAAAAACTATGTTACTAAACTGAGTATTATCTGACAGAATTGCAGGGGTGTCAATACTTTTGGCCAACACTGTATATGCGATGTGGCATGATCGAGATGTGTGACAGCGCAACCACGATTTGGAGCGCAACTTTCCCTATTCACTCCAATGTTAAATGCTCGTTTCCTGGGTTGCTCAAACTCAGCATGGGAGAGGGGCGTACCACATCATAGTTGCGTCTCCCTGTGTGACAGCTCCTGTGTGATCTTGGACAAGTGCCAAAAACGTGCGCGCTCCCGTGAAATCGTATGCAATATCGGAACGATATTGCGACGTGTAAAGCGGACTTAACTCCAAAGGAAAGGTCTTCAGCACATACAAAACAGGTCTGCACAGTACAGCTTCAGATATAGAGAGCAACATCTGATGATAGGAGAGGCTACTTAAAGGCTAGGGGGAGAGGATTTCAGGTGAGTCACACGTAACCATCAGGGTACCTTTACACGTCGCAACATTGCATGCAATTTCACTTGCAACTTACTGGTTGCAGTGAAATCATGGACACATTGTTCCATTTTGTTGCCGTGTACAAATGTAACAATGTGTCCATGATTTCACTGCAACCAGTAACTTCTTTCCTTGGAGATTCTGATATCATCCCTTTGATACGGACACGACTCAGACGACGATCAATACCAATTCTAGATGAAGCACATAAAGAGCAGGCGCTTGAATGGATAGCAAGCACTTCATCAAGTGGGCTCTCCTCCACCTCAACTTCATCATCGCAAATACACCAGTCCTCAGAGGTGTCACCCAAATCGCACTTGCTTCCTCACAGCTCCCAAGTCTCCAGCCGCCCGTCTGAGTATGGGGTAAGACAGATGGTTGAGTATGCAGAGTTGTTCACTCATACTTTAGCCTGGGAATCAGAGGTCTGCTCCAAAGCTTCTGTGAGTCCAGACGAGGAAATGATCTGCACTGATGCCCAAAAGCTTTGTGAGTTGGATCCAGGCCCAGATGAAGAAGGTTCGGAGCAAGCATAATGTAGACCCTCATTCCCAAAATGTAAGTCCTGTTGGTGGAGAAAATGAGGAAGATGCTGATGAGACTGAGATACCTGATTGGAACGACAACTTGACTTTTCGGTCAGAGCAGGAAGAGGTGGCTCTGAGGATGACGGGTGTGAGAGCACACAGGGTGATGATGAGGTTGGAGATCCCACTTACTGTCAACCCACAGTCAGCCAGTCAATTAGAGTCAGCAGAGGAGGTGGAGGAGGATGCTAGTAATGACGAGGTTAGGTTGCACCATCCTGGACAGAGACGGAATACTAGAAGTACATCAACAACTGCATCCTCAACCATAGCTCTGCCTCTGAGCAGAAGTCGTGGTGGCTCTTCTTCAGGTCGCATGGGCTCTAAGCCTTGCCTAGCTTGGGCATTTCTTGAGATCGCAAAGGATGACCCAACTCAGGATGACACAGGGGTAGAAAAGTCCTTGAGGATCGATGACTTGTTCATCTTGATGAACGTTAGTCTGTCAATATTTTTTTCCAGATTGGAAGCCCTAAATGAGCAAGGGTCCAGTTCCACAGTCATGGCATTGATGTTCATTTGGAGATACTTCTGTACCATCCTCTCTAGGCATTGACTATGTGTCAGACTTCTTGTCTCCTCTGGCCTTGCTAAGGATGGTCTAAAAAATTGGTGAAAAGATTCCACAAAATTGCTGTTACCACCAGATACTGTGTCACTGTTACGGTTTGAGTGATGACTTGACAGTCCCACGGTTGGCAAGTTAGAACTGTGAGATTCACTAGGTGCACCACTCGTGTTTTGTGGAAAAGCAGATCTAAGATTCTGTAACAGCTTCTGCTGATACTTCTGCATGTGTGAATCCCTTTTTATGGCACGAATTATTTCACCAAATTTACTCTTGTACCAGGGATCTAAGAGTGTGGCAACCCAGTAGTCGGCATTACTTTGAATTCTGACAATCCGAGGGTCATGTTGCAGGTACTGCAGCAAGAAGGCAATCATGTGTCTTGCGCATCCAGGAGGCCCAAGTCCTTATTCTGTTGGTGGCGGCAAGGTAAGAATCATGCTTCCTTCCTCTGCCCTCTCCCCCAAACCTCGCACAACAGAAATGTGATCAAGGTCTTCCTCATCTGATGAGTCTTCCATGCCCATCGCCAGTTCGTCCTCCATTTGTTTCTTGGCTCCTGCACCCTCCTCAACAGTTTGGCTGCTACCTCGTTAATCCCTCATCCCCTCCCATGCCTGCCGCCTTGGTGCTGCCGACCATCTGGACCTTGGAGATCTTGTTATCCCTTCCGCATATGACTCCTGCAACTTCTTCCCCCTCCTCATGTCCCAGCACCTGACTCTGAATACTGTTTAACGTGTGCTCCAGCATGTAAATGACCGCAATATTCATGCTGAGTATGGCATCGTTAGCACTAAACATCTTTGTCACCATTTCAAAACTGTGTTAAAGGGTGCATAGGTCCTTGATCTGAGGCCACTCCAGCAGCGTGATTTGCCCCACTTCTGGATCTTGTTGGCTAAGGCTATACATCATAACGTATTGCATCAGGTTCTGCCACAGTCGCTGCAACATGTGCAGAGTTGAATTCCATTGTGTCGGCACATCGCATTTCAGCCGGTGAACTGGCAGGCCGAACAACTTTTGTAGAGATTCAAGTTGTTGAGTTGTGTGATGCGAACGGCAGTAGTGAGCACACAGCGACCTTGCCCTCTGCAGAATCCCATCTAGGCCAGGTTAGTGGGCTAAAAATTGCTGGACAACCAAGTTAAAGACATGAGCCATACAAGGCCTGTGTGTGACATTGCACCGGCAAAGGGCCGCACTCAGGTTTGGAGCATTGTCGCACATGGCCTTCCCTGGCTGCAGGTTCAGAGAAGACAACCATTGATGAAACTCGGTCTCCAGAGCTGACCACAACTCCTCAACTGTGTGACTCACATTTCCCAGACATTTCATTGTAAACATCACCTGATGGCGTTGAGCCCTGCTGCCAGCATAGTAAGGAGGTGTGCAGGATTACTTCTGCGCAGTTAGAACGTAGGTGGCATTACCAGACAAGCTTTGGGTGCAGGTGGAGGACCAAGATGAGGTTGAGAAGGCAGAAGCAGTGGAGGAACTTCTACATAGAGAGGATTGACGCACAACTCGTGGAGACAGCAAGACTTGGACAGCAGCCCCTTCTCTTGCTGTCACCATAGTTACCCAGTGCCCAGTCACCAACATGTAACGCCCCTGTCCATGCTTACTTGTCCAAGTGTCTGTGGTGAAATGCCCCCTGTACACACAGAGTTTCTCAAGGAACCAGTGATGTTGTGTGCTACATGCTGGTGTAGCGCAGGCACAGCTTTCTTTGAGAAGTAGTGGCAACTGGACATCGGTACTGGGGCACTGCGATGGACATAAGGTCTCGAAAATCCTCTGTGTCCACCAGGCGAGAGGCAGCATTTCTGTAGCCAGTGGCGTAGAGTGTGGGGGGGGGCGGAGGGGGCGGTCCGCCCCAGGCGGCACAAGTGTGGGGGCGGCAGCAGGCTGCAGGTTATTCACCTCAGTCACCGTGGTCGTCGGCGGATGGCGGCTGCATTAAGGACCCTGCATCCCGGGGCCCTGGGGTGATGGGCGCAGCCTCTGATGGCTGGCAGTGTCACTCAGGGCGCAGCAGAAGAGACTATACCAGGGAGCAGCAAATCATGACCTGCGATGATGTCACAGGCATGTGACCCGGGTGGGCGGAGCCATGGAGTATACCCAGCGTCAAGGAGCAACATGTCATACAAGAAGCTGGAGAGAAGATGGGACCAAATAAACAAGGGAACAAGAGGTGTGTGAGAGAGGGGTGCAGAGGGTGGCTGGATGTGCACGGGGATGAAGGATGCAGGGGGGGTGGAGGATGGAAACTGCAGGGGATAGAGGAAGGAGAGTTCAGGATGATGGGGAGTGCAGGAGGATGGAGAATGGGGAGTCAGGAGGATGTGGAGTGCAGGAGGATGGAGGATGTTTAGTGCAGGAGGATGGGGAGTGCAGGAGGATGGAGGATAGGGAGTGCAGGAGGATGTAGGATGGGGTGTGCAGGAGAATGGAGGATGGGGAGTGCAGGAGGATGGAGGATGGGGAGTGCAGGAGGATGTGGAGTGCAGGAGGATGTGGAGTGCAGGAGGATGGGGAGTGCAGGAGGATGGAGAGTGCAGGAGGATGGGGAGTGCAGGAGGATGGAGGATGGGGAGTGCAGGAGGATGGAGGATGGGGAGTGCAGCAGGATGGGGAGTGCAGGAGGATGGAGAGTGCAGGTGGATGGGGAGTGCAGAAGGATGGAGAGTGCAGAAGGATGGGGAGTGCAGGAGGAATGGGAGTCAGGAGATGGGGAGTGCAGGAGAAATGGAGAGTCAGAAGATGGAGTGAGTGGAGCAGGAGGATGGGGAGTGCAGGAAGAATTGGGAGTCGCAGGAAGATGGGGAGTGCAGGAGGATGGGGAGTGCAGGAGATGGGGAGTGCAGGAGGATGGAGAGTGCAGGAAGGATGGGAGTGCAGGAGGATGGGGAGTGCAGGAGGAGAGATGGGAGTGCAGGAGGATGGGGAGTGCAGGAGGATGGGAGTGCAGGAGGATGGAGAGTGCAGGAGGATGGGAGTGCAGGAGGATGGGGAGTGCAGGAGGATGGGAGTGCAGGAGGATGGAGAGTGGAGGAGGATGGGGAGTGCAGGAGGATGGAGAGTGCAGGAGGATGGAGAGTGCAGGAGGATGGAGAGTGCAGGAGGATGGAGAGTGCAGGAGGATGGAGAGTGGAGGAGGATGGAGAGTGGAGGAGGATGGAGAGTGCAGGAGGATAGAGAATGCAAGAGGATGAAGGAAGGAGAGTGGAAGAGGATGGAGGATGTAGGGAAGATGGAAACTGCAGGGGGATGGAGGATGGAGACTGCAGACACCTCCGGCAGTGAAAATTGCTCCAGCCCTGGGCCCTCCTTGAGTCCTGTTTGTTGCCATACACTGGGGTTGTGCAGAGGAGGCGTTGCACAGTGACAACCCCAATAGGTGAGTGGCCATTTGGCCCAATACTTAGGGGCGGTAGCCGCAGAAAATTTTTCGACCACCCTGGGCTCCATGAACAGTTGCTACACCACTGTCTGTAGCCAACAGCTTGCAGATGGTGAAATTCAACCTCTTAGCTTTGTCATAGCTAGGAGGAAAGGGTCTTTTACTTGTCCAAATCTTAGGGACCAAGGGCTGGCTGCTTTGCTGAGATGGGGTTGAGTAGGTTGTCCCCAGCAAAGTGCTGGCATGTGAGGAAGGTGCAGGCGGAGATATTATGTTGACTTCATACAAAGGTGGTGCTCTCGATGTCAGAGAGCCTCAACACCGGCAGGTGTTTCTACTTCCAAAAGAACTGACGACCTGCCAATCACACTTGCTGTTGCGGGTAAATAGTTGGAAGGTCTGGGTCCAAAAGCATGTGCGACTGCTGTCCCTACTGTCACAGAGGATGAAGAGGCTGCGGATGCACTTGATGGGGCAGACGGTGGTTGGTCCGGCCCACTAGGCCGTATTGTAGCACAGTGAGCTTCCCACTGGGAATTATGCTTCATATCCATGTTTCATGCATGAAGTACTCAAACTATTGATTTTTTTTTGCCTCTTCTTAGATTTTGGTGACAAATCTTACAGATCACATGGGGAGACTAAAGGCTTGTGGATTTTTTAATGTGCTGCATGAAAGTCACCTCACCAACCATTTTAAGCTTGCAACTCTGGGGCAATTTATGCCACTTAAGTGGTACCTGTGCCCAAATTTTTGGAAAAAATGGAGACTCTTGTTGGAGTCCCCTTGCTGTGTTTTACATGATTTTAGAAGGGCATGAATTCCTATATCTGTGTCTCTCCTCCTTTTAGTCATCCAGCTCTTTTCTTTTCGCATGACTATATGTACTTGTCACTTTTCCATGTGTTTGTTGTGTCTTCTGAGTAGTTTGTCACCTTTTGGACACCTTAGAAGGTGTTTTCTACGTGTTTGTGTTTGCCTGCCATTGTTTTTAATGCTGTTCCATGGTGTTCGACGAACATTCAGGAAAGCCATAGTAAAGAATGCTCTCTCGCTATGACAGTGCCCACCCATACCATGTTAAACATTCCCTTCCTTACAAAATGGGAAAAAAAACAAAGCACTCAAAAACAGATCAAAAAAACGATTTGTTAACGGATCCGTTATTTGGGTGTGTTTTTCACAGCTCCTGTTTTGCAGCTAAAAACAGCAGAACAGAAGAGAAAACAATGCACTGTCTGAATGTAGCCTAATACACAATCTATCCCTACTCCACCGGCTAAAGCTTTGCTAATTCTGGCTAAAAATGGTATTATCAGAGAACAAAATAGATTTTTTACGTTGCAGCCCAGTTTACTGGGCTTTGATGTGACAAATCTACTTTTTTCTCTGATACTGTAAAGCAATAAAGAATCTCTGAATAGATTACTGAAACTTGCTGTCTCTACTTCAGCATCATTCCCTACACTAATTTCAGCTAAGGAGTATTATTTCTCAATGTTATTTGAGAATAGAATCAATTTAAATTAGTCTCAAAAGTACTGTTAATGATGCACCAGCAGGTACTGTGACACAATAACACTCTGTCCCTTCCCCAGCTGAATCTCTTCCTACACTATTTCCAATACAATGTGCAGAACAAGGCATCACAGTGTCTTATATATATTATAGATCCGATAATGCTATTCATCCAGCCAACTACACCAATTCCAGTAGCCAACATGGTTGCAAAATTGCCGTGAAAAGCAGGCAATATCTGCATATTAATTGGCTGAAAATCAGTCGCAAAGACTCAGATATTCAATTGAGTATTAAGAGTCTTGAAGACCCCAATGTTCAACACAGTATGCTTGATCATTACTAGTAATGTTTCTCAATGAGTTTTTGGTGAGTTTTTTATGCTATGCTTTTTTGTAGCACAAAAAAAAGTAGTCTCTTAGAGTATCAGCAAAGTTGATAGAATCTATACAAATCTCATGCCCACTGTGTTTTTTTTATGCAATGTAAATGAATATGTGTTTTTAATGCATTTCCGCAGTGGAAATGGCTGCAACAATAAAGTTTTGTCAAAGTTAAATACCAGGATGTATCAACAACAAAGTAGCTTTATTTAAAACTTGACATACCATAAAGAGACTAAAACTACAGTGTCAAAAACACTTTAAAAATGCATTTTAAAAACACACTGAGAAACACATTGAAGAGAATGAAAGTAACATCCAATGATTCAGTAGAAAACAGAGGGGCACTCATCCATGTAGTCTTCAAATGCTTTTATTAATCACCGTTGACATCATATGGCTAGATGGTGTAGTGGGGGCAGGGAGAGGAGCAGGAGACACTGGATGACAGTGCCGTTTTGCACCTAGCTGGTGCTTCTACAGGTCCACAGGTCATGCTCTCCAGACCCTCCTTAAATGCAAATGGGTGGGAAACAATTAAAAACAGATCTAGACAGATTCTACAATCAATAAGTTGAAAAACAGCGAATACCAGAGAATAAAAAATTGTATGAATATTTAGGCAACCTAATGTGTTCTAAATCAGGTCAGTCATTAAGGCCACTAACCCCCTGAGCTTTCATTTGCAGAATCCACCTGGATTCTCAACGGAGGAGTTTTTGTGTAAATCTCCTCCTTGGGGCGAGGATAGAATTCTCTCAACCCAGCAAATGATAATGTTTCGGGTTACCCGCATGGCAATCTTTTATATGTTTAAGTAGGCGGGGTGAGCCTTTGACTTAAAATGTTCTTTAAATTGAATGTTATGTGATCTGATGGTCTTGCCTATATAGTACAGGCCACAAGGGCAAAATATTTCATATACTACAAATTTGGTCTTACAGGAAATGAGCTGACTCACATTGTGCCACCTATCTCCCATTCGAATAGGACATGAGGTTAAATGGAAGCAACAATATGGACAATTCCCACATTCCAAAGTATTCCCACCAAACACTGAGGTGAATTTTCTGTTAAAAGTGTTTATATTGTTAAGGTTATCCAGAAAAAGTTAGAATTCTTAATCTGACCCATCCCATGAATATATCGTCCACAAACCTTATATACTTTCTGATGGTTTTTAAGAAAGGATTGGAAGAGTGGTAGACACATCTGTCCTCAAAAACAGCCAAAAACAAGTTTGCCAATGAACACGCTACGGGGGTACCCATAGCGTACCCCCCACCTGCAGGGAATACTTTGGAATTCCTAGATGTCAAGTTGAATATTGTCAATGGTAAGATCAAAATAAGATCAAATGGTAAGAGGTCTTCAGGAAAGCCATAGTAAAGAATGCTCTCTTGCGCTATGACAGTGCCCACCCATACCATGTTAAACATTCCCTTCCTTACAGTCAGTTTCTGAGACTTAAAATAATCAACAATGAGACATGACTTGTGTCACAAGTTTTGGATCTCAGGGATAGATTTCTGGCCAGGGTTACCCCCCAATCTTGTCGGATACGGCACACAGTAAAGCCTTTGGTTCCTCTCCAGATCCAACTGACCCTGGAGGTCGTACATCTTTGATCCCCTGCCGCGGTTCTTCGTCCACAATGACTTCTCAACCCCCAAAAGAACAGGGGAGAGACAGTTTGTATTCAACATTAAGTTTGGTCTGATGGATGAGATGATCAGATTTGACCATTTTGAAACACTGGCACATTCTAGAGTGGGATAAGGATCTCTCAGAAATGGTCACTCAGACGACTGATCACCCATAGAAGGTGTAATAATATGAGAGATATCCTTATTAGAAATAGATTAAACCCCAAAAAGACGTGGTTAAATGAAACAGAACCAGTGGGGACCACAAATGTGGGAATTGTCCATATTGTTGCTTCCATTTAACCTCCTATATGAATAGGAGATAGGTGGCACAATGTGAGTCAGTTCATCTCTTGTAAGACCAAATTTGCAGTACATGTAATATTTTGCCCTTGTGGCCTGTACAATATAGGCAAGACAATCAGACCGCATAATGTTAGACTTAAATTGTTTTTTAAACCTATCATTTCTGGCAAAGGCTCATCCCGCCTGATTAAACATATAATGGTACCTACCTAAAGGTAGAAACCGGCAGGTGTCGGAGACAATTGTACCTTTTACCTTCAAAACACCGCGAAGTGGCGTCGTGTAATTCAGGTTGTTGCCACCTGTCTCTTTGGATACCTGTTTTTCAGCCGTGCTGAAAAACAAGCAGGTATAAACCATATGGTAGCGGCGTGTAATCGGGGCACAGGTACGGTATTTGAGTTACCTAGGGCGTGCTTGAGCGTCATGTATACCACGCCCCATCAGCTATCATTGGTGGGGACTACTGTGTACCCATTGGCTGTCCCTGCACAGGGCGGAATATTTAACGATCTGACCAGTCACAATACGCATTTGCTATAGCGTCATGTATTAGCCAGCCTCCCTGCACTGGCTGGCCAATCATGATGTTATTGCATTGTCCAATCACCGTACGAGCGCCGCGTAATACACAACTCTGTCACGCCTATGTAGTTACGGCGCACAATATGTACGCCCATATTCCCTTGTTGTAGCGGCGTGTAAACCAGGGAAGGTGCTCCACAGAAGGTAACCTGCGGCACCCGTCGGCACTTCCAGGGATCGAAAATACCTTCTGTGGAGCACGTGCAGTGCCTACCTGTTACTACCTTCGGTAGCGGCGTGTAATGGTACCATAAGAGATTGCCATGCGGGTAACCCCCAAACATTATCATTTGCTGGGCTTGAGAGAATTCTACCCTCGCCCCAAGGAGATTTTGCAAAGGAAAGGTTAGTGGCCTTAATGACAGAATTGATTTAGCTATTTTTTTTGTAAAAGAGAACACATTAGGTTTTCTAAATATTCTAACAATTTATTATTCTCTTGTATTTGCTGTTTTTGAACTTTTTGATTGTAGAATCTGTCTAGATGAAAACCTTCTGTGACTTGGTTTAAATACCTGTTTTTAATTATGTTCTCCACCCACTTACATTTAAGGAGGGTCTGGAGGACATGACCTGTGACCCGTAGAAGCAACAGCTAGGTTCAAAATGGCGCTGTAGTCCCGTGTCTCCTGCTCCCCTCCCCCCCCCACTGCACTATCTAGCCGTATGATGTCACCAGTCATTAATAAAAGCATTTGAAGACTACATGGGTGAGTGCCCCTCTGTTTCTTACTGAACCATTGGATGTAATTGTTACCTGGCACTGGTTGGAGCACCACCGCTGTCTTGGCCTGAACTTGGCTTTGTCCTGTTGCTCTGTGATGTGTGAGCGGGTGTTCTATCCAGCATGGTGCCCGGAACCTTATTCACTGTAACACAGAATGAAAGTAACCTAATTAACTAAATTGATGTAGAGAATCTAATATTCTTTGGTATTCAGCTAGAAACTATAATTGTTTAATAATTTACATGTTTAGGGGCAACAAGGAACCAGATGTTTGTGTGGAAGTACCAGAATTCAGGTTGTGTCACTATACTGAATGCCAAGTATCCCCTGGAATGCCTCTCATACAGTAAGTATAGACTCTTTAATTTATGTAAACCAGTCACAGGAATCCACTGGCTAAACTCTGCATGATAAGAATAGGAATTACATGTAAAGTTTTTAGGTCACTCCTTGTGTGCTGGACTGTTTCTACAAAGTAATAGGTGCTTTATACTGCCCTACAGATGCTGGAGAACAAGCTTCAGACCTCTGGCCTGAAGGTGTGAGCAATGGAATTGCAAGATACTACACACACTCCTGTAGATTTGCGAACTCCAGTTCTTAAGGGCTGCAAAGAGTGTATTTTCATTTAGTTAGCATTGCACAATATGCTAGAATCATCACTTGCAGGTGATTAAATTGCCACTTGTGCAACGCTAAAGAAAGTCTGAAAACTTGCCCTGTTTTCAGCTCTTGAGGATAATGATTGGCCACCCTTGCCCTAGAAGTCTCTGTGGAGGTAGCCAGAGGTTAAGAGGAATCCTTGAGCCCTTCCACCACAACTGTACCTCTCCCTGGACCCTCCAACAAGCGTATGGTGGATAACATTCACAGAAAGCATTCCCATATGTTGTGAGAGAAGGCATGCAGGCACTGGTGACAGTGTGACAAGCGGTTCCATCACAAACATTACTACAGTTCAGACCCAAGGGGTCACACGGGTTATTCTGCAAGTTTGACCTGCACTGCACTCCCTGACATCCCCGCTCCTCACACATGCTGTCTCACGATATCAGTGAGATATACCCTTTACATTTTTCATGAAATTGTGACTCTGGTGAGACAGCTAGTGTTGCAATGGCTGATGCTACTGAGGTTATCTCAGCTTACACAGCGGGATTCCCTGCTGCATGATACCCGCTGTGTAAGGCTTGTCACTGCTGGGAGCTGTGCTGTGCCTGCTGTCCCACCATATGGAGTTGCAGTCATTTTACTAACCTTGCAAGCAGGTACACGTTCCATGTATGGCTCACATGCTGATTCTAGTTGTACAGCAATTTCTAAAAACATACCTTGACTTGCGTTACCTACGCCATTTTATCGCCCATATCCGAAAGTCCTCTCTCGCTTTTGCCAATCTTGCAGCACTGCAAAGGTGCTTACATTTGCCAAGTCACCAAGTCATGTGTGACCTACATATGCACTGGAACTCTACATATATTTGCAAGGATTAGTTAGCAGCAGAGGGCAGTAGATGAATACTAGCTTCAAAATGCCCATTAAACTGACACTCAGCCACCACACATAACAACTGTCAAGTGCGTGTGGTCACTGATATTTGTGAGGTTCTTCAAAACTTTGAGTACTGCACCAAGATCATGAGCAGTGATGAGTCTATTATGAGTGTAACCATTCCGCTGGTTTGTCTCTTGAAACACTCACTGGAGAATCTGAAAGACGAAGCTATGGCTGCCCAATAGGTGGCTATGAAGCAAGATTTTCCAATGGATGATGCTACCCAGCCCAACCAATATTCTCAGCCAATACTGGGTGACAATGAGGAAGAGGGGTGTCACACGCTTAGATGGCGCTGACATTGCTGGATGCTGCTGTGTATGTGTTTGACTTTAAGAGCTGCATGGTTGATAGTTGTGAAGGTCCTGACCTCCTGTGTTGTGCTCCAGAACTGCATTCACTATGAGGTTCAACTGCTGGTTGAAGGGTTGATGTGTGACTCACCTGAACTCCCCTCCCTCTAGCCTTTAAGTAGCCTCTCCTTCCACCAGGTGGTGCTGCTAATAGAGTTTCACTCTATGCCTGAAAGCCGTGCTGTGCTGACCTGTGTGTTTGTGTTGCTGAAGTCCTTTCCTTTGGAGTTGCTGTATCCCAGTTCTGTGGAGGGAGGTGAGGGGGTAATAGCGCAGGGCTGGTGGAGGAGTTTAGGGTGAGTGTTATGATCCAGGGACCTTGGAGCTGCATGAATAGTTTTCACAGGAGTAAGTGATACCTATATTGACCGCAGGTCCTGATCTAACACCGCAACTAGAAGTAGCCGTGGGATGTGACTAACTATACCCTAGACACCCCAACACGGCTGGAGAACTAGCTACCCCTAAAGATGGAAACGGGAATTCTATCTTGCCTCAGAGCAGAACCCCAAAAGGATATAAAGCCCCCTACAAATATTGACTGTGAATAATAGAGGAAAAGACACACTCAGGCAGAAAACAGAATCCAGCAAATGAGGCACTCTAGCTAGACAGGTAAAGACAGGACAGAATACTATTGCAGTCAGTATAAAAATCCTTTCAAAAACATCCACAGCAGATAATACAAAAATACCCCTGAGTCTACTCAAGACTCGGCACCCTCTAAATCTGTGGAACTCCTGTGAATTCAACTATGCTAAATATATAGAAACCTAATGAACCCTGCACACAAAAAGAACGTGTCTGTGTGAACACGCTCACGCCGCCAAACAATCTAATGCAAAAACCTAGTCCATAAAACGTGTAATTACTCTGCTAAATATATGCAGACACAATCAAAAGCTGAACAAGCCAATAACAAATGAATAGCACTTAAATCCTAGGAAGAAAACGTCCTAACAGAAAGCAGGTTAAGACCAACATGCCCTCTGAGCAAAAATAGACAATTTCAAAACAAGCACACAGCATGTGTGCCACAAGAAAACAAAACCATTCACTTAGCTTGGAAGTTTTGCAGCAGGGCAGGAAAAGACCAGGCAGAGGTGAAACACCTCCAGGAACAATTGACAACTGGCAAGGACTGAGGAAATTCTGCAAACCTAAATACCCCAGTCAGAATTGCAATTATCCAATTCACCTGACCAAAAGTGCAAAACAGGATCAACTGCATTACCAGCCACAACCACAGGAGGGAGCCCACAAGCAGAATTCACAACGGGAGAGGTTGGAGGTCTGAACATTCTCACCATCAGAGATACCTTCGGGATCAGGGCCATTCAGGGTTCCTAGACTAGGGTCAGACAAGTCTTCCCTGGTCACCCTGCCCATACCTGCCATTCCCTCATCAGCATTCTCACTACACCGTGACATTATCAGCAGCCCATACCTTTTCCCTTGAGTCACTATGTCTCAGACTGCCTCAGCTGATGCATTTTCTCGCCTGATGCAGACCGTCTCTGAAGAGGTAACTGGTCTGCGGACTCAGTGCAACATCTGCAGCAAGTCGTGGGTTACCTGGCGTCGGCTCTTGCTCATGCCATGCCAGAACCCAAGGTCTCTCTTCCAGATAGGTTTCCTGGGGGAAGAGACACATTTTTTGTTTTCCGTGAAGCCTGTAAGCTGTATTTTCAGGCTCTGACCCCATTCATCGGGAAGGGAGGAACAGCGGGTGGGGATTATAGTCTCCCTTCTTATAGGGGACCCCCAGACCTGGGCCTTTTCCCTCCCGGCTGACTCACCATTGTTGCGGTCAGTGGACGGGTTTTTGCTGCTTTGGCTCAGGTATACGGTGAACCAGATAGGGTGACCTTTGCTGAGTCTACTCTCCGTAAACTCAAGCAGGGCACATGAGCAGTGGAGGAGTACTACTCGGAGTTTCAGAGATGGGCGACTGACACCTAGTGGAACAACCCAGCCCTCCGGCGTCAGTTCTGCTTGGGTTTGTCAGCTAGACTGCAAGACACCCTGGTTCAGTACGCCGCACCTGAGTCATTGGAGGCTGCGATGTCCCCAGCCATACGGGTTGACAGACGCCTGAGGGAGAGACCGAAACCTACTATGTCTCCTGTACCTATCCCTGCTGAGGAGACTATACCCGATG
The DNA here is from genome assembly GCA_033576535.1 of Allobates femoralis. Classification (NCBI taxonomy): domain Eukaryota; kingdom Metazoa; phylum Chordata; class Amphibia; order Anura; family Aromobatidae; genus Allobates; species Allobates femoralis. The sequence continues at coordinate 495,843,824 of JARQOC010000004.1, forward strand.
AACCCATGCAGTTGGGGGCAGTAGTTTCTCGTGTTAAACCTCCTGTGGCTACCAAGTGGGCGGAGCATGTTTTTTCTTTGGAAAATCTGACCATTTTATTAAGGTTTGTCCACTTCCTCCAAGACCACACAGTCTCAGAAGCAGGCTACCTCGGGCCGTTCAGAAGGAGACGACCAGAGAGTTTATCTTTCCCTCCTCACTAAGTCTCCGTTCACACTGTCTGCCAAGGTGGTGGTGGATGGTAAAACCGAGACTGTGCCAGTTCTGGTCAATAGCGGAGCAGGGGTCAATCTGATGGATTCTCACTTTGCTCAGGCTCATGGTCTCACTAGCAGTGCTTTAGTGAAACCCATTCCCATCGCCTCGATTGACTCAGTTCCACTCAGCCAGTGCATAATGTGAATCTGAGCATAGGAACTCTCCACCAGGAGGTTCTGTCCTGTCACCTCTTGGAGAACCTACCCACTCCCATTGTATTGGGCCTTCCGTGGCTGTAGAAACACAACCCAGTAATTGACTGGCGGGCCAGAAAGGTTGTAACTTGGGGGGCTTTTTGTGTGGGTAATTACCTTGCTACAACTATTTCTACCATACTGGTTGCACCGACCCCTACCCCACTTCCAGAAGTTAACAGGAGTGAGCCTGGAAGAGAGGGTGGAGTCCAGATGAGGTGGTCGACAGGGAAGGTGGTACTCAGGTACTGGCGCTGATGGCTACTTGGATGGGAGATTAAGGCTGGTCGGTCCCCGGTCCTGTGCCCTGGACCCTCAATGGCGGGGAAGGTGGGGGGATGATGGTGGTGAAGGGGAATAGTTACGTGACACCACCTGTGGTACCTGGCAACGAGTATACCAGCGCTGCGGCCGGCCGCTGAGGTGATGGAGGTGCATCCCAGTGTAGTACAGCTCCCCACAGGTACCTCAGGGCAGCAGGGATGGATGAGGGAAGTCGTAGTAGTGTCGCTGTAGTTAACGCTATAGATGGCGGCAGTTAAACAGGCACAAGCACACACAGTAGTCATTGTTTTCGGTACCTTTTACTGGTGACAGGGTAACAAGTACAGTCCAGAGAAGTAACCTGGTCCCCGATGCAATTCGGGACCTTCACATTGGAGAGTTGTGAGGCCTCCTCTGTCTCTGTGTACTGTGGTTTGGGGTAAGTCCTGCCTGTAACTGAACTCACCGCTCCTTCTCCCTTTCAGGGCTTTGCTCTAAACTGACAATGAGGTCCTTCTGTGGGGTCCCTATCCTTGACCCCTGGTCCTTGTTTGGTCAATTTTGAGTGTCTCTTACTTGTACTCCTCACGGGGTTTTGGTGCTCCTGGTCCTTCCGGGCTTTTACTGCTACAATGGATGCTGGCAGCGTCGGACTCCGGTGTCCGGGTGTACTAAAGGGAAACCTGGTATGTTCCCTTCTTTAATTCTACTACTCCTCCACTGGCCTCCGACCTCTCCCAAGGGTGCAGCACAGCTGGGTCAGTGTTCCCTGGTCCTGGGCCTGGATCGTTCCCAGCGACCAGCTCCTCACTCCTGCTCTCTCCTCTGACTAACTGAGACTAACTGGACTAACTGACTCCTCCCCTCAGGCCTGGATCTTAAGAAGGGGATCTGGCTTAAGGCAGCCTGTAGAGCTTCCCCTTCAGGTCTGGGGTGGAAGTTGTTGTGTGCTGTATGTACCAAGGTGTAAATCCCTCTTTGCACCGGTGGATACTGTGGCAATCCCCTGCAGGGGTGCCACACAGACTATGCCTCAGATTAATGGTGGGTCTAGTCGTCATTCCAGGAGGAGGGGCTGGGGAGGGACAGTGGTTCCTGCTGTGCACTCCAGGGGAGGGAGCCCTTGGCCACGCGGACACTGCTGCAGTTTACCATCCTGGATGTGTGCCCTCTAATGGTACTTACACTCCGCTACCGAAAGGTAGAAACTGGCAGGTGTCGAAGACAATTGTACCTTTTACCTTCAAAACAACGCGAAGTGGCGGCGTATAATTCAGGTTGTTGCCACCTGTCTCTTTGGATACCTGTTTTTCAGCCGTGCTGAAAAACAAGCATGTATAAACCCTATGGTAAGGCGTGTAATTGGGGCACAGGTACGGTATTTGAGTTACCTAGGGCGTACTTGAGCGTCATGTATACCACGCCCCATCAGCTATCATTGGTGGGGACTACTGTGTACCCATTGGCTGACCCTGCACAGGGCGGCATATTTAACGATCTGACCAGCCACAATACACATTTGCTATAGCGTCATGTATTAGCCAGCCTCCCTGCGCTGGCTGGCCAATCATGATGTTATTGCATTGTCCAATCACCGTACGAGCGCCGCGTAATACACAACTCTGTTACAGTTATGTAGTTACGGTGCACAATATGTATGCCCACATTCCCTTGTTGTAGCGGCGTGTAAATCAGGGAAGGTGCTCCACAGAAGGTAACCTGCGGCACCCGTTGGCACTTCCAGGGATCGAAAATACCTTCTGTGGAGCACCTTGTGTTGGCGTGTATTTGCGGTATCAGGTACCAGTTAGCAACCGTTGAAACCGCGCGTGTGCACGTGCGGTGCCTACCTGTTGCTACATTCGGTAGCGGCGTGTAAAGGTACCATAACTGTGACCACAGATTTGGAAATAAACATGCAGGTCCACACCTGAGAGTTAATGAGTATGTATGGGTGTTGTCCAAACACATCAGGTGGAGATGTGCTGCTGGAGCTCCTGGTTCTGGGGTTATAGGACCGTTTTGGATATCGGCCGTTTGTAATCCTCTGCCCCCAAGTTTGGCGACTCGTAATGTCTTTCATATCTCGTCACTCAGGAGATGTGGATGTCTTTCAGATGTGCCATAGTCGAGTCCGAAGGCCTCTCTTAAAAGAGGGGGTACTGTCACGTGCTTTGATGGACAACCCATCCTGGAGGAGGGCACCATACATCCTTTGTCCATTCACCTGCACAAATGATATTGTTAGGTCCCCTGGCAACGCTCCGCAGCTCACCTCTCTCCGGGTCGGCATCCTCTGGTCCTCTGCCGGCCGGGCATCCGGCGTCCAGGCGTGTGGTGTCTCGGAGCTGTCGCCAGATTCCCTTCCTGTCAGCTGACCACTGGGCTCACACTTGAGCACATTGCAATGGTCGTAATCATGTGACAAATCAGCGGCGCACTAGGTGCACTCCTCCCCTGTGACTCTAGGGGCCGCGTTATATCAGTCCCTTCAAAGTACTGGGACGCATCAATGATGTTGCCTACAAGCTGAGACTTCCTGCCTCGCTTCGCATCCTTAACTCCTTCCATATCTCGTTGTTGAAACCCGTGGTGCTTAATCGCTATCATCCCTCCTCCAGTACTGTGCCACAGCCTCTTAGCTCAGAGGATGTCTATGAAGTCAAGGACATCCTTGCCATGAAGAAAAGTAAACGAGTAGAAATTGTTTAAGCGGTTCTTTGGTAGAGCGCTGAGATTACACGAACACAATTATCTCCAATCTCTATCTTTATTCTTTAAAAGATGATGCTCCAAACTCCAACCCTGAAAAGTAAAGGAAGGCAAGACCCTCTTCCTAATTGACTGGGTTGGCTTTGGTCCTGAGGAGCGGACCTGGGAGCCACGGGAGAACATTGATGTGCCACGCATTCTGGCAAGGTTCTTAGCGCGCCTTTGGAGGAGGGAGCGTGAGGGAGGGGGTCCTGTTAGGTCACCTGACACCTTTCCACAGCTCACCCCTCACAGGTCGGCATCCTCTGCTCCTCTGCCGACCGGGCATCCGGCGTCCAGGTGTGCGGTGTCTCGGAGCCGTCACCAGGTTCCCTTCGTGTCAACTGACCACCGGGCTCACACATGAGCACATTGCAATGGAAGTATTCATGTGAATAATCAGCGGCGCACTAGGTGCACTCCTCCCCGTGACTCTAGGGGCTGGCACGGTCCAACCTGACACTCCCCTTGACCAATAGCTGCTCTTCCTCTGGTATATCAGGCCACCTCCACTGATGGGAGGTGCCTGATTATTGAGTTAGTTGAGCTTCTGCTTTGCTGGCTGTTGGTCAGGCCCTCTTTGTGTTCTGTTACTGGGAATCCTTAGCTGTGCTCTTCCCCAGTAGCACCATTCCTGCACTCCTAGCCTTGTACTCTGTTACCTGGAATCCTTCGCTGTGCCTTAGTATAGGCTAACCTTACGAGCCGCCCCCCTGGTACTAGTTGCTGTGGTACTAAGACCCCCTGGGCTTGCCCCTGACAATCCCTGAATAGGGGTTGGGTAAACTAGGATCAGCTCGCCTGGGGGAGTTCGGTACCACGGCCCAGTGGGTCCACTCTAGGGCGCCTTCCCTCGGAAGCATGACAGATATATTTAAGCTTGTTATCCAGTTGACTAGCACAGCTTTATTTTTTCTGTTCACAGAGGTAAACCAAAGCTGAGGCTCATATGCTGCAGTCACTGCTCCCGTCTTGTACTTCATGTTGCTTGCCCTTCTTTTCTGTAGTCTCTGCCCTTAAATGAGTTAAATGAGTGAGTGATGGCCCTACAATATGAAAAAGTGAGGTCACTCTCAAATTTACAGAGGAGGGCCTTCCCAAATGTATAGATGAGGGCCATTCCCAAACATATGGTACAGGGCCACCGGAGGTCCCTCACCAATCTCAGGTTTCCTTACACCTGCTGACCCTCTGAAAACTTGAATTGAAGGCAGCAGAATGACATAGAGATGGTGTTGCAGGAGGAGGGTGAAGGCCAACACACCAATGGACATGTTTTAGCTGGCATTGTAAACTGCTATGGAATATGTATTCCCCTATGTTAGTATCAATGAGGGCAGTACCACCCAAATGTATGAGTAAAAGCAGTCCCTCACAAATATAGAATAGTGGATGTAGCCATGCCTCCCACACTGACTGACATCTGCTCAGCATTAGAGGAAGCTGTCAGTCACTGCTCGTGGTATGGTTATAGCCACCACTCTACTGTACATACGCAAAGTAATAAATGAACCCGCGCCCGTGCCACCTTCGGTGCTGAAAATTGAATGCTGCCAGGAGGATTAAAGTTTATTTCCTCCCAGCAGCGGGGTTTAATTTGCAGGTGGGGGCAGGTTCAGAATGCTGTTAAACTGCATATTAACCCACATGTGCTGGTTAATAGAATGTTTGCCACGTGACAGGTTCACTTTGAAGGACAAAATATAGTATTGGATGCAGGTTAAGGAATTAAAGAAGTTTCTTTTCACATAGATTGTAAACTGTTACATACCATTTCTCAGATACATTTGGTTCCTGGTCAATATGCATTAATATACTCTGATTTACTGTCTAGAATAGCATAGTACACTAAGTATACAGTAAGTAAAACTGTATGCTTATACAGTTGCATGCATCACATCTTTCTTTCAGAGGAATAGGCTGAGTACTCCTCCAGCAAACGGGTCAAACATTTTTATAGCTGTAGACATATCGATTAACACACTGTTTTAATATCTCATTAATCCTGATCTCCTATTATTGATGCAGAGGTGACAATGTATGTGCAGTCAGTTTCACATATTATGAATGAATAATATGAAAACTGCTTGGTATACTTACGGTTAATTATTTATTTTCCAGCTGCAAAACAATTACTGTTACTTTTCACTGGTGACAGCAGTGGCAATGTGAAAAAATGGAAACAAAATGATCTATCTCCCTTTACTTACAGGTACCATCTGTATTTCTATATTAAGGAATTCAGTTATAGACATATTTTATTTTCTTGGGTATTTTTGTGACATTAGATAGTTTGAGATTTTACAGAATACTCTCATTTTTGCCACTCTACACATGTAGGATCAGTATTGGTAAAAGAACACCTTATTCCTCCGGATCTCCAATAACTGTTAAGTAACATGTCCACTTTTAATTTGTTCATATCTACTTACTGTGGTGCAACGGCTAGCTGCCTTGCAAATATCTTTGCTAGGACTGATAGTTCAGCATGGTTCAGCAAGACATTATGCTAGGACGTGAGCTTCCACAAGTGTATACAATGCCTTACATGTGCTGGATTCCAGGTTTGAAAAGCCATGGGAGTGTCTGTCAAACCTGGATCCTCTTGTGGGCGTAACAGATTAGACATAAGCAGACTCCCTCCAGGTCACGTGGGCTGTGAGGTCAGGAAAGGTTCTGCAACACCGGATGTAGAGGAGCCTTGCAACCAGAAGGGGTGCTTTCCCAGAGTCCACAATAGGAGAGGGGGCCTTAGGGAGCCTGAGTCACCCTGGACTCAGGGAGCTTGAATCTGGTCTGAGCCCAAAACAGTCAGGAATCTGTGATCCTACGGAGGAGGCATCCTCCCCAACAAAGATCAGTGATCACTATTATGGATTGACTAAGGTCATTGATCACTATAATGGACTAACCAGGACATGTGTGTGTCATCCCGACCGTTGGGACAGATCACATGATATGCCTGTCCCATCCATGTATGCACTATATACCATATGCGGTTTATGAGGCTTGTTAATAAATCTTTGGACCTTATGTCACTTTAAAGATACGGCTGTTTGTATCAATTCCACTGCCAAGCGAGTGCTCCGTAGTCCCCTCGGTTTGCGCTACCTCACATATGGTGGAGAATGCGGGCATAATGACCCGGTGGGGAGAGTGCAGCCTGGTTGCTGACAGTAACAGAGTAAGTGCATATGAATGACTTGATTGCTATGGGCAACTGCATGATGAACGGGGATACAAGCATTTGGCTGGTGGCTTGGCGGAGCCACAAAGACTCCAGGCCATCGCATTCAAGTCCGGATTTTACTGGTTGCTCAGCGGAGCCACGAAGACTCCAGGCTGTCGCACTCAAGTCCAGGTTTTGCTGTGGCTTGGCGGGGCCACGAAGACTCCAATTTAGTGCTCTCAAACACAGTTTGCTGGTGGCTCGGTGAGGCCCCGAAGCCGTCATGCTCAAATCTGGTTGACTGTGGCTCAGAGCTCTCATGGTGTTGTGGACTGGGTCATGGGATTGTCATGGGTTATCCCCAGTGTATCACCTATAGGCTATTGGTCAAGGGGAGTGTCAGGTCGGACCATGCTGGTCTCTAGAGTCACAGGGGAGGAGTGCAACTAGTGCGCCGCTGATTGGTCACATGAACACGATCATTTTAATATGCTCATGTGTGAGCCCGGTGGTCAGCTGACAGGAAGGGAACCCGGCGATGGCTCCGAGACACAGTACGCCTGGATGCTGGATGCCCGGTCGTCAGAGGGGCAGAGGATGCCGACCCGGGAGAGGTGAGCTGGGGAGCGGTGCCAGGGGACCTAACAGTACGCCCTCCTTCACGCCCCTCTTCCGAAGGCAACTAAGAACCTTGCCAGAATGTGTGGTGCATCAATGTTCTCCCGTGGCTCCCAGGTCCTCTCTTCAGGACTGAAGCCAACCCAGTCAATCAAGAACAGCGTCTTGCCTCTACTCTTCTTCATGGCAAGGATGTACTTGACCTCATAGACATTCTCGGAGCTGAGAGGCCGTGGCACAGTGCCGGAGGATGGATGGAAGCGATTAAGCACCATCGGTTTCAACAACGAGACATGAAAGGAATTGGGGATGCAAAGGCAGTCTCAACTTATAGGAAACGTTGTTGATGCGTCCAAGGACTTCAAAAGGACCGGTATAATGCGGGCCTAACTTGTAGAATGGTACCTTCAACCTGACGTATCTGGAAGAAAGCCACACTTTATCGCCCGGGAGATAAAACGTGCATGTAAGCGTCTCTTATCGTCATGTCTCACTCCAGATTTTGGTAAAGTCCACGGACAATGCATTGGCTGCCGGGTTGCTGGACGCTGTGGAGAACGAAGAGGTAAACCAGGATGTTGCCCGAATACCACGACAAAAGGAGATTTAGCTGACAACTCATTAGAGTGATTGTTGTAAGCGAATTCTGCCCAAGGAAGGAGACTGGTCCAAATATCGTGATGAGCATTGGCAAAGTGCCGGAGGTAGGTGGGGAGGACTTGGTTAATGCGCTTCACTTGCCCATTGGACTGCGGATGATAAGCCGAGGAGAATTCCAACGTGATGTCCAATGCTTGCACAGCGCCCTCCAGAACCGGGAAGTGAACTGAACTTCCCTATCGAACACGATGTGATGAGGAAATCCGTGGAGCCGGAAGATCTGTTCGATGAATATCTTGGCTAACTCAGGAGCGGATGGTAGACGGATAAAGGAACGAAGTGAGCCATTTTAGAGAAGCGATCCACGACTACCCATATGACGGTACAGCCGGAGGAGCAGGGTAGATCCGTAATGAAGTCCATAGGTATGTGTTGCCAAGGAGCCGATGGGACCGGGAGAGGCAGTAGACGTCCAGCCGGTAACTTTCTGGACCCCTTATTTCTAGCACAGAATAAACATGAAGCAACAAAGTCGTGGACATCTTGACGGAAAGTAGGCCACCAATAGTGACGACAGATCAAAGAGAGAGTCTTTTTAACTCCCACGTGACCGGAAATTCTTGACGAGTGTCCCCATGCCAGGACGGCCTTCTTCTGATCCTGTTCTACAAAGGTCTTTCCTGGTGGAAGTCGAGCTACAAGTAATGGTACCTTTACACGCCGCTACCGAAAGTTAGAAACCACCGGGTGTCGGACACAATTGTACCTTTTACCTTCAAAACACCGCGAGGTTGTGGCGTGTAACTCAGGTAGCACCGTCCTGTCTCTTTGGATACCTGTCTTTCAGCCTTGCTCAAAAACAAGCAGGTATAAACCCTATGGTAGCGGCGTGTAATCGGGGCACAGGAGGTTATTTTCGACACCTAGTGAATTCCCTGGGGCGTGATACAGCCTCCAGGATACCGCACCCCATCAGCAATCATTGGTGGAGGATCCTGCGTTACGATTGGCTCTCCCTTCACAGGGCGCCATCTTGGATGAGCTGTCACTTCAGCACTAGAGATACGCGCCGTATGCACAATCAGATACATTTGTCACGCTGGGAGTGGGGAAGACACCCAGCGTAGGATAACGACGGGGGGGGGGGGGGGGAATAAGGAGTCCCTAACGCTAAGGGCACAAGAAGGAGACGGTGACCCCTAGACTTCCTAGAGCTGACCCTGTCTGCCCTAACGTCCCTATACAGTCTCCTCAACTGTCGCCGACCACGAACCTCGTCCCTCTCTGATCCTAGCACTATCTTATCTAAGGATCAGATGGAGAGGTTCACTAGACCCCTCCACTATCAACTAAAGACAAACACCAGGGAAGACAGACATTTGGGAAAAGGAAACACTTATCTGACAGCAGAACTCAGCAACCTTCACAACCTCCGCGTCTGCTGGAGCAAGGATAATGAGAGCACAAGGAACTATCACCTGCACCGAGGAAGGGTAATGAACCTCCTTATAAAAGTGGAAGGAATCTGCTGGGTCCTAGTGACCTACGATATTGGTGGATAAAACCAGACCGAGCACAAGACCTCCACAGCCGTCCCCCCATAACAGCGAGATCCCATCACACCCTCTCTCCATCTACACAGAAGGTAAATGCCCCTGAAAGGGACGGACCATCCTCCACCATTATGGCTGGTGGGCCACACGCTGGGATCGTCTGCGCGTGGCCTCCACCCTGTCATCCGTGCCACCCGTGACAACATTAGTACAATTACGCCGCTACACAATTGCGGAAGGGCAAAGTATAGTGCGTTATGGTCCTATGTAGTGTGTACATTGACATACCACATACAAAGGAAGTGCTGTACACAGCGCACATGCATGCTGTACGTAGCGGCCTGGGTCTTTTCATTAGTTAACGCAGAAGTGTTTTTGCCGTGTTGCACTGCGCGCACTATATAGTGTGCACATTCTCATACCTCATACAAAGGAATATTGCTGTACACAGCGCATAAGGTTGCGCAACGCCCTGGGTTATTGTTCTGTAGGTGCCACAGAAGTGTTTCTGCCATGTCACAAGCGCTTACTCCATGTGACAATGCAAACACTTCTACTACGCACACATAGCCCAACACTTAGTTTTTAATACGCACGGAGTGTATGACTGTAAACCGCTCCTGTGTGACGCATAAGCATCCCCTAGCTGAATATCGCCACACTCCGCCATGTAACAAGCGCTTATTCCGTGTGACAATCCAAACACTACTACGTCACGTCTCCGCCATCCGCCCTTCGCGCCGTGCCCAATCAGAACACTATTGTGTTGGCCAATGGTTGTCGTTTGGGCGCGGCGTTATGGACTGTGGCACACCTATGTGTTGTCCTTGCTGCCCCAGATCCGCCCATATTCCCTTGTGGCAGCAGCGAGTAAATCAGGGAAGGTGCTACACAGAAAGTAACCTGCGGCACCCGTCGGTACTTCCAGGGATCGAAAATACCTACTGTGGAGCACCTTGTGTTGGCGTGTAATTGCGGTATCAGATACCGTTAGGAACCGTTGAAACGCACGCGTGCATGTGCGACACCCGGTGGTTTCTAACTTTTGGTAGATTAAAGGTACATTAAGGGAGCCACGGTAATTATCTTGGTAGGATCGATGATATGGGAAGTCTCCTCTTCCACATCCGACTGCTGGAAAGACCTTGACAGAGCATCAGCCTTGACGTTTTTACTGCCAGGCCAGAAGTGCAGTTCAAAGGTGAAACGGGCAAAGAACAGGGACCACCGGAACTGCCGGGGGTTCAGCCTTTGGGCGGACTGGAGATAAGCCAGGTTGTTGTTATCCATGTAGATAATGAATGGATGAACAGAACCCTCAAGGAGGTGTCACCACTCCTCCAGTGCCAGTTTGATGGCCAGCAATTCACGATCCCCAATAGTTGCGCTCTGACGAGGTAAAGGCTTTGGAGAGAAACCCGCAGGTGACTAACCGACCTGAAGAGGATTTCTGGGAGAAGACAGCCCCCGCTCCTATGGAGGAGGCGTCTATTCTACGATGTACTGTCTGTTCACCTCTGGTCGGTGCAAGGCAGGAGCCTCAGAGAAGGAGCGCTTTAAGGTGGAAAAGGCGTTCTCAGCCTCTGGGGTCCAGTCGCAGGCTTTTGCCCCCTTACAGATGAGAGCCGTGATGGGCTTGATCAAGGACGAGAAATGGGGAATGAATTGCCGGTAATAATTTGCAAAACCAAGGAACCGCTGAATAGCCTTAGTCCCCACAGGACGGGGCTACTTCAGCACGGCAGAAAGCTTCTCAGGATCCATCCGTAATCCGGAGTCAGAGATGATGTATCCAAGAAAGGGCAAAGAGGTCTGCTCAAAGACACATTTCTCCATCTTGGCATACAACCGATTCCTTCTCAATCGCAGGAGCACTTGCCGCACATCCCGTCTATGAGAGGACAAATCCGGGGAGAAGATGAGGAATGGAATTGCAAGTCGATGTGGGTGACTAGTGAGATCGTCCTCCAGCTTGTCTGGGATATCCCAACCCGCGAGTTTGTCCTTTATCCTGCCAGACAGACCACGCCAGAAAGCTCCGGTCAGCGCTTCGTTATTCCATCTCACCTCGGAGGAGAGGATGTGGAAACGGATGGCGTATTGCCCATATTGGTTAGCGTCCCTTTACGGAGGTTGAAGAGTGACTCCGTAGCAGACGCGACCCAACCAGGTTCATCGATGACCCTCCGGAATGTCTCCAGAAAGGTCGACAAGTAGGAGACCGCTGGGTCGTCATGCTCCCCTAGAGGGTTAACCGATGCCAGAGCCTCGCCCTCCAGGTGGGTCAACACGAAAGCCACTTTGGCCCGATCGGTGGGGTACTGCTGTGGCAGCAGTTCAAAGTGTAAGCGACACTGGTTGAGGAAGCCATGGCACATCCCGGGGTCTCCGCTGTATCTAGGTGGTCTCCCGACGCGAGGCGAAGGGTTCGGGACGCCACCCGGGGAGCGGTCATAGGATACAGCCTGGGCCGAGACCGTTGATGCAGACTGCACAGAGTCCAGATGATCGTCCACGGAGGATATGTACAACAGCCTGCAAGACTGCATGTCTCGTTGTGCTGGCAGCTCCTGCTGTAGGCTCGCAGGCTGAGTGGCGGGTGCCAGTGACTCACCATAGCCAGGACTTCACTGGGCAGGCGTTTCTCTTCTCCCTGTCACGGAACCGCGCCTGCCGTAGTGGGGCCCGGTGGTCCAGATTCAATAGGGTTGGCTGAACAGATTAAAGGTTGTTTCTTGTCGTGACGCCACCTGTGAGGGTTCCGGTGATTGGGCCTCCGGGGGATGGAATGCAGCAAAATGGGATGCTCCGCACAGGACGAGCGGGAGTCCCCAGAGCCAGGAGCTGCACAAGGTGTTGTGAGGCAGCTGCAGTACTTCTAGCATGCGGAGACGGACAGTTCTGAAAAAGGCACGGACACTGATAGTCTCTGTAACGGGTATTTTACTGTAACTAGCAAGCAGTACATGGTATACAGTTAACGGGTAACGGACCGGGTGGACTTTAGCAATGACCGGTGTTTCTCAGAGCTCCGCGGTGTTCCTCCATTCTAAGCTTGTTCTAGGTGAGTTGCCGATGTCGCCTTTGAGTGCCAAGGTCGGGTACAAGGGACTACTTAAATGGCCCTGCCGGTGTGCACGTTCTGGTGTGAGGGGTAGTCTGGGTCCTTTTGGTGGGTGCTCCGCTGGCAAGACGGCTCTGTTTGCGGCGGCGGCGGGGTACTCCTGTAGAGCGGTCCCTCCACTCCTGGTTTGCATAGCAGTGATAAACGACTACCAGCTTCGGAACCAGTGATCCGGTTGTAGATGGGCGCGGGTGTATTTTGACCCGTGGATGTTCGCCCAGAGTCTGGTTGTTAAGGCACCGGGTAATGGCGCCCAACCGGTGGTGGTGGTAGCCCAGGGGCTGCACGGAACTGTGCAGGGCCCCCTCTCCTATGTTCCTCCTGGCCACGTACTGCTCCTTCCTCCTTCTCCTACATTCTTGCAGACTCTCCTTCTGCACTAACTTCTCTAACACACTACTCCTACACTCCGCCCACCAGGACCTTATTGGCCCTCTAATATGATGTGCATGTAGGGTATGGAGCTCTGAGTTTTTAACCATGTCATTGCTTAGTCAGAGAATATTGCAGCTGCAGTCTGGGCTGCAATACACTCCTGTGACGCACTCGTTGCGAGGCGCCACACCAGGTCGGAGTTTTGCATGGAGGCTAACCGGGTATCCATGGACTGAAGATAAGCCACTATGCGGCTCCGCCTCTCCCGAAGATAAGCCAGGATAATGATGGGAGTGCTGGTGTGTCACGGTCCGCGCTGCTGTGGTATGAATAAACTCACCAAAGAGACAGCAGTTATTCCATCCTTTTATTTCCTCCTCTTTCCTACGCGTTTCAGCGCCACACCCGGCGCCTTCCTCAGGGATATTCCTGAGGAAGGCGCCGGTGTGGCGCTGAAACGCGTAGGAAAGAGGAGGAAATAAAAGGATGGAATAACTGCTGTCTCTTTGGTGAGTTTATTCATACCACAGCAGCGCGGACCGTGACACACCAGCACTCCCATCATTATCTTGGATTTAAACCACTATCCAGTGGTCGGTGGAGGTCCTGCAGCAGCTGGAACACTGATTCCAAAACGCCTTCAAACCAGTTGTGGGGATCACAACTGGACCAGGTGAGCAGCTTCATAGCACCACCACTTTACACAAGTGTCACCAGTGATAGGGCACTATTGCGCCTCTTGTCCCCCTCCCTATTTTCTTTTCACAGAAGATAAGCCAGCTCCTTTCGTGCTGAGAACGAGGTACCTGCGGGGTCCATGGCCTGATTATTCCGTCATGCTTCCGGGGAAGGCGCCCTAGAGTGGACCCACTGGGCCGTGGTACCGAGCTGGTCCTAGTTTACCCAACCCCTAAACAGGGATTGTCAGGGGCAAGCCCAGGGGGTCTAAATACCACACCTGCTAATACCAGGGGGGCGGGTCGTAAGGTTAGCTTATGCTACGCTACAGCTAAGGATTCCGGGATAATGGTGCTACCGGAGAAGAGCACAGCAAGGGTTCCAGGAAACAGAGTACAAGGAAGGCCTGACCAACAGTCAGCAAGGCCAAAGCAAACTGACTTAATAATCAGGCACCTCCCATCAGTGGAGGTGGCCTGATATACCCGAGGAAGAGCAGCTATTGGTCAAGGGGATTGTCAGGTTGGACCGTGCCGGACCCTAGAGTCACAGGGGAGGAGTGCACCTAGTGCACCGCTGATTGGTCACATGAACACGACCATTGTAATGTGCTCATGTGTGAGCCTGGTGATCAGATGACAGGAAGGGAACCCGGCGACGGCTCCGAGACACAGTACACCTGGACGCTGGATGCCAGGTCGGCAGAGTGGCAGGGGATGCCGACCCGGGAGAGGTGAGCTGGGGAGCAGTGCCAGGGGACCTAACAGTACGCCCTCCTTCACGCCCCCTCTTCCGAAGGTGAATGTTACAGTTGGAGTAGCTCCAGAATATAGAGCTAATCCCAAGCTAGCTAGCGACTTGTTGGTCTATGACTCCCAGTGTAACTGTAAGGGCTGCTTTACACACACCAACTTCTTTGACCAACTTCTGAACAGATCTCTGGTTGCAGTGAAATCATGGACACATTGTTATATTTGTACACAGCCACAAAATGGAACAATGTGTCCATGATTTCACTGCAACCAGAGACCTGTTCAGAAGTTGGTCACAAAGTTGGTGTGTGTAAAGCGGCCCTAACTCTGTGATGACAGATATTGAGTACCGGAAGGAAGAGCCAAACAAGAGCACAAAATCCTCCCATCGCCGGAAAAGAAAGAGAAACCGAGACAAAGTGCAAGTTGCTGCTTCTGAAAGTGTGAGGGAAGTCGAGGTCACATCCCGTGCTTCTGTTACCTCAGTACATCCTGTTCCAGATACGGAGAAAATCAGAAAGGAAGATGGGGTGATGTTGCCCATAGGAACCTCCGATGTATTTACAGACAACGAAAAGGACAAGGAGAAAGAACCAGCCCTGAAGATGGTAGGAGTGTGGTCTCCAGGGTCTGAACAAATAGCTGTTGGACTGTCAGCAGACCACCTCACAGAAATGTGCAGTGCCGTGATTGAGAAGGAATATGACTCCCTAGACCCTGAGAATGAAGAGAGGTTAGGCCTGAATCATTCTGAAGCTGATACCTTTGAGACCCTGTTGAGGGCTGAAAATGAGGAGGACAGTGTCCAAGAGCTGTGTGACGTGGCAGAGGACACGGGTGAAGCACTAGAGACCCCAGGATGGGCCCAAGGTGATGTTGCCGAGGCTGCCAGGGGTGCTGCTGGTGTGGCGCCCCTGCGACCAGGAGGCCACATAGGGAACTGCAGCCAGGTAAGACAGGAAGACAGTTTACCCAACACCCTCATAGACATCCCACACACCACTAGAGAGCAGCACCCAACACGGAGCCCGGGACTCTAGACGGGCAAGGGGTGATGGGATTAGAGAACAGTGGGTGGGACAGTAAGCAGGTCAGGTGATAGATGGTAGAAATAGAGAAGGGGAGGAGGAAAGAGTCAGTAGGCCAAGGTAGGCTGAGCAGAACAGACCGGAAACACACGTCCTGGAGGAGTGGGGTGTAAGGAGCGCAGAATCTGAAAAGCTAGTGTGGAGCCACAGAGAGAAAGCCCATTCGGAGCCAGCACCCCAGGAGTGTGAGGAAAGAGAGGACCAGCAGCACTGGTTCCTAGTAACACGGCTGAGACGATCAACTGTAGGTGGAGTAGCCTTTCTATGGAACCTGAGTCACGTTTAGAAGGAGCCTGATAGAGCCTAGCACAGCAGGACTATTGGAGGCTAGGCTAACAGCAGAGTGTCAGCTCTGAAGGGGACCGACGATTCACCCGGTTTCCCCAGATTAACCGACGGGGTACTCCAGCTTTACGTTAGAGTTCCTACCCCAAAGGACAGGCAGCTCAGTGGCAACTACGAGGGCCCACAAGGGGCCCGAACCACCGCCATACTGTCCAGAGACGCGCATACAGAGAGAGAGAGAGTAAAAGCCTGGAAAGGACAGAGAAGGAGTGAGGGGGTACAGAGAGGAACAACCTGGCTGCAGGGAGTAAAGGAACCCGGAGGGGAGAGTTGTACCTGTGTAAAGACTTGTACTGTGAACTGTGACTGAGCTGTTAGGCTGAACAAACTGAGAAGTAAACACGGTGAACCCTGCTTCTGACTCCCTTGCATGATTCTCTATTGCCTGCACATGATTCCCTCCAACAGGATTGCAGAGAAATCCCAGCCTGGAGAGCCACAGCCTATCAGCTCTTAACGCTGGAGAAAGGGAAGCTGCCGCAGCAGGACAGTAAGTGTATTGCATCCACTACCAGCTTACACTACACCATAGACTCTAACATCATCACTGCCCTGGGGAACCCAGTTCTACCCGCAGAGAACTATTCCATCAATAGCTGATATAACTTCATCCCCGGAGGTTCTGCAGCAGCGGTGGTCCCACTATTGACCACAAGCCGTGGGTGGCGTCACAATAAACTATGTAATCCCCTGTAAATATTCCCCTTTTACTTGCCAGGGCCTGGGACACGGTCCGGACCAGGACCTCCGTGACATCCCCCAGTAGCAAACGCGGTCCGGTACCGAGTACCCCGTCCCAGTGGGCTTGACAAACTTGGCATCACGAACAGTATGCACCCGGTCCAAAAGAATTGGACCCCGTGTGCCTAACTAACATGTTCTGAACTTTTCCCGCCAAATCTGGGCTTAATGGCGGCCATGGAGGCTTGAGACCATGTGCAGAGGAGGTGTGCCCAGACCCCGCATCGTGGGCCAGCCCAGTCCAAGGCGCGAAAAAAAGGACCCGCCCTAGCTCCCATTAACTCCGGGGGAGCCAGCCATCAATCCTAAAGTAGAGCCTCCGCCCCTAAGACCACCTACCAATGAGAAGCTGGCGGGAGCCGAAGAGGAAATCGTCATCAGGAAGAGGCTGGACAAAGAATCGGAAGAGAAGCAGTCGCCATCAGAGTACACGAGGACGGAAATGGTAGACGCCGAAAAGAGTGCTGCAATCGGAAGATGTACAGTGATCCCGGAGGGCCCACGGAGCGAACCGGTGGAGGAATTCGGCCAGGGAAAGAGCTCTAGTGACCGAGGCGGCATGGCGGAAAGCGGCAGAGAGCATCCGGAGATCCGAGACACCCGGCGAGGTGTGTTGCGACTGCTGCCGCTGCAGACAACCCGTGTTCATACAGAACAACGTACCCAGATTCACGTTGATGTACTGCAGACTTTCCAGACCTCATCCACGCAACCCGGTTGGGTTGGCGTTTCAAATAATACCGCACCGCGACCCTGGTTGATGTATCAGTGCCTGAGGCCGCACCCTGCCTTGCCGTAGAAAGAGATTGACCTGCTCGGAGCCTTGCCAGAAGGATGCCTGCCGTTACCGGAGCCCCTGATCCCAGCACCTGCGACATCTGAGGACTTAGAGATGTATCCCAGACGGCGATCACCGCAAAAATTACCCTGGAAGAAGGAATGAAGACCCCGATCCTGAAAGAAGACTTGTAAGTGTGAATGCGATGTAACCCTTACTGCTCCCATTCCAATCCTGAATGAATGTTAGCTTTTCCCTTGTCTGTCTTACATGATTTATAGACATTTGATACCACGGACAATGTTCTCGTATAAACTTTATCTTGTAAATAGTTGAGCACCTTGTGTGCTCCCCCTTGGTTTTAAAACCATTTTTGCACTTGAATGACTGTGCATTGAACTTTGACTTGAACTGTAGAGGGCTTGTGTGCAGTATTGAAGAACTCAAGAACTGTTTGCATTTCTGAACTTTGAGACTTTTTAAACTCTTTTTAAACCTTTGCACTTTTTGAATTTTTGAGAAGAAAACAACTTTTATACTTTTGCTACAAAGTAACGCCTTTTATGTGTTTTAGAATGTTTTATAGCAGTAGACCCGGCAAAGGTCTAGAAGGGTGGTGAAGCCAATACACCCGTGCACTATGTATGCACTATGAGGCACAGAGAGAGAGAGAGTAAAAGCCTGGAAAGGACAGAGAAGGAGTGAGGGGGCACAGAGAGGAACAACCTGGCTGCAGGGAGTAAAGGAACCCGGAGGGGAGAGTTGTACCCGTGTAAAGACTTGTACTGTGAACTGTGACTGAGCTGTTATGCTGAACAAACTGAGAAGTAAACACGGTGAACCCTGCTTTTGACTTCCATGCATGATTCTCTATTGCATGCACATGATTCCCTCCAACAGGATTGCAGAGAAATCCCAGCCTGGAGAGCCACAGCCTGTCAGCTCTGAACGCTGGAGAAAGGAAAGCTGCAGCAGCAGGACAGTAAGTGTATTGCATCCACTACCAGCTTACACTACACCATAGACTCTAACATCATTACTGCCCCGGGGAACCCAGTTCTACCCACGGAGAACTATTCCATCAATAGCTGCTATAACTTCAGGTTCTGCAGCAGCGGTGGTCCCACTATTGACCACAAGCCGTGGCTGGCGTCATGACAAACTATATAATCCCCTGTAAATATTCCCCTTTTACTTGCCAGGGCCCGGGACACGGTCCGGACCAAGACCTCCGTGACATCCCCCAGTAGCAAACCCGGTCCGGTACCAAGTAGCCCGTCCCAGTGGACTCGACACTGGAACCCAAGAGGGGGTTGTGAATGTAGAAGTGGAAGAAGCCACTAGAAAAGTGAGGCATGAAGTGAGTACACCCTCAGGTAGTGTAAGCTCTGCTGGTTCGAGGGATGTGAGATCCAAGATAAGGGAGCTCATGGAGATGCTCCAAAAACACATGAAGCAAGAGAAGCTGTAGAGACAGGCTGTCAAGAATCGAGTGGATGCTTTGGAGACGGAGAGGTCTCCGAGAATTCTGCTAGAAGGGGAGCATTTGAAGCAGGAAGAGCTTTGGAGACAAGCTGCTGAGAGGCGAGTAGCTGAGCTAGAGGACCAAGTCTCTGAGATCAAAGATCGCTTGGCCACATGCCAGACAAGGAACGAAGCCACCTTGGAGGAGGTAGAGCGGTCCATGTTCCACCCGGGCGAACGCACCGAAGAAAGCAAAAGTCTGTTGGCTCTAACGTCTAAGCCGGGTGATCATGTGGGGACAAGCAGTAAGACAAAATCGTCTCTCTGTAAGATCCTCGTGGAGCTACCAGAAGACATAAGAGAGGAATGCATTAGAGAGGCAGTATATGAAGACTTCAAGAAGGCCGTGGGAGCCTGTAAGGTGGACTTGACCCCAGAAGCTAAACAGCTGGTGGTCCTGTCCACAATGGAAGTCACGGTGAAGAGTGTGGCTATCCTAAGTGACATGCACTAGCAATGTCTTTGCACGCAGCGAACTGTGCAGTTGAAAACTAAAGAAGCCGTCAAAGTGCTGCAGCTTGCGAGGAAAGCCCAAAGTCTGCAGGAAGACGTTATCCAGGTGCAGTACACTCTAGTAAAAAAAACTTATTGAGAGACAAGGTCAAGCCATGCAAAACATGGTAAAGAAGTCTGGGGTGAGGACAGTTAGCTGTCCACGTGATCACTGGGACTGGATACCTGATGCAGGTGGTATGGTGCCATTCTCTGCTATAGGGTCGGAAGAAACTCTTGGATACTTATGGATGCTGATAGAATACTGGGTGACCCACCTGCAAGAAGTGGAATGGCTGAATCTCGCAAGATGGAATGCTTAGAGAGAGCAACATATGAGTAGCAGAAAGCAACAGTTGTCTGGGAATAGTTGGACCCGACAATGATGGGGTCCTCCTATTAGTGGGTTGGCCACGGCAGAAATTAGAGCCGGAAGACATAAGTGGTGTAATGGCTCTCCAGTGGACACAGACGATGATGAAAGTCGCCAACGGAGGGATCCCCATAGACGTCTTGAGGATAGTGGGTGTAGTTGGGTAGGAGGTTGTGAATTCTCCAGTAATTCAAGTATGAGAGGCCCACTCAAATGACCTAGTAGGATACGTGACAGGACTGCATCATGGTACCTTCACATGCCACAATCTCGCCTGGGAATCCTAAAGGCGATATGTCGCCCCGGAGCAATCGCCGTGAAATTGCCTCACAGTTGTGGCATGTGATTGGGGAATTTTGCGGCGATAAATCGCCTCTCGCCTGTCACCTGATTCCTGAGCACTGCTCTGAAATCAGCCTCAATCATGAAGGCGATATTTACGGGTTGTGGCGTGTGATAAGGCGATAGTGATGGAATCAGCGTCGCCTATGATTTCCCATAGGCGTACCACAGCGTGCAGTAGTCCGTGCCCAGTCTGCGATGATTGGTGGTGGCTACTCTGTTCCCATTGGCTGTCAGTTCACAGGGCCATATTTGAAGAGCTGTCCATTCAGCAACACACACATCTTCAATGGCGTCATGTATTAGCCAGCCTTTCAGAGCAGGCTAACCAATTGTAACGCTGTTGCGTTGTCCAATGAGCGCGTATGGGGCTCTGTATAAACCACTGTGGCACGCCTATCTCCTCACAGCGCTGACCATGTACGCCCATATTGCCTTTGGAATTGCAGCGTGTGACCAGCGATGGAATTCGGATTGGTTCCGCTGTGGGTGAGGCGATTTCCGGGGCGACACATCGCCTTTATTTCAGGGCGAGATTGCGGCGTGTAATATCGCCATCGGCGATCTGAGGCGAGCATGAAAATTGCAGCGTGTAAAGGTACCATCAGACGTGACCTTAGGTTCGGAAGCAAATGACTCTACTTACGATAAGGACCACTGGAGGCGGGGAAGGTCTGACAAAAGGATGACTCAGACAAGTGACATGGTGATGTCTGATGGAGAGTTCCACACAAGAAAACAGTCAGTGGTGCTGACGGGTTGTGGATCCCTGACGGAGGGGCTACAGTTGATGACTCCTGGAGCTAAAAAGCACAGAGGTCCAGTGCTGGGACCCTGTATAACCTGTGGGTTGTGATGCACCTGTGCATCATATGTTCAATACTGCGGGCTTAAACAAGAGGTGGGGGATATGTGGTGCAGCAGCTAGCTTCCTTGAAAATATCTATGTGGGGGCTGGTACTTCAGTATGCTTCAGCAAGGCATTATGCTGGGATTTGAGCCACCACAGGTGCAGATTATGCCTTATATTTGCTGGATTCCAGGTTTAAAAAGCCATGGAGTGTCTGTCAAACCTGGATCCCCCTGTGGGTGTGACACATCAGACATAAGCAGACTCCTCCAGGTCATATGGGCTGTTAGGTCAGGAAAGGTCCTGCACCACCGCATGTAGAGGAGTCTTGCAATCAGAAGGAGTGTTTTCCCAGGGTCCACAATAGGAGAGGGGGCCTTAGGGAGCCTGGATCACCCTGGACTCAGGGAGCTTGAACCTGGTCTGAGCCCGACCAGGCAAGAATCTGTGATCCTGCAGAGGAGGATTCCTCCCCAACATAGACTAAGGACAGTGATCACTATTATGGATTGACTAAGGTCATTGATCACTATAACGGACTAACCAGAACATGTGAGTGTCTTCCCAACTGTTGGGACAGTTGACATGATATGCTGTTTCCATCCATGTATGCACTATGTACCATATGTGGTTTATGAGGCTTGTTAATAGACCGTTGGACTTTATGTCACTTTAAAGATACTCCTGGTTGTGTCAATTCCACTGCCAAGCAAGTACTGCATAGTCCGGTGTGCGCTACCTCACATTACATAATCCTGAAGTCATGTCTGTCTTCGACTTCCATTGCCATGTCATCCTATCAAGAACCCTCAGCCATATTTGCACACGCAAGCGGTACAGGTCCCATGCACAATACCACTAGAAATGCCACCGTGAATGAAAATGTCAACTGTTACCTGCCTGTTACCCGCCATCACATAACCTGCCTCTCTCACCGCGTGATGACTTCGCTTGACATCACCATCACACACAACGCTGAATGACCAACTGCACTTGTGCCATTAGTCAGACAATTACAGGACACCAGTGCTCACTACACAGGGGGAAAGAGAGAAACAGCACAGGGGGGAGACAAAGCACAGGGGGAAAAGCCAGCATATGGGGATGGGAGAGTGAACAGTGGGAAAGACAGCACAAGGGAAGAAAGAGCGCACATGGGGAGAGACAGCCCAAAGAGAGAGAGCGGACAGAAGGAGAGACAATGCATATGGGGAAAAGAGTGCACAAGGGGAAGTGCCCTCAGCCATATTTGCACACGCAAGTGGTACGGGCCCCATGCACAATACCACGAGAAGTACCACCGTGAATGAAAATGTCAACACCCTCAACCTATGCCCGGAACCTGCCATCGCAAAACCTGCCACTCACACCGCATGAAAACTTGCTTGACATCACCATCACACGCACCGTTGAATGACCAACTGCACTTGTGCAGTTAGTCAGACCATTACAGTACACCAGTGCTCACCGCACAGGGGAAAGACAGAGACAGCACAGGGGGAGACAAAGCACAGGGGGAAGTGAGAGACAGCACAGGGGGAGGCAAAGCACAGATGGTGCGAGAGCATACAAGGGGAGAGACAGCAGAGGGGGCAGCCAGCACACAGGGATGTGAGCGTTGCACAGGGGGAGAGACAGCACAAGGGAAGAAAGAGTACACAGGGGAGATACAGCACAAAGAGAGAGAGAGCGGACAGAAGGAGAGTCAATGCATAAGGCAAAAGACAGCACAAAGAGAGGAGCAGACAGGGGGAAAGACAGCACATAAGGGAAAGAGACAGTGCATGGTAGGAAGAGACAGTTTACAGGGCAAAGATAAAACGCACAGCGGGAAGAAACAGCGCACAGGGGGAGATACAGCACAAAGAGAGAGAGTGGACAGAAGGAGAGTCAATGCATAAGGGGAAAAGAGAGTGCACAAGGGGAAGAGACAGTGCACAGGTAGTAGAAACATCACACAGCGGGGCAGAGATAGCGCACAGGGGGTCAGGGAAACCACACAGGGAGCACAGAAAACACACAGGGGGGCAGAGACAGCACAAAGCGGGAGAGAGAGCACATAGCAGGAAAAGAGAGTTCACAGGGGGACAAAAAATGCATGGGAAGAGACAAAGCACGGGGTGAGAGAATATAACAGAGGGGGAAGAGACAGCAGAGGGGGACACAAAGCACAGGGGCAGAGTAGAACAGCACAGGGGGTCAGGGAGTGCACAGTGAATGAGACAAAGTACAGGGGGAGAGAGAGACAGCACATGGGGAAGAGACAGCACAGGGGAGAAAGTGCAAAAGGATAAGAAAGAGTGCACATGGGGAAGAGAAAATGCACAGGGGCAAAAGACAGCACAAAGAGAGAGAGCAGACAGGGGGAGAGACAGCACATAAGGGAAAGAGACAGTGCATGGTAGGAAGAGACAGCGCACAGGGCAAAGATAAAACGCACAGCGGGAAGAAACAGCGCACAGAGAGTAGAGACAGCACACACTGGCAGAGAAGCACACTCGTGTGCAGAGAGAGCAAATATGGTGGAGAGCACACATTCGGCAAGTTACTGCTTGAATGCATTTTATCTAATTATGCAAATTGTCACTTCAGTGAGGAAGTGAGAAACTATAATGCCACCCAATAAGGGGAGCAATCCTTGAAGTCATAGTCGACTTTCTGACAAGCCTTTTAATATGATTTAGGATTTGTGCCAGATCAGAACCCCAAACTGCAGACGCTGCGTTTCGTGGTGATTGCCCCTCATCAGTGCAGTGTGTGGGAATTCTGATCTGGCTGTATGAGAGGCTAAGATGAGGTCTGGGGAACTAGCTTTCTACCTTATGGAGAGGAGTCTGCCTGCCGCCATAAGGTGAGAGATAAGCTGATAAGGAGTCTTATAGCCGCAATGCTCCTTGTATCTTATTAGGAATTTAAAACTCAACATTCAACAAGGCGAACTACCAGTTTGAATGTCCCTACGATGTCACGGGGGGAACTTATATCCAACCTTCATTATAATTATCTACTGTATATCTAATGAACATTCCTGCTGTAATACACTCAAGGGGAGTCTCGGGGACTCCAAACGTATCTCCCAAATCTTATACACTGTGTGAGAATTATTAGGCAAGTTGTATTGTAGAGGATTATTTTTATTATTGATCAACAACTATGTTCTCAATCAACCCAAAAGACTCAAATATCAAAGCTTAATATTTTTAGAAGTTGGAGTGGTTTTTTTTTTAGATTTAGCTATCTAAGGCTGGGGTCACACACACAGATATTTGTGCAGATATTGTTCACAGATCTCTGGTTGCAGTGAAATCATGGACACATGGTTACATTTTGTGGCTGTGTACAAATGGAGCAATGTGTCCATGATTTCACTGCAACCAGAGATCTGTGAATTATATCTGCCCAGATATCTGTGTGTGTGACCCCAGCATTAGGAGGATATCTGTTTGTGCAGGTAACTATTAGGGCCACTTTACACACACCAACTTATCTGTCCAACTTCTGACCAACTTGCTGGCTGCAGTGAAATCATGGACACATTGTTCCATTGTACATAGTCACAAAATGGAGCAATGTGTCCATGATTTCACTGCAACCAGTAAGTTGTTCAGAAGTTGGACAGATAAGTTGGTGTGTGTAAAGTGGCCCTTACTGTGCAGAATTATTAGGTAACTTAATGAAAACCTAATATATCCCATCTCACTTGTTTATTTTCACCAGGTAAACCAATATAACTGCAGAAAATATAGAAATAAACATTTCTGACATGCAAAAACAAAACCCAAAAACATTAGTGACCAACATTGCCACCTTTCTTTATGATGACACAACCTTTATCCCTAAAACATTTCACCCGCATTTTTAGTGACTCCGCAGGGCCACGAAGCAGTGTCTCAGCCCCCGTGCATCCACCAAGAGAAACCGAACCAGCCCAGTACCAAGTACTCCACGGCCCTGGGGGCGAGTCTACTCCAGCACATTTCTTATCTGCAGGAACTGTGCAGCATATTAAATTCCATCTATAGTTGAGTAAAACATTTTTGGACTTTATTTTGAAATAATTGAGATATCACATTTAATCCTCTATTCTCCCATAGTCTTCTGCACTGCAGTTTCTACAGTTGTGGTAGTTTTTCATTTTACCATATGGGGTAATGTTCTGTCCATCCTGAAATTCCCAACATCTTTTTTCCTCTGTCCCACACCTTGTTTGTCATTGAGAGCGTTGGATGCATTGAGCTTCTTTTTCCCTGTTATCCTGCTTCTAAGTAGTTCGCCAGAACATTCCATCTTGTTTTGTGCCGTCCTTATCATTTTGCCCCCTGCATCAAATCCCTCCTTTTTCCCCCATTCTCCAAAGTGCTACATTGAGACTGCTACATAGTATAGCCACAGATTGGGCACCACAAGTCCCCCATTTCCCTCATCCGTCTGCAACACCTCAAGTCTCATCCTAGCCTGTTGCTTT
Organism: Allobates femoralis; assembly: GCA_033576535.1. Lineage (NCBI taxonomy): Eukaryota > Metazoa > Chordata > Amphibia > Anura > Aromobatidae > Allobates > Allobates femoralis. Next base: position 495,869,158 of record JARQOC010000004.1, read on the forward strand.
TTCCAGATCAACTCTTAACATTGCATTGAAAATTGAAAAAATGCATATTGATCCAGATTGGGGCGTTATGAAATGCAGAAGCTTGGGCATCAGTAATATTTTACCCAGTTTGTCCCACCTGACTGTCAGAGGGAAGTGGCATTATGTGTTTATTTTGGTTCTCAGTTGGACCAGCAAAGGATCCAGGTTAAGGGTTTGGTATTCCAACGGTCTAGCGCTCACCATTATGCCCAGATATTTAAATTTTTCCACAATGGGGACTTGTAATTGAAGGGCATTAAAGTTCGGGGGATGTGAGTCTACAGGCATCAATGCAGATTTTCTCCAATTTACTTGCAATGCAGATCACTCACCGAATTCTTTAATGATGTTCATCGTCATCACCACCAATAACTGCATCTCCCTTACCGGGAGAATAATAAGTCATCTGTTATGTCCTCTGGTACCACTCCCCAGCTCACCTCTCCCGGGTCGGCATCCTCTGCCCCTCTGCCGACCGGGCATCCGGCGTCCAGGCGTACAGTGTCCCGGAGCCGTCGCCGGGTTCCCTTCCTGTCAGCTGACCACCGGGCTCACACATGAGCACATTACAATGGTCGTGTTCATGTGACCAATCAGCGGTGCACTAGGTGCACTCCTCCCCTGTGACTCTAGGGTCCGGCACGGTCCAACCTGACACTCCCCTTGACCAAAAGCTGCTCTTCCTCTGGTATATCAGGCCACCTCCACTGATGGGAGGTGCCTGATTATTAAGTTAGTTTGCTTCTGCCTTGCTGACTGTTGGTCAGGCCTTCCTTGTACCCTGTAACCTGGAACCCTAGCTGTGCTCTTCCCTGGTAGCACCATTCCTGCTTGCTTAGCCTTGTACTGTTACCCGGAATCCTTAGCTGTGCCATAGTATAGGCTAACCTTATGATCCCCCCCTGGTACCAGCTGCTGTGGTACTTAGATCCCCTGGGCTTGCCAATGACAATCCCTGTATAGGGGTTGGGTAAACTAGAATCAGCTCACCCAGGGGAGTTTGGTACAATGGCCCACTCTAGGGCGCCTTCCCTCGGAAGCGTGACAGAATAATCAGGCCATGGACCCCGCTGGTACCTCGTTCTCAGCGCAAAAGGAGCTGGCTTATATTCGGGAGAGTCGGAGCCGTATAGCGGCTTGTCTTCAGTCCATGGATAACCGGTTAGCCTCCCTGCAAACCTCCGACCCGACATCTGCCACTGTGGCACCCCTGCGGGGGATTGCCACAGGATCCACCGGTGCAAGGAGGGAATTACACTTTGGTTCGCACAGTACACCACACATTCCACCCCAGACCTGGAGGGGGAGCTCTACTGGCTGCCTTAAGCCAGTTCCCCTTTAAAACATTCAGGCCTGAGGGAAGGAGCTAGACAGTCCCAAGAGTCAGTCCCAAGAGTGAGTCCCAGGAGAGAGTTGAAGGAGCGAGGAGCTGGTCGCTGGGAAGGATCCAGGCCCAGGACCAGGGACCACTGACCGCTCTGTTGCATCCTAGGGAAAGGGTCGGAGGCCAGTGGAGAGCAGGGAATCAAGAAAGAGAACCAGTTAAGGACTCCTGATAGTACACCCGGAAACCAAAATCCGACGCTGCCAGCATTTATTGTAACAGCAAAAGCCTTGAAGAACCAGGAGGAGTTAACCCCGAAGCAAGTCAAGTAAGAAATACTCAAACTGACCAAGTACAGGGCCAGGGGCCATAGGAGAAACAAGGACCCTGCAGAAGGACCTCATTATCAGTTTAAACCAAAGCCCTGAGAGGGAGAAGGCGGAAGTCCCAAGTTGCACTGGGGACCTAGTTATTTCTCTGGACTGTACCTGTTACACTGTCATCAGTAATGGTACCTTTACACGCCGCTACAACAGGGTGGAAACAACCGGGTTTATGAGACAAATGTATCTTGCACCGTCAAATCAACCCGAGGTAGCGGCGTGTAAAGTAGGTTGTTGCCACCCGTCACTTGCGGCACCTGTTTCAGAGCAGTGCTCTAAAACAGGTTGATTTCAACCCGATGGTAACGGCGTCTAAATACGGTAGGGTAAGGTTTTTTCGCCACCTAGATAAGTCCCCGGGGCGTGACACAGCCTCCGGGAAACCACCCCCCTTCAGCAATCATTGGTGGAAGCTCCTGCGTTGCGATTGGTTGTCGCTGCATAGGGCGGCATATTTCATGAGCTGACCAGTCACACTACGCAATTGCTCGAGCGTCATGTATTAGTCAGTCTCCTGCGCTGGCTGGCCAATCATGATGCTATTGCTTTGTCCTATCAGCGTACGAACGTCTCGTAATCCACAATTCTGGCACGCCTATGTGTTGTCCCTGGTGCACCAGGACCTCCCATATTACCTTCTGTTACGGCGTGTAAATGAGGTAAGGTGCTCTACAGAAGGTAACTTCAGGCACCCGGCGGTGCATCCAGAGGTAGATTAAACCTTCTGTAGAGCACCTTGTAGCGGCATGTAAAGGCGGTATCGGGTACCGTTTGTAACCGTTGGTGCGTGCTCGTGCATGTGAAACACCCGGTTGTTTCCACCCTGTTATAGCGGCGTGTAAAGGTACCTTTAAAGGTACCGAAACAATGATCACTGTGTGTGTGTATGCCTACTTAACCGCCGCAATTCACCGCCCTGTCTGCAAAGACGCAACTACTACTCCCTTCATCCATCCTCGCTGCCCTAAGGAAAAGCTCCACATGTATGGAGCTGTACCACAATCTGCTGCACCCACCATCACCTCAGCGGCCGGCTGCAGCGCTGGTATACCCGTTACCAGGTACCATAGGTGGCATCATGTTACCAATTCCCTTATTCTCCCCCCCACCATTCCCGCCATTGAGGGTCCAGGGCACGGGACCGGGGATCGACCAGCCATGATTCCCCATCGAAGCTGCCATCAGCCCCGGTACCAGAGTACCCCCAACCTTGACGACTGCCTTACCACCCAGCCTACGAGCCTACAGCAGGAGCTGGCAGCACAACGAGACATACAGTCTTGCAGGCTGTCATATATATATCCTCCGTGGACGATCATCTGGACTCCGTACAGTCTGCAACAACGGCCTCAGCTCAGGTCGCATCCTATGGCCGGTCCCTGGGTGGCATCCCGGACCCTACCCCTCGCTTCGGTAGACCACCTAGATACAGCGGAAACCCCAATATGTGCCGCGGCTTCCTCAACCAGTGTCGCTTACACTTTGAACTACTGCCACAGCAGTACCCCACCGATCGGGCTCTGGCATGGGTTAACCCTCTATGGGAGAGAGATGACCCAGCAGTCTCTCACTTGTCAACCTTTCTGGAGACATTCCGGAGGGTCTTCGATTAACCCGTTCGGGTCGCATCTGTTACGGAGTCACTCTTCAACCTCTGTCAAGGGACGCTCACCATTGGGCAATATGCCATTAGTTTCCGCATCCTCTCCTCCGAGGTGAGATGGAACAATGAAGCGCTGATCGGAGCTTCCTGGCATGGCCTGTCTGGCAGGATAAAGGACGGACTCGCGGGACAGGATATCCCAGATGAGCTGGAAGACTTGATCTCACTAGCCACTCGCATCGACTTGCGTTTCCAAGAGCGCTCCCGTGAAACTGCCAAGTAAAGGAGATCCATCTGGTGCCGATATTGTCCTGAAATACCAGGAGAAGTCCTCCGCCTAGGTCATGTAAGAGAGATCGTCCTAGGCGAGAGCGATGCCTCTCAATCCCTCACCCTGCCTGTGCAGGTGATACGTCAGTAGAGATGCTTTTCTGAGCTGGCCTACGTGGATTCTGGGGCAGCAGGAAATTTCATTCAGCAAGAGGCGGTGACTCGACTTCGAATCTATGTAATACCTCTGGTGACGTCTCGAGTGATTGCATCGGTGGATGGCAGACCGCTGTATGAGATCGTCACCAATGTGACAGAGGAGGTGGAGGTGCAGATCAGGGCTCTACACGTGAAAAGATTGCCTTCTATGTCATGCCTGGTCTCTCACATGCCCTGCTCCTCGGTCTTCCCTGGCTTCGGGTTCATGAACCTGTCCTAGACTGGTGCTCAGGGGCCGTGTTGCGGTGCAGTCCTCTCTGCCATGAGAGATGCCTGATGTCTGTTCTGCCACCCGGTTCCCCGCAACCAGCTTCTGTTCTTCCTGGTTTACCAACTGCCTATTGGAAGTACGCGGATGTCTTCAACAAAACGGAGGCAGAGATCTTCCCGCCTCATCGGCCGTATTATTGCCCTATTGATCTGGTTCCTGGTGCTACTCCACCCAAGGGACGAATCTACCCATTGTCTCCAGCCGAGTCACAAGTCATGTCTGAGTACATCACGGACAGCTTGGATAGGGGCTTCATTCAAAAATCCACGTCCCCTGCTGGCGCTGGGTTTTTCTTTGTGAAGAAGAAGGAGGGCACCCTTTGACCCTGCATAGATTACAGAGGCTTGAATGCCATCACCGTCAAGAACAAATACCCCCTGCTGCTGATTCCAGAGCTCTTTGACAGGTTCAAAGGGGCTCGCATCTTCATGAAATTAGACCTCGGAGGCGCATACAACCTGTTTCGCATATGTGCCAGAGACGAATGGAAGACGGTTTTCAACACCAGGGACGGCCATTATGAGTATTTGCTCATGCCATACAGGCTGTGTAACGCTCCCACAGTGTTTCAGGAGTTTGTCAATTACATCTTTCGTGATCTGTTGTACACGTGTGTGGTGGTATATCTGGACGATATCCTCATCTTCTCCCCGGATTTGTCCTCTCATAGACTGGACGTGCAGCAAGTCTTCCTGCAACTGAGGAGGAATCGGTTGTATGCCAAGATGGAGAAATGTGTCTTTGAGCAGACCTCTTTGCCCTTTCTCGGATACATCATCTCTGACTCCGGATTACAGATGGATCCTGAGAAGCTCTCTGCCGTGCTGAAGTGGCCCTGTCCTGTGGGGACTAAGGCTAATGAGCGGTTCCTTGGTTTTGCAAATTATTACCGGCAATTCACTCCCCATTTCTCGTCCTTGATCAAGCCCATCACAGCTCTCACCTGTAAGGGAGCAAAAGCCTGCGACTGGACCCCAGAGGCTGAGAACGCCTTTTCCACCTTAAAGTGCTCCTTCTCTGAGGCTCCTGCCTTGCACCGACCAGAGGTGAACAAGACAGTTCATTGTAGAGGTAGATGCCTCCTCCATAGGAGCAGGGGCTGTCCTCTCCCAGAAATCCTCTTCAGGTCGGTTAGTCACCTGCATGTTTTTCTCCAAAGCATTTACCTCATCGGAGCGCAACTACTCTATTGGGGATCGTGAATTGCTGGCCATCAAATTGGCATTGGAGGAGTGGCAACACCTCCTCAAGGGTGCCGTACATCCATTCATTATCTTCACAGACAACAAGAACCTGGCTTATCTCCAGTCCGCCCAGAGGCTCAACCCCTGGCAGTTTTAGTGGTCCCTGTTCTTTGCCCGTTTCAATTTTGAACTCCTCCCCTGTGACTCTAGGGGCCGGCACGGTCCAACCTGACACTCCCCTTGACCAATAGCTGCTCTTCCTCTGGTATATCAGTCCACCTCCACTGATGGGAGGTGCCTGATTATTAACTTAGTTTGCTTCTGCCTTACTAACTGTTGGTCAGGCCTTCCTTGTACCCTGTTACCTGGAACCCTAGCTGTGCTCTTCCCCGGTAGCACCATTCCTGCTCGCTTAGCCTTGTACCGTTACCCGGAATCCTTAGCTGTGCCATAGTATAGGCTAACCTTACGAGCCGCCCCCCTGGTACTAGCTGCTGTGGTACTTAGACCCCCTGGGCTTGCCCCTGACAATCCCTGTATAGGGGTTGGGTAAACTAGGATCAGCTCACGCAGGGGAGTTCGGTACCACGGCCCAGTGGGTCCACTCTAGGGCACCTTCCCCCGGAAGCGTGACATCATCTGCATGCAAGGAAACCTTAGGTTCTTAGTAAAACCTCTAGTGGCTCCATCACTATAGCAAACAGGAAAGGGGAGAGAGGACAGCCCTGTCTCTGGTGCCTCAAGACTGCTCAGAGACATCCAAGGTGCAATTGTTTATCCGAATTTCTGCCCTCGGTGCAGTGTATAGGAGTCTGACCCAGTTGATGAATCTGGGACCAAGCCCCATCTTTATAATACTTTCCATAGAAACTTCCACTCCACACTGTTGAAGACATTTGCTGCATCTAATGACAGGACTGCCCTCCACTCACACTCTCCAGAACTGAGCTGCATTCCTAGGAACAATCGCCAAATATTTATAGACATTTACGTGTGTGGGATAAAGCCAGTCTGGTCCTTGTGAATTATTGATGTTATTTGACCCACCCTCGTAGGGTACCCGGTTCTGGGCGTTGATTTACTGAGGATGTCACGGGGCCTATTGCCTGGGCCCGTGGCCCTGGTGGTCGCTGAAAAAGGGGAAAAATAAAAATAAAAATTGTTTGTGATGCCACCTACGGTTCCCGGTAATTATACCAGCGCTGCGGGACTGACCTCCGGGGTGATGGTGGAGCAGCAAGATGGTTACGCTCCCCGTAGGTGGAGCGGGATCCTTGGGGCAGTTTTGGTGTAAGGGGATGGCAGTTCTCTACACAGCCTTGTCTCTTGTGCTGCAGAGGAATGCGGCTTATCAGGTGGAGATATTACAGGACAGCCTATGATGGGAGCAGGATCAGGGGTCACATAAACAGGCATCACAAAGTATTCACTGATCTCAGGGAGACCAGTCAAGGAAAACACTGCGGGCAGCCGGCTAAAGTGCTCAAACACAGTGAAATCCATGATGCATTGCGCCATGGGAATTTGAATATGCAAATGGAGTCCGTGGAGCCTCCGTTTGAGACTCTTAATCGAGGCTCCACGGACTCCATTTGCATACATAAACAGGCACACTCACACAAGGTTGTTGTTTCCGCACCTGTACTGATGTTGTAGTTCAAGGTTACGCCCAGGGTACAGTCCAGGTGGTCAGGTAGCAGTTCAAGATTTCCACACCTGATGAGTTATGAGGCCTCCTTGTTACTGTGTGTGTGTTGTAGTCCTGGCCTGTCTAAATCCTGGCCCTGATGTCTCCTAGTCTCTCACTTGTATAGCAGGCGATGAGAGCCCTGCGGATGGGCACTGCTGAATCCACTGCGGCCCCTGGCTCTGCTGGTGGCTGTGCTACAAGTGCTGCACCTGGAGACTGAAGTCTCCCTTGCCCTCCTTCTCTGCTGGGCTGACCGGACCCGTGCAGACTCGGACTCAGGTGTCCGGGTTGCCTCTTTCTCTCCTTTTGGGATGAACCTGACTGGTCCCTCTTCCCTCTCTGGTGTGCCTTGCCTCCAACCCTCACTCTTAGGTCCCTCACACTGGCTAGGCTTCCCTCTGACATGGGCCTAGCATGGCTCAGTTCACCAGGTGTCTTCACAGTCCTCTCTCTGGAGCTGCACTGCACAACTCCTCCCCCAGGCCTGAATTTATAGAAGACCTTGCCTGTAGTCGGCAAGTAGAGCTCCCCCTTCAGGTCTGGGGTGGAAGGTTTTGCATGTGTACGTTTACCTGATGTGGAAATCCCTCCATGCTCCAGGTGTTCCTGTGGTACCGAACCGTAGGGGTGAGACATATTACTTTGGATAATGTATTGGCCAGCACATATGCAATTAATTTGACATCAGTTGTTAACAATGAAATGGGCCGGTATAAATCCGATAGCATCGGATCCTTTCCTGGCTTCAGTGTTAGCACAATGATTGACTCACTCATAAAAGCAGGTAAAATTCTGTGCTTTTCAATTTCTTTGATTACCCACAATAGTTTAGGTAGTATGAAAGAAGAAGCATGCATTTTATAGAATTCCCCCGGTATGCTGTCTGCTCCCAGAGCTTAATCATTTTGCATCTGGCCCAATGCGTCCTCCAGTTCTATATCCCTATTCAACAGCTCTCTCTCCCCCTCTGTCAACGTGGGGAAGGGCATTTCCACCAGATATCTATTCAGCTGCTTCTTCTTCCTGAAGTACTGCTGTGGAGGAGTACAGCCTAGTGTAATACTCACATAATTCTCCAACTATTCCCTCATTGTCCTGCACCACCTTCCCTGATTTTGTTCTCAGGCCACTGATGTATGATAAATCCAAAGAACGGTGTTTTTGGATCCACACAAGCCATGAGTTGAAAAGGACTGCAAAGGATCAAGGAGTAATGGTGCTTTATTCAACGCGTTTCAGAGCATGTCCTCGATCCTTCATCAGGAATGCAAGCATGGACATGGTTGCATTCCTGATGAAGGAGTGAGGACACGCTCTGAAACATGTTGAATAAAGCACCATTACTCCTTGATCCTTTGTGGTCCTTTTCAATGTACGGTTTGCACGTATCGAAAAACACCGTTCTTTGGATTTATATTGATCACCACAGTGAAAACGTGGTGTGGATCCTGCGGCAGTTTTACTATACACATATACTGGTTGTGGGTCTCACAACTAGATCAGGTAAGCAGTTACATTTGCAGCCTTTTTCACATTGTTAAGACTAGGTTCACACTGTGCATTTTTTGCGTTTTTTCTGCAGTTGTGCTTTTTTATGTGGTTTCGCGGCAAAAAGCGCAATTGCTTTCACACATTGCGCTTCTGTGCGCTTTTTTCCGCACGCTTTTCCCGAGCCCATTTTAACTTGTGGGCAATGGGAAAAGCGTGCAGAAAAGCACAAAAAGAATTCACATGTCTATTCTTTTTACGCACATGCTTTTGCAGAGAAACGGCGTGTGCAAAAAAATACACAAAAGCGCAACATGTGAACGCAATTCAGCAAAACCCATAGGCTTTGCTGGACTACGTTACCATAATTGCGTTTCAATGCATTTAAGCACACGTAAAAAAGCGCCGCGTAAATGCAGGAAAACGCAGTAACATGCTGCAAATACGCAGCGTATGAACGTAGCCTAAAAGAGGATAAGACCTTATTGTGCTTTTATTTCCTCATTTCTAGCACTGATGTATGAGAGTTTCTCCTATGCCTTAGCTATTGTTGCCAAAAGATGCCCCACTCCCTCCCCCTCCATGAAGAACTTCTGCTTGGTAGAAAATCACTTATGAGAGGCTAGGGTTATAAAGTGCTCCTTTAATGTGGCCTGAGAGTCCTCAAGAATCTTTTTTGTTATCTCACTATGACTTATTATTACTTTTATTATTATTACTACTTTTTCTGCCTCTATCAGGGTTTTAGTTAATGCTTGGGTACGCTCCCTTGTTTTATCCTTACGGTAGCAAATTTCCCTGATGTATAGCCGCCTCACAAAAGTCTTCATGGCATCCCATACTATGCTTTCAGGGGCCGATCCTTCATTAATAGCAAAGAATTCTATCAAATTAGAGCTTAGAGTTCCCCCAACTAGTTGAATCCAAAAAGGATTAAGACATCATGATGAGTGAGATTCCTGCCATTCGGCCATGTTCTACAAACCTGGAGAGGGGAGTGATCCGAGATCCGCCCATACCCACACCCCCCCTCATCCACACCTGATGACCCTTAGCTGTAGATATATTCAGAACCATGAGTCTGATCCAGACTCTATTCTGATCCATGAATCTCCCAAACTACATATTCCAAAGTACAGCTTCCTAAGCACAAGACTTTGAAATAGACTAGAAATGGACTGGAAATGACTGGAAGGTACTATGATAGGAATTCACAACAATAGCTGTATATAAATTCAGAACTTCCTGCATGGAGAGTGGAAAGATCACAGATATTTCTCACCTGCATGTTGAACTTTGCATGGTTCTACAATGGCGACAGCACTCTTTTTTCTATTTTCCTGGATTATCCATCCACCGTTGGCAAATTATATATATTTATCATCGCATTTGTCTCTGATTGACTCCTCTGCTGCATGGACACCCCCTGGCTACATCTGACCCCCGGCTGCATCGGATCCTGACTGCACCTCAGCATCTCGCCCCCAGCGGCAACTGATCGCCCAACTACATTCGACCACCGGCTGCTTCTGACCCATGGCTGCACCACCCCACCAGCGGCTGCATCTCCTCACCACTTCATCATCTCATTCTCCGGCTGCATCATCCCATCATCTCATCCCTTGGTACATCATCCAATTCCTGGCTGCTTCATTTGGTCCCCAGCTACATCTCTCCCTGGACTGCATCTCATCCCTGGACCACCACTACATCTTCTCATCCCTGGCTCCACTATCTTGCCCCAGGCTGCTCAATCTCTTCCCGGCTACATCTCTCCCCAGACTGCTGCCCATCCCATGGTAGCATCCCACCCCTGACTACTCTCCACTACTGACCACTTGTCCACCACTACAACTCTCCTTCCTGCTGCACTTGACCCCTTCTGCATCTGACCCGCAACCTCTCATCCCCAGCTCACCATCTACAATGTTTCCACTCCTTTGCACTCTCCCTCCCATCTTTCTCCACTTCCTGCTTCCCCCGCTCATCCCTCCACCCAGCAACAAAGTACTTCTCTCACTCTTCATCCTACCTAACCACCTCACCCACTTCTCTGAGCTATTCCTTCACTTTCAATCCTCCATCTCCAAACAGGCATGCCTACCGCGTAAACTCTCCTGCTCCCACCTGCTAACCCTCTCCCTACCCCTCCTGCTCGCTGGCGACATTTTCCCTAATCTCAGCCCCCCTAACCACATCCCCAAAGTCACCTACACTCCACGACCCATCATCAACTCTCATAACCTCACCAACCTTCGACCCATCCCCCCAGCCCCTGCTCCCTAAATATCCCTGCCAGGCGCACTCTGGAACACCCGCTCAGTCTGTAATAAACTCACACACATCCATGAACTCTTCATCTCTAAAAAACTCTCATTCCTTGGCATCACAGAGACCTGGCTCACCCCCTCCAACACGGCCTCCCCTGCTGCACTATCTTATAGTGGATTCAGTCTTTCCCACACACCCCGTCCCTTCGACAAACACGGCGGAGGTGTCGGCGTACTCCTGTCCAACAGCTGCTCCTTCGCCCCCCATTCCACTGCCTCCCTCTGCTACTCTCTCCTCTTTTTAAGCCCACTCTGCCTGCATCTTCTCCCCCTGTAACCTTCAGCTGGCCGTCATCTACCGCCCCCCTGGATCCACCCCCACCTTCCTCGACCACTTCACCACATGGCTACTTCATTTCCTCTCTGCTGACATCCCCACCATTATTATGGGTGACTTCAATATCCCCATCGACACCGCCCACCCAACCGCTTCTCAACTTCTCTCCCTGACCTCCTCCTTTGGCCTCTCCCAATGGTCCTCCTCTGCCACCCACAAAGACGGCCACATGCTGGACCTCATCTTTACCCCTCTTTGCTACCTTACTAACCTCACAAACGCAACCTCCCCCTGTCTGACCACAATCTGCTGACCTTCTCCTCCCTCACCTCCCCTACTACGCCACCCCCTCTCCGCAAACTCGATCACCCCCACAGAAACCTAAAACACATCGATCTACACTTACTCTCGGAATCCCTTCTACCTCTCGCTGACATAACATCCATACGTGACACAGACACTGCCACCACCCTCTGCAACACCACATTAACCAAGGCCCTCGACCTAGCCGCTCCCCTCACACACCACGCTCCACGCACTAACAGGCAACCCTGGCACACCACCCTCACTAAAGACCTGAGACGGGCATCCCGGGTTGCCGAGAGTAGATGGAAAAAAATCACACTCCACTGAGCACTTTGCGCTGTTCAAACAGTCCCTCACCGCCTTCAAGGCTGCACTTGCTGCTGCCAAACAAACCTTCTTCTCATCCCTAATAACCTCCCTGTCCCGCAATCCCAAACAGCTTTTCAAAACCTTCAATTTCTTACTCCGCTCGCCAGCCCCCTCCCTCTCCCCTTATCTCCGCTGAACACTTTGCCTCTTTCTTCAAAGAAAAGATTGACAGAATCAGAGACACCTTTGACCCACTGTCCTCACAGCCTCTCCTCTCGCCTATACTGCCCTCTCCTTCCACCAGCTGCTCCCCCCCCCCATAACTGAGGATCAGCTCTCCACCCTCCTGTCAAAATCACACCTCACCACCAGCACCTATGACCTGCTCCCATCCCACCTCATTCCCAACCTCACCTCTGTTATCATCCCAGCCCTAACTCATCTTTTTAACCTATCACTTACCACTGCCACCTTCCCCTCAGCCTTCAAACATGCCCTGATCACACCCATCCTCAAAAATCCCTCCCTCGACCCCACATCTGTCTCCAACTATCGCCCCATATCTCTCCTCCCTTTCGCCTCTAAACTACTTGAACAGCATGTACACTCAGAGGTGTCCTCTCACCTCTCCTCCTGCTCCCTCCTCGACTGCCTGCAATCAGGCTTCTGACCTCTCCACTCCACTGAAACTGCCTGACCAAAGTCACCAATGACCTACTGACTACCAAAAGCAAACGTCACTACTCTGTCCTCCCCCTCCTCAATCTATCCGCCGCCTTCGACACTGTTGACCACTCCCTTCTACTTCAGATCCTGGAATCTCTTGGTATCACGGACCTTGCCCTCTCTTGGATCTCCTCATACTTAACGGACCGAACCTTCAGCGTTGCCCACTCCCACACCTCCTCTTCACCCTACCCCCTATCTGTCGGGGTCCCCCAGGGCTCGGTTCTGGGACCGCTACTCTTCTCAATCTACACTCTTGGCCTAGGGCAACTCATTGAGTCCCACCTCTATGCTGACGACACCCAAATCTACCTGTCTGGACCTGACATCACCTCCCTACTATCCAAAATTCCACAATGCCTGTCTGCCATTTCATCCTTCTTCTGCGATCGCTTACTTAAGCTGAACATGGACAAAACCGAGTTCATTGTCTTCCCCCCAAGCCGTTCCCCCTCACTACCCAACCTATCCATCATCGTCAATGACTGCTCTCTCTCCCCAGTCCTTCATGCTCGGTGTCTCGGGGTCATCCTCGACTCTTCCCTCTCCTTTAAGCCCTACATCCAGGCCCTCGCCACCTCCTGCCGTATCCAGCTCAAAATATCTCCCGAATCCGCACTTTTCTTGACCACGACACTGCTAAAACCCTTATTCATGCTCTCATCATCTCCCGCCTCGATTATTGCAACCTCCTGCTCTCCAGCCTCCCTGTTACCTCCCTTGCACCTCTCCAATCTATATTAAACTCCGCTGCCCGTCTAATCCATGTGTCCTCCCACTACTCCCCTGTCACTCCCCTCTGCCAAGCCCTTCATTGGCTCCCTGCTTCCCAGAGATCCTGGTTCAAAACATTAACCATGACCTACAAAGCCATCCACAACCTGTCCCCTCCATACATTTCCGACATGGTCTCCCGATACCTACCTTCGCGCAACCTGCAATCCTCCCAAGAACTCCTCCTCTACTCCCCCCTCATCTCCTCTTCGCACAACCGCATTCAGGATTTCTCCCGGGCATCCCCCATACTCTCTGCCCCAACACATTAGACATTCTCCCACCCTGGGAACCTTCAAAAGAAGCCTAAAGACCCACCTCTTCTGCCAAACCTACAATCTCCTATGAGACCTGGACCACTGCTCCGCCTCATGACCGACACCTCCCCCTCCTGCTGTGTCCCCACCCGCCCCACGTAGATTGTGAGCCCTCACGGACAGGATCTTCTCCCCTCTTGTATCTGTACTACCAAATTGTCCACATTTATGGTACTTGTCCTTGTCTGCCTTTTAGCATGTAAAGCGCCATGGAATTTAATGGCGCTATATAAATAAATAATAATAATATTAAGATACTTGACTAGGTTCACGTACATCATTAACTGAGCGTTACTAATGGCCACGTCAATTCTCAAAAGAGTTTGATGTGAGATGGAATAGCAAGAGAATTGGCACGATGATGGATTCCTATCCCTCCACAGGTCAGTGTAACCCATTTCGCCCACCATTTTTGCGTGAGAAGTGGGAGAGGACCCCTCAGATACTCCACCAGAATGCATCTTATCCCAGTACACGTGTAGAAAGTTATTGAAATCTCCTATTAATAAAGTAAGGGCCACCGGGAGAGACTCAATAAAAGATGGGATCCGTTTCAGTAGTTCACACGAATATGGTAGGTGTATGTATATTGTGACTATGATGCATTTTATGCAGTAGATTGTGTAGTATAAGCCCATGGATCTCCCCTCAGGATCCAGTAATACCTTTCGACAAGTAAAAGGAATTGTTCTATGCACTAGGACACTCACCCATGGCCTATCCAATTTCTCCACAGCAAATGAGTTTTTTCCTTGACAAAGTGTGTCTCCGAGATACAAATTATTGCTGGTTGTAGATGTTTAATGTAGGTAGATATGGCACATCGTTTAGTCGCCTTCCTCATCCCCTGGACACTCCATAATCACCACATTAACTACTGACACCATTTTCTCATCCTAACATATTCATCAGAAGTCACACCTTATCCTCAATTCTGTACTGAGTAATGTTGCGATACTCTTGCTGTGCTCGTGGTCCACCTCCCTGCATGTTGGCGCTCTTTTCAGAGCCAGCCCGCATGCAGGGATAGACTGACAGACACTGTAATGCCACAGCCATGTTGGTTGTGGCATTACAGTGATTGGCTGGCCGCACAGCGTGATCAGGTCTTTATAAGGCCTGAACGCGCTGTGCTCGTCACTCTGCTCCACAGACAGTCAGTGTAGGGAGAGCTTCTGCTGATTGAGGGACAGATTTGTGGCCTTTCAGCTAGTGTAGGCACAGCGCTGCCAGTCTATTTACCACAACAGTCCTTTTGAGGACTAATAGAGCTGTATACAGGCAGGCAGGGAGGCAGGGTATATACCAAACTTCGCTGTGCCAGTATACCAGCCGGCATCGCATCTGGGGCTGGTTTCCAGGCTCATCCATCCCAAAAACCTTGCTTTTAGGGATTTATTTAGCTCACTACAGGCAGGAGTAGGTTTTAGCTCAAATTAGGATACACCAAAAGCCTTGTGCTAAAAACCAACTCTTCTCTGCACTAATTTAGCATCTAATTGCTGCTACTGTAGGTTGCAGCGTTAATTAGGGTACACCAAAAGGCCTTGTCCAAAAAAAAAAAAACCTCTTCTCTGCACTAATTTTGCATCTAATTAGCTGCAACTGTAGGTTGCAGCGTTAATTAGGGTACACCAAAACCTTGTGCTACAAAAAAAATCTCTGCACTAATTTTGCATCTAATTACTGCAACTGTAGGTTGCAGCGTTAATTAGGGTACACCAAAATCCTTGTGCTAAAAAAAACCTCTTCTCTGCACTAATTTTGCATCTAATTGCTGCTACTGTAGGTTGCAGCGTTAATTAGGGTACACCAAAAGCCTTGTGCTAAAAAAAACCCTCTTCTCTGCACTAATTTTGCATCTAATTGCTGCTACTGTAGGTTGCAGTGTTAATTAGGCTACACCAAAAGTCTCGTTCTAAAAAAAACCTCTTCCCTGCACTAATTTTGCATCTAATTGCTGCTACTGTAGGTTGCAGTGTTAATTAGGGTACACCAAAAGCCTTGTGCTAAAAACATACTCTTGTCTGCACTAAATTTGCATCTCAGTGCTGCTAAGGTATATTGCAGCGTAAATTAGGATATACCAAAAGACACGCTATTGTAGTCAGCATTTGTGTCTGACTAGTCCACCTGCAGGGCCTTAATTTCAATACTTAGGGTCTTGCTAAAACATACTCTTGTCTGCACTAAATTTGCATCTCAGTGCTGCTATGGTCTGTTGCAGCGTAAATTAGGATACGCCAAAAGACACACTATTGTAGTCAGCGTTTGTGTCTGACTAGTCCACCTGCAGGGCCTTAATTTCAAAACTTAGGGTGTTGCTAAAACATACTCTTGTCTGCACTAAATTTGCATCTAAGTGCTGCTCCTCTAGGTTGCAGCGTTAATTAGGGTACACCAAAGGCCTTGTGCTAAAAACATACTCTTGTCTGCACTAAATTTGCATCTAAGTGCTGCTCCTCTAGGTTGCAGCGTTAATTAGGGTACACCAAAAGCCTTGTGCTGAATACCTACTCTTGTCTGCACTAATTTAGCTGTATACATTCAGCAACACATTGAAAATGCGCAAGTCCGGTGGCAAGGGACAAGGAACTGGACGTGATGGTGGTGCAGGTAGAGCATGAGCCCGTGTGCAAGCTCGAATTGTGCCACGACAAACGCCCACATCATCTCGCTCGACATTCTTGTCACAATTTCTATGTGAACGCAGCAGTATTCCACTATTAAACAAAGACCAGTGTCAATAGGTTGTTAGTTGGATAGCGGATAATGCTTCCAGTCAGTTTGGCACCACCACAAATACCCTGTCTTCAACACGGTCAAGTGTCAGTAGCTGTGAGAGTGGACTGCACATTCCACACCCTGATCCTCCTTCCTCCCACCATGCCGAGTGCCAGGAACTGGACATAACTGATCACACAGTTGGACACTCTGAAGAGCTGTTCACTTATCCATTCGCAGAATCTGGCCTCTCGCCAGCTCCTGTTGAAGTGGGTCATGAGGAGATCATATGTACCGATGCACAAATATTTGAGCAGCCACGGTCTCACGAAGGCAACGGTGGGAACGTGTCTCAACAAGAGGTGGACGATGATGAGACACAATTGCCACAAAGTCAGGAGGAGGATTAGGGTGCTGAAGTGGAAGACGACGTGGTGGATGATCCAGTAACTGACCCAACCTGGAAGGAGGACATGCAGAGAGCGGACAGCAGTGCACAGGGGGAGTTAGGCGTAGCATCACAACAGGCTGGAAGAAGCAGGGTGGTGTCCGCAGGCAGAAGGCAGGCAACCGTTCCCCGGAACAACAACACGAGTGATGTTGCCAGTACAACTGCTAGGTCTTCCCGAGTCTGGCTGTTTTTTAAGGTGTCTGCAGATAATTCAAAAAAGGCCATTTGCAACATCTGCCATGCCACCATCAGCAGGGGTAGCAAAACTAGCAGCCTGACCAAAACCAGCATGATCAGGCACATGGCAGCAAAGAACCCGACTTTGTGGGATGTACAGCAGAGTACAGTAGCATTGTCTGTGGGTGACACCGCTGCGTCTCCCACTGTTGTGCGTCCAAGCCAATCCCCTGTCCATACTGCAAGCGAAGAGGCCTCCTGTCCTTCCCCTGTACTTGCACAAGCAGGAGGAGCACCATCATCAGCCACGTCCTTGTCCCAGCGCAGCAGTTCAGTTATCCTTACCCCAAACTTTGGAACGCAGGCGCAAATACGCTGCCAACGCCCCACATGCCACAGTTCTAAATGCACACATTTCACGCCTGCTTGCGCTGGAAATGTTGCCTTTTATGCTGGTGGAGACGGAAGCATTCCGCAACCTGATGGCGGCGGCAGTCCCACGTTACTCGGTCCCTAGCCGACACTATTTTTCCCGGTGTGCCGTCCCCGCATTACATAAGCACGTGTCCCAAAACATCATACGTGCTCTTAACAACACAGTTTCAGGCAATGTCCACCTAACCACGGACACGTGCTTGCGGGCAGGACCGGTACATCTCTCTGACGGCACACTGGGTTAATATTGCGGAAGCCGGGACCCAATCTGACCTTGGGACGGAACACGTCCTTCCGACACCGAGGATTGCAGGCCCTAACTCTGTCAGGGTTTCACCGACAGTGTACAGCTCTGGCACGTCATGCTCCTCAGCCTCCTCCTCCTCCACTTCACCCTCCACCACAGTCCCAAGCTGGAAGCACTGCAGCACTGCCTCGGCTAAGCGGCAACAGGCTGTGCTGAAGCTAATATGCATAGGTGACAAACCCCACAACGCTGAAGAGTTGTGGACAGCTCTGAAACAGCAGGCAGATCACTGGCTCACACCGCTGAACCTACAGCCAGGCATGGTCGTGTGTGACAATGGCCGCAACCTTGTGGCGGCTCTGAGGCGAGGCGAGCTGACACATGTTCCATGCGTGGCCCATGTGCTCGACCTCGTGGTTCAGCGGTTTATTACATCGTACCTGGAGCTGTCTGATCTGCTCATCAAAGTACGCCGCCTGTGTGCCCATTTCAGAAAGTCACCTACTGCTTCTGCCAGCCTTGCCGGCTTTCAGCGGCATTTGCAGCTTACTTCTCACAGACTGGTGTGTGATGTCCCCATGCGTTGGAATTTCACACTGCACATGTTGGTCAGGATTTGTGAGTAGAAGAGGGCAGTTGTTGAGTACCAGCATCAACTAGGCCGTCGGTATACGGTCCAAACTCCACACATAAGACCTCAGGAGTGGACATGGATATCCGACATATGTACCATCCTCCAAAACTTTGAGGACTCCACCAAGATGGTGAGCGGTGATAATGCCATCATTAGCGTCACCATCCCGCTTCTCTGTCTTCTAAAACGCTCTCTGCTCAAAATCAAAGACGATGCATTGCAGGTGGAGCAGGATGAGTTGCAGCAAGAAAACGTACTGGGTGATTACATCCAGCCCAGCCTCATGTCATCCCAACGTGCATTGGAGGACTATGACGAGAAAGAGGAGGAGGAGTAAGAAGAAATGGAGCTACTTTCATTTGGAATTGACGGAAATAAATGCACAACCGTCAGACCATCGGTTGAGCGGGGATGGCCAGAGGACAGGGGAGAGGAGGAGGAGGAAGAGGAGGATGAGGAGGAGGAGGTCAGCATGGCCAGTCATGCTGTTGGTGAGGACCCAGAAGTCTTGACTGTTAACAGTCTAGCTCACTTGGCTGACTTTATGTTACGCTGCCTGTGTCGTGATCCTCGTGTTATCAAGATCTTGACGGACAATCATTACTGGTTGGTGACACTTTTAGACCCACGCTACAAAGAGAACTTTATTTCTCTTATTCCCGAAGCGGAGAGGTCTACAAAAATGCTGCAGTACCAGAAGACCATAGCCGCGGAATTATTAAAAAAATTCCCTTCTGAAAACGCTAGCGGCAGAGGTCACGATTCTGTGGACAACCAAGGTGTCCGGCAGAGAGAGGCACAAGTACAATCCAGCAGAGGTAGGGGAACACTCTCAAAGATCTGGGACACTTTTCTCAGCACCCCCAGTACCACAGGCCCTGAGGTGCGGGGTAGTGTCACAAGGAATGCAAAGTTTGCAAAGATGCTGAGGGAGTACCTTGCTGATCGTACTAAAGTGCTCCTAGACTCTTCTGTGCCTTACAATTGTTGGGTATCCAAGCTGGACACGTGGCAGGAATTGGCTCTCTATGCCTTGGAAGTCCTGGCGTGCCCTGCCTCTAGCGTTATGTCAGAGCGTGTTTTTAGTGCCGCAGGTGGAATCATTACAGATAAACGCACCCGCCTGTCAACTGAAAATGCTGAAAGGCTGACTTTAATCAAGATGAACAAGGGTTGGATTGGGCCTGACTTCACCACACTACCACCAAATGATAGCGGAATTTAAATTTGGTGCCGGTAGATTCCCATGCACCTCCGCACACCCACACATCGGTACAGACTTCATGTGTTTGGCTACTTGCTGTACTGCTCCTCCTTCTCCTCATCCACCACCATCATATAAATCAGTGTGACCGTGGTTCATGATGTCACAAAAGCATAATTTTTGGACATCATATTTATAATGATGATGCACCTAACCATTGTAAAGTTAGGCATTAGTTTCATGTATACCCCACAGGGGTAAATGTTTTAGTCCATGCTTCCAGAATGGGCATTACAAGTACAGGAGACCCGCTCCTTTGTAATGGGAACAATTTTTAGAGGCTCTCCTCCATGTTTCATCCCAGGGGCGCCACCCAATTTTTGGCTTCCCTGACTAGGGAGATAGTACAGCAGACTCACTTGCTTCAAATGGGCACATTAGTTTATAAGGCTCTCATGCACGTCTCTATCCAAGGGCATTGAAGTGCTACCCAATTTTTGGCTTCCCTAACTAGGGAAATAGTACAGCAGACTCACTTGCTTCAAATGGGCACATTACTTTATAAGGCTCTCATGCACGCCTCTATCCAGGGGCATTGAAGTGTTACCCAATTTTTGCCTTCCCTGACTAGGGAGATAGTACAGCAGACTCACTTGCTTCAAATGGGCACATTTTTTTAAAAAGCCCTCATGCACGCCTCTATGCAGTGGCATCTTGGTGGCTCCAAACCTTTGGCTTCCCTGCCTATGGCAATAGTAAAAAAGACCCACTTGCTTCCAATGGCCACATTTTTTAAAAAGGGCATCATGCACGCCTCTATCCAGGGGCATATTTGTGTCTCCAATTTATGGCTCTCCTGCCTAGGGCAATAGTAAGGATCCAAAGGGTTAACAGAAAGTGCTGGGTTTCATAGATCCACCGCGCTGACCTCCAGTGAAGACAAACAGAGTGATGTATAAAACTCTGTTTAATGGGTAATTTGCCTACCGGTTTCGTGATTTCAGTTATCACTTCATCAGGGCATCAAGAGCAGCAGTATTAACAAGATATATATACACACAACAGCATTATATGACTCCACCCTTCAATTGTGATTGTGTTTCCTGTGGGAACACCCCCTTCACACATGCAGGGTGGATAACATCTATTAAAAGACATATCAATAACAATAATTCATTAAAAACACCACATCTATTACAAAAACACTCTTCAATTCACAAATTAGATAAAAATGCACCAAGATCCACATGGGATTCAATCCGGCACCTCCAAAACTAAAAGCTTATAGAGTCAGCATTAGATCACTAAGCCATTCATACAGTTAGAAAAACTCAGTAAGTGTATGTAGAGAGAACATACCTACTGGGGAGTTAGAAAAGAGTTAGAAAAGATATATCCATTATATGACCCCACCCATTCAGGTATGAAGGTAGCTCCACTAGGAACGCCACCCTCAAACCCTCTGGGTGGACAACATCCATTAAAAGGCATATCAAAATAATATAATCTATGTAACATTAAAACACCACACATGAAGAAAGCATAAAAACCTCTCTAAATCATAAAATTAAAAAATAGTATAAAAATGCACAATGATCCACAGGGATTCAATCCAGCGTTTCCAAAACTATAAATTCACAGGGCAAGCATTAGACCACTTGGCCATTTAAGTTGATTGAAAACTCATCTCAGTCATAATATGTGAAGAGAACCTACCTATTAGGAGTTTGAATATTTATTATTAAAGGGGACCTGTTTTCTATTATGATTCCCCATTATCTGATGGGCTTATAACTTAAAAAATAAATAAATAAATAAATAAATAAAAAATATAAAATATAAATTTTTTATTTATTTAGAATACATGCATTAATATCAATAGAAAAAAAAAAAAAAAAAAAAAAAAAAAATTGAAGTTCAAACCCTGGACTCCAAAACTTGTGTTTCCATTAAAAAATCAATTATCCACTAAGCTATAGGGGTGCTCACACGTAAGACAATTTAAAGCTAGTCATGAATGATATCTTCACCATTAACTGTATACACTAATAGCAGTATCAATAGGTACCAACCACAGGGAGGGATAAAAATAGTATCACCATTCTATCATACCTCTATATATATATATACACACATACACTAGTAACGTGCACATACTGAGACAATTTTTATTAGACTGATTAGAATAGGTCACTCACCTCATTCAAACCACCCGGCTGGAGGGTCTTTAGTTTGAATATCCAGTAAGTCTCCCTCTTTGCCAGCCGGTCTAATCTATTTGTGTTATTAAATGGTATATGATCTATGGGTGTGATTGTAAACTTCATCTCACCCCCATGTATTTCCGTACAATGTCTAGACAATCCATGGTGAAGCAATCCTTTTTTAATATTATACCAATGTGAATTTAACCGGTTGTGTAACTCCTGAGAGGTTCTACCCACATACTGTTTGTTGCATATACATTGGATAAGGTATATGACATAATCAGTCTGGCAAGTTAGTCTGAATGCAATCTTGTATTCTTTTTGATTATCGTTTTGAGCATGAAAGGTGGTGACTTTATGGCCTATTATTTGACAGCATTTACAACCCCTTTTATGACATTTATAGGAGCCTTTCTTTCCAGATATAGTCTCCACAATATTATTTTTTGGGTGGAGAGATCTCAAGACACTAGGGGCCAATACATTTTTTATAGTTGGAGCTCTCCTATAGGTGACTATAGGTTTAGGGGGCACCACTTTATTTAATATGGGATCATTTAGAACAATCTTCCAATGTTTTTGTAGGATGTCTCGTATATGATGGTGTTGTACTGAAAACATGGTTATAAAGCTGACTTCATTCTTACTTTCCATGTCCCTCTTGTTATTGTATTCAATAAGGTCATTCTGGGTCATTCCCTTGGCAGATTGATAGGCACGTTTTACTAAAGTTGAAGGATATTTTTTCTCATTAAATCTTCCCTGCAAAATTTTGCTTTGCTCTCTATAATCACGAGTAGAGGTACAGTTTCTCCTGATGCGTAAATATTGATTCTTGGGAATGTTACGTAGCCATGGCTTATAATGCCCACTGTGATGAAACCCAGCACTTTCTGTTAACCCTTTGGATCCTTACTTTTGCTGGGCACCTGCTGCGACCATAACAAAGAGCGGAGCTAGTTGGTTGTGACTTGCACAACTAAATCAGGTGAGTCCTTCCACTAAAGGGGGGCACTGAGGATAATTGTACAAAAGGAAATTACTCTATGTGCGCTCCATTTCCCTTTTTATTGTAGGGCAATAGTAAAAAAGACCCACTGGCTTACAATGGCCACATTTTTAAAAAGGCCCTCATGCACGCCTCTATGCAGTGGCATCTTGGTGTCTCCAATTTCTGGCTTACCTGCCTAGGGCAATAATACAGCAGATACACTTGCTTACAATGGCCACATTTTTTAAAAAGGCTCTCATGCACGCCTCTATGCAGTGGCATCTTGGTGCCTCCAAACCTTTGGCTTCCCTGCCTAGGGCAATAGTAAAAAAGACCCACTGGCTTACAATGGCCACATTTTTAAAAAGGGCCTCATGCACGCCTCTATGCAGTGGCA
This sequence comes from Allobates femoralis, assembly GCA_033576535.1. Classification (NCBI taxonomy): domain Eukaryota; kingdom Metazoa; phylum Chordata; class Amphibia; order Anura; family Aromobatidae; genus Allobates; species Allobates femoralis. The sequence goes on from JARQOC010000004.1 coordinate 495,892,117, forward strand.
TCTTGGTGCCTCCAAACCTTTTGCTTCCCTGCCTAGGGCAATAGTAAAAAAGACCCACTTGCTTACAATGGGCACATTTTTAAAAAGGGCCTCATGCACGCCTCTATGCAGGGGCATCTTGGTGCCTCCAAACCTATGGCTTCCCTGCCTAGGGCAATCCTACAGCAGATACACTTGGTTACAATGGACACATTTTTTAAAAAGGCCCTCATGCACACCTCTATCTAGGGGCATTGAAGTGCCTCCCAATTTTTGGCTTCCCTACCTTAGGGCAATGCTACAAAACACACACTTCCTTATAATGGGCACATTATTTAAAAAGGCCTTCATTTACGTCTCTTCCCAGGGACATGGGAGTGCCAGACAATTTTTTTTACAAAAAAATCTTTGATATAATCCAAAAAAGTAACATACACCAACTCTGTCTCACAAGTGGGTATGAGCCCTTAATATTTTTTCCATGAAAATCCGTTTTGGTTTCATTTTGTAACGTTTTCTTGACAGTCCGTAAAAGTGGCATAATAGTCTGACAACATTGTTCACAGCAGTGACCTTGGGGTCTGAAATGCTTCCAGGGATCTTCCCCATGCTGTTCCCATGTCATTTCAGCACTGTTCTGATACTTTTGTGACATTTTTAGGCTTTTTCCATGCTGCCGGGGGTCATGTCAGAAAAATACTCGGATCTCCCATAGGATAACATTGGGCTCAGTGCTCGGGCCGAGTACACAAGTATCTTGGGATGCTCGGCCCGTGCTTCCAGCACCCGAGCATTTTAGTACTCACTCATCACTAGTCTCTTGCTTTATGCAGGATGGAATCTAGGTCCCGAAAGTCCATTCATTTAAGGAGTATGGGATGTGTGTGTGTGTTTGTGGGGGGGCGCCTGGTGATAGGATTCAGGTTGAGACCCTAATCATCCTTTCAATTATAAAAAATGGAGACAGACTGTCCCCTGAAGCCCTGGTCCTCAAAGTATCTTACAGAATTGTTCCCCTCCTTCTTGTCCGGGACCCCCACAATTTGCAGGTTACTCCTCCGGGGCTGGTTCTCCAAGTCATCCACCTTAGCCAGGAGCAGTGAGATATTATTGGTTGCTTTACCTAGATCTTTTTTTATTGGGGTGATCTTATCCTCCAGTGAGCTGACCCTCTCCTCCAGAGCCTGCACTCTCCCACTTACCCCATGGCCCTGCTCCTGTTTAATGTATGTTATGTCTGTTTTGATACCCTTTATTTCTGTGCTGAGGGTGCTCAGTGTGGCATTAGTTATGTGAACTGCATGCAGGATCTCTCTTAGCATAGGCTTTGTGGCATCAGACTACACAGCTTCTCTTTCATACGCATGGGTTTCCTTATCAGGGTATTGCTATGGCTGCATATCCCCGGCCTCAGACGTTTTAGTTTCTGTGCACTGTGCCTCCACCTCTTCATCTGCCTCTGCATCCTGCAGGCACTCCCCATCACTTTCAGAATTTACTGTCCAATACCCTTGTCGGGCCCACTGGGACGGGGGGTACTCGGTACCGGACCGGTCGGCTGCTGGGGAAGTCACGGGTGGTCCTGGTCCGGTCCATGTCCCGGGCTCGGCAATAAAAGGGGAATATTTACAGGGGATGTCACTCTTGACGCCACCCACTTGATGCGGCCAGTGATGGGGCCGCCACTGCTGCAGAACCTCCGGGGGTGATGTGATGGCAGCGGAGATGGTGTAGTTCCAGTGGGAAGAACTGTATCCCCCGGGGCAGTAAGGGTTAAGTCTATGATGAAGTTGTAGCACACTTACTTGCAGACACTGCAGGGATCTCTCCTCCTGGCTGGTGCTGACAGGCTGTGTCCTGTATGGAGGGAATAGCTTTCATGCAGAGACACAAGGGAATCAGTTCCAGGGTTTTCCAAAGCTTTACTCCAAGTTCTTTCAGTTACTTTACAAGTCATTTGCAGTTCTTACAAGTTACAGTACACAGGCACATTCTCCCTCTCCGGGTTCCCTTTGCTCCCTGCAGCCAGGCCTCTCTCTCTCTGTGACCCCTCACACAGTCTGTAGTGTCCTTTCCGGGCTGTTTACGGTCTCCGTCTGTACGGGTGGTGTGTGGTTCGCTGGACAGTATGGCGGTGACTCGGGCTTCTGTGAGTCCTAGTGCGTCACTGAGCTGCCTGTCCTTTAGGGTAGGGATCTCAATCTGAAACTCAGACCCCTCGTCGTGTTGTTTGGGGATCCGGGTAAACTACGGTCCCCTCTAGAGCCGACACTCTACTTAGCCCAGCCTCCAGTAGTCCTCCAGCACGAGGCTCTACCAGGCTCACTCCTTCCTGTTCCTTTCAGTATCCTAGGAGGGCTACTCCGCCTGCAGTCAGTGGCTTCAGCTGCTGTCTAGGGCACGGGTTCCACCGTCCCTCTCTGTTCTGTCACACTCCTGGTGGCATCAGCGTCGGATGGGCTTTCTCTCCCCTCTGGCTCACACTGGCTCAGTACGGATTCTGCGCTCCTAGCCTTGCACTCACAGGACATGTGATTGCCTCTCTGTGTTTACAGCTCGGCACCTTGAGTCTACTCAACTCCTTCACTCCTCCCCCTTCCTATATACTGTCAAGTCACCTGACTTCTAGTGTGCCCAACCCACTCCTCTGATCCACCACCCCTCAATCTCATAGAGCATCTAATCTCAGGGCTGGATGTTACCTCCTTCTGCACGTGGGTTGTGTGGGCTGTGAGGGTGTTGGTGTGCAACAATGTCCTACCTGCCAGGCTGCAGTTCCCTTTGTGGCCTCCTGGACGCCGGGGCGCCACACCCTCCTTTAGGAGTATAAGCAAATTTACTCAACTTTGCGGCAGCCTCAGCTGCTTTATTTCTAATTTCAATTGCTGACATCTCTTCTCCTGTAGCTCCTGTTCGCTTCTTTTCCCACAGGTCATGGCTCTTTTCAACCTTGCTGTGTGCCTCCCAATCTCTGGTCAGGAAATGAAGTTGGGGTCTTAACGCTGACGATACAGGATAAATTCAGGATAATAAGCGAGAGCCTCTCTAGCTTACATGCCAGTCAGGTTACGCCCTCAGGTGGAGCTTTTTAGCACTGGTTAATTACGTGGTTGAATGTGTTATATTGAGTTATGTTTTTCCTGCCTATCTGGTATTGGCCTGTGGGTGAATTATTCAGCCGCTCTGGGGAGTTTCCAGAGGTAGTTTAATGCAGATTGAGTTTCTGTCTGAGATTAGGCGGGAAGTAATTCCACATTTTGAGTGAAAATTTAACACCACTCTCAGTGTAATGTCCAAGGCCTCTTCCTTCTTAGGTTAGCACTTATTTGTGAACTTAGTAAATTAGGATTAAGGGAGGTTCACTTTTTAATGACAGTATTAGAAGGCCTGCAGTTGCTATGACTCCCCTCTCTCAGTCCTCAGCAGTTTCTCTGCAGATGTTGGGTCTCTCAAGATGGCGCCACTTACATTCTCGTGCTGCGGTATGGGGTCTCTGCCTAGGGGTGAAATGCTCACCTTCTTTGTCTCCTGGTGACGGTGAAAGGTGAGTTTTATTTAAATAAAAAACTAAAAAATATTGGCGTGTACTTCGCCGTAATTTCTATTGCCAGCTAAGGTAATCCAGACAGCTGGGGGCTGGAATTTTCAGCATGATGAGTCCCAAGTCACCAGAGGGCGCCCACACCCCATCTCCTCTTGCACAGGCCTCAGAGCCTCGGAGTTTACTAGCAGCTGTGGGCGGCGGTGGGTGCAACATGCTGTGATGTTTTTTGTCTGCAGCAGGGATGTTGGACGATGGGCTATGGCATTGGCAGGTGTGTGGCTGGGCAGCGAGGTTTGTTGCATTGGTGTCCCACCAGTGGTACCGCCAGTGGGCGCCATATTGGGACACTCATCACCTGGCTCTCCAATATGACTTCCGGAATGTTTTCGGCGGCATTGTGCCTTCTCAAATACAGACTCATGCAGAGGTTGAGGACAGACGCCACTAGTTAAGTATCATATTTGATTGGGGTAATCCTAATTGATCTAAAAAAGGAAAAGTTTATTCTGACTTCATTTTACATTTCAGATAGTGAGAAAAACATGCATATGTGTCTTTTTATATAGTGTATGTAAACTTCTGGTTTTAACTGTATGTGTATACATATATTTTATATGCACATAAATATAATTGTATTGTATTTTGACATTGGAAATGTGCTCATACAGCAAGGAATCATACAATATGGAAGACACCAGGCCAGAGAGAAGAGGATTACGATGTCTTGTGCAGAAACAGATGACAAAAGAGAGCAAGAGGCATCAGTCGAGGATTCAACGACCAGGGACTGCAGGAATATTGAGAAAGGGCATAATATTAAATAATCAGAGACCCTCTACCTCTCAGGAAAACGTCTGTGGATATACAAAGTAAGAGTTTAGTCATTGCTTTAAAAATACAAATTAGGTAACTTTTATATTTTTAATAATCTTACAACAAAAGTGATAGCATATAGTAATGTGAACAGTAAATGCATTTAAAGGGACACTGTCACCAGGTATTTGTCAACCCATCTGACGGCAGTATAATGTAGAAATAGAGACCCTGATTTCAGCGAGGTGCCACTTACTGAGCTGCTTGCTGTAATTTTAATACAATTAATATTTTCCCTGCCTCATATTTAGCAGTAAATAAATGTGCTGGACTATTTGATTAGTCCTATAATGTTAATCTCCAACTGATTAAACAGTGATTTTATGAAAACTACACTGAGCAGCCCAGTAAGTGACATATCGCTTGAATCAGGGTCTCTGTTTCTACATTATGCTGCTGTCAGATGAGATGGCAAAAACCTGGTGACAGTGTCCCTTTAAAAGGTAAATAAAAAATATAATTCGTGTCTAATATACTATTTATTAAGTTTCTAATTTAAAATAATAGTATTATAAATGGACCTAAAAATGCCTGAAAATATTGAAGAGTCTAAATCATGAAGGGAACTAGTGATGAGTGAGTATACTCCTTACTATTCGCTACTCGCAGAATAGTACAGTATTCGAGATACTCGTTACTCGGCGAGTTTACGCAATAAAAGTAGCGAGTACAATGCAAGCCAATGGGAAATGTGAGTACTATTCTGCTGGATCCTACAAAGCGGTCAGGGGCCTGAGGAAAAGGCTTGTTACCGCCCGGCTTTTAAACGATCAGTTGATGCATCAGTTGATTGTTTAAAAAGCCAGCTGGCTTTTTACCGCCTGGCTTTTAAACAATCATGCATCCATTTCAGCCTATTCCTCAGGCCCCCAGATCGCTTTGTAGGGTCCAGCAGAATAGTACTAGCATTTCCCATTGACTTGCACTCTACTTGCTACTCGTAATGAATATATGAGTATTAAAACCTACGCATTAAGATTCCAGCGAATCCGAAGAGTTTACTACTTGCTCATCCCTAAGGGCACCTTCTCACGCCACAAACCAGCAGAGACATTTTCGGAGGCGATATTTCTCGCTGGAATTATCGCCGACAAATTGCCTCCTTATTGTGGCGTGTAATGTGGGAATTTGGCGGCGATAAACCAAATGTCACCTGGTTCTGATTTCAGAGCAGTGCTATGAAATCGAAACCAGGCGACATTGCTTTTATTGCCGCCAAATTCCCGAAATACACGCCGCAATAAGGAGGCAATTTGTCGGCGATAATTCCAGCGAGAAATCTCTGCTGGTTTGTGGCATGAGGAGGTACCCTAATGGGAACCTTTTATCAGATTTTGCATGCGTGAACTAAGGCCCCCTTCACACCACGTTTTTTTTCCTGATCAGGTTCGATCAGGTTTGTGTGTCAAAACCAGGAGAGAAACTTGCAGAGAAAAACTATAATTAAAAGATTGATACCTGTTCTGGGTTTTGGAGACACTCCTGGTTTTCATACAGAAACCTGATCGAACCTGATCAGGAAAAAACCATGTTGTGAAGGGGGCCTAAGACTACGACCTTCAGCAGCACCTACACTGCATTCCATAAAGGTATATACTATTTGACTCCCCCTAAAGAACCCCCAAAAGCCTTTTTGTATTCTCCCATGCTGTTTTTATATCTAAACGGTCCACCCTAATGGGGATCCTTGCTGTTTATCCCTTCTCTCGTTCACTGATCGCTGTCTTCTTTCTCTGATTGATATGAATGATGCTTAATATATTATACGCATAGAAAGAAAAATTACTGCCCCAGCGCAATCAAATTATTGAAATAGTAAGAACTCACAATACAGACATCAATCATATATTTGGAATAAAAGGCATAGATGTCCCTGTTTACCCTCTTTATTACAAACAAACATAAACTCCAACTTTAATCCATAGCCAGCACGAGTTGTCCATGATGAATCACCTTAGCTCTGCTACATCTTAATGAGTGGAGAGTCTGGAGACAAATCCATCTACTGGGAGTAGTGGTCAGACACTGGCTGCTGACTCTCTGAGCTGAGTGGTGACGTTGGACATTTCATCTATAAACAGAGCATGCACAGCTCTGCAGAGTCCTCAGATGAGCTCTCTCATGGCAGCCATGTGTTAGTGTGAGCCTGCAGCCCCAGGTGAATGGACATGTGTCTGATCAAAGGGATGTAGCAGTGGTGCAGATCTTCGAAGGACCTCGCTGTGGACTATCATCGGAGGTTTGCGCATAATAAATGGGTGACATTGGGTTGTCTGTTTGTTTTAATTACAATAAAGGATTTTTTTTCTTGTGTTTTATTTGTAATAAAGGATTTTTTTCTGCATCTGTTTTATAACTATTTAGTCACTGGATTGGTAATGTCATAGATGCCTGAACATTACCAATTCAGGGGTTGATCACAGCTGACCATACTCCATCTGTCATTACCCTCTTCTATTACCTGATTTGCCACAACTCCAGGTCAGTGGGAAGAGCCGGGGTGAATTGCGAGGATTGGAAGCACCAATTTTGGGTGGCTGCAGCCTGCTTTTTTTAAGGTGGGGAGAACCTTTGAAAGATTGCTCTTCCAACCCTGTGAATAGCAGACCCCAGCTGTCAGCTTTAACTTGGCTGGTAATTCAAAATGGGGGGAAACGCTACGCATTTATTTTTTTTTTCAAATTATTTTACTATTTATAAATAATTTTAAAGAATAGCTTGCGGTGACCTCTGTTTTGGATTACCAGCCAAAGTTAAGCTGCCAGCTGTGGTCTGCTGATTCCAGCTGTCTGTTGTACCCCCAGCTGGCAATAAAAAATAGTGGGTACCCCAAGTCATTTTTCTTTTTAGTCATTATTTGGGTGTCACGGTGGCTCAGTGGTTAGCACTGCAGCCTTGCAGCACTGGTGTCCTGGGTTCAATTCCCACCAAGGACAACATCTGCAAAAGAGTTTGTATGTTCTCCCTGTGTTTGTGTGGGTTTCCTCCCATCTCCAACTGATTAAACACTTGAAAGACTGATACCTGACCTAATAGGATATTTAGATTGTGAGCCCCAATGGGGACAGTATTGCAAATGTATGTAAAGTGCTGTGGAATTAATAGTGCTATATAAATAAATATAAAGTGCTATATAAATAAGTATTGTATTGTTATTTTATTATAGTGAAATATAAGGCTAAAACACCCTTTAGTGCAACATGAAAGGCACTTAAGGATGCAAGCTTACAATATATAGGGAGTGGGACATTATATAGTTGTTTGACATCTATCTCTAAATGTATTTTTTCATTTATCTGTCTATCATCCACTTGAACAGATAAAAATTTGAGTAATGTTTAAAATTTAAAAAAAATTAACAGACTACAGCCAACCCAGGAATGGTGACTCCAGTACATGTACCACTCCGGGTGCTTTGCCCTGGCTCTCTTGCTTCCCTGATGCATTGGCAAACAGGATAATGATATTTGAAGTTGATGCCAGCTGGGCATTTCCTTAGCATTGGAAAAGTAATAATGTAATCACCTGCAGAGGTGATAATTCCAACACCTTGTGCAATGATAAGGAGATCATGAAAACATGCACTGTTTGCAGCCCTTGGTACTGGAGTTGCCCTGCCCTGTTCTACAGGAGCGTGTGCAGTGTCTTGCATTATGATACCTCACACTTTCAGGCAAGAGGCCTGCAGCTTGTTCCCCAGAATCTGTAGGGTAGTATCAAATCACCTCTTAGTTTGCAGAAACAGGCCAACACTCAAGGAGTGAAGTAAAAAAGCTTTACTGTAGCAGCTTTAAAAACAAGGACAACCTGATGTACCACGCAGCATGAATATGACATATGGATTCCAATGGTAGCGCATTTGCCTACAGATGCATGCGAATGGGACTAATGCACCACCATTGGAAAAAATCTTCTTTCTCTCTCTCTCTCTCTCATTGGGCTTACCAGTCTATTGCTTCTACTTCCAGAGCTGCCCATTAAACTACTTGCATATTCACTGCACTGTCTGTCAAACAGCCAATCACAGACGCTCACACTTTGTGAGAGCCTCTGTGATTGGCTGTTGCAGTCAGACTGCATTTCCTCAATGTGGACGGAGAATGTGCTTGGTTGCCATACATATTAGTTTATGACAACCAACCTTCCGTCATATGATGTTAAATAAATAAATAATTTAAAAAGTGTGTGGGGCTTTGCAGTATTTTTGGTCTAGCCCAGTGAAAGCAGACAGCTGCGAGCTGCCACCCTACGCTGCGTAATTTTAACTTGGCTGGCAAAATAAAATCATGGGCCCTATTTTTAATGCAGCACTTTCTCTAAAACAATGGGCCCTTACCCCGCTGAGAATACTAGCCCTCAGCTGGCTAGTTTTTCCTTGGCTGGCAATTAAAAATAGGGTGGAACCCATGCATTTTCTTTTGCCGGCCAAGGTAAAATTATGCAGCTGAGGGTGGCAGCTCACAGCTGTCTGCTTTCACTGGGCTAGTGTGAGCATCTGTGATTGGCTGTTTGCCAGACAGTGCAGTAAATATACAAGTAGCTTAATGGATGGCCCCAGAAGTAGTTGCAGTAGACTTGTAAGCCCGAAGAGAGAGAGTGAGTGAGAGAATTTTTTGACTGATCAGGACAAAAAACGGATGCAAATGCATGCAAACACAGCGTTTTTTATCCTGATCTAGCAGCGGAGCAGGATAAAAAATTCTGTGCTTGCATGCATTTGCATTCGCTTTGACATGCGCCTATGGATACAGATGCATCTGTTGTCATCCAAATCTGTACCAAATGCTAATGTGAAACTAGCTTAAAAGACACAGATATATGAATATAAACAGTATTTAATTAAGTCCCACAAGGTTCAGCAGACATTACAATAAGGTACAGGTCATCAAGATAATGGGGCACAGTCCATTAAGGACACAGTCCATTAATTGCACAGTACATTAAGTGCTTTGAAGTGTGGCCCAAAGGCTGAAGTCCTGCTAATCCTGCAGGAGGAAAAGCAACCAGTGCTAAACTTTGGAAGCGGGGAAATAAAATTAACAGAAAAACCGGGCTCACTCTTCACAGAACTCCAAACAGTCTTTACCCAGCCAACAAGGCAACTGCAGGAGTGGTCAGCTACCCAACAACAGGCCTTTTTTAAGGCAGTCCTCTTTAATCTGAGTAAAAAAGACTGTATCAACATTTTGAACACTGCATGGGATGGACATGGCCATTCCACATTGTAGTTCGATGCCAGACAGTCAAGATCAAGCCTAGCCTGCACCCGTTGCTCCATCCTCTTGATGACGGCCACCTACTGCCAGTCTTGGGATTCCTCTGTGTCCTCGACTTATGCCTACTCCTCCTTGCTGCCCTTCACCTCCATGAAGGTGACCAACTCCCCAACATAGAGGGTGCAGAGTAATAAATGCAGGTGGTCACGCAGCAAGGTGGACCAGTTTACATAGCACCTTTCACCAGTCCCATCTTCGGATAGGAACCCAAACTCCCTCTTTTGGAAGACTGTCGCCACCCGTACTCTGGTACATTGCTACCAAATGCATTACACTTAGCTCCTGCAACTACTCTCATGCAATGGCATCTGAGAGCCTAATTTCGTTCACAAATGACAAAGGGTGGGGTGGTTAATGCATATAAGGATAATTGCTAAGAGTGGGTAGGGATCCCAACATCTCATTCTCTCAGTCGAAGGACTATGGTGGGGGAGCTACACAATGCAGAGAAGAGGGCTTCTGTCACTACTACCTCCTCATCCTCCTACTTCTCACTTTGCCAATCGATTGGATGCAGCATCGGCTGCAGGTTTAATAAGGCCAACATGCTGCAGCATCCTGCTTCTGACCTGTGCTAGTCCAACTCCCAGCTGGCATACGGAACAGTTGACTTCCTGACTCTGAGCTCCATTCCGGTGGGTTCTCTTCAGGCTTGCTGGAATAGAACTGGATCCTGACATCGCTGTATATCAGGCCCAATGTGAGAGTGTGGCCGTACTCTAGCTCACGTATGTAGAGGTAGACAACTTCTCTATGGGCTGCTCCAGTTCTGCTGAAGCACCCTTGGCTTCTGGGGAGGTGAAGAAAATCACGTCTTCCAGAGCAGTCATCTCTTGGTTGGATCCATTACGTTTCCAAAGTTCAGACTGCAGGCAAACAATGGCAGTGTTTCTGCATTGTACAGCAATCCCAAGGTGATGCCAGCCTCCGTGGTGAAGCGTCTTTCCTTTGCCTAGTGGACTGCCTTTTCCAGAGTAAGGACCCAATCGCTTACAGAATATTATTGTTTGCCCAATCTTGTTAACTAGCGCAGGGGAAGGAAACTCCAGGCCTCAAGAGCCACAAACGGTGCAAGTTGTCAGGGTTTCCTCAGTATTGCACAGGTAATAATATAATCACCAACACTGGTGATTACTTCAACACCTGTGTACTTCAAAGAAATTCTTGAAAACCTGCACCGTTTGCATCTCTGGTGGACTGAAATTCTCTACCCCTGGTCTAGCTCCTCATTAAGTCATCCATGGGGTTGGCTGCAGAAGGCACCTAGCTTACAAATCCTATTCCATATGCCATAGGTAACATCTGGACTTGTGGTTGATAGAGTGGTTATTGAAGCCTGACATATTTGGAAGAGAAATAAGAAAAATATATATTTTTTTTCAGCTCCCCACCAATTCATCTGGAATGTTGAATAATGCTAGTGAGTAGTGAACAGACAGGTCCAAGATTAATGCTATAATAAAACACTTGTGCACATGTAAAAAATATGTATTTTAAATGTTTGAAATAAAATTAAATAAAGGGAATGCACATTTTCAAGAAACACTAACCATAGTATGATGTTTCATGGCTGTGAACAGACCTTTAAGACCATGTACGTTAAGCATATAATGGACATATGCTATTTTTATCTGAATTCCTAGCAGATAAGTGTAGAAGAGGTGGCCTTGCATGTTGATGATCATCATTAATAATAAAGGGTTGCTATGTAAACAAAAAGAAAGAAGAAAAAATAATTAATTAAAAACTCCCTTAAGGGGGTGTTTTAAAGGAGATTTTAAGATTCCTGGATTTCACAACTGCTGCTATATCTGACACTGTTGCCAAAATTCACAACCTGCATGTGTCTCGACACCTGCAAACTCAAGGATGCTTAAAAACTTTCTTTTAATGCGCCATTAAATTCTACAGGTTGAAATAAACTGGTAGACCCAATGGCTGTGGACAACATCTAACCATTGGTTCGTCCAGTGAGTGTTTTGGTACAAAACTGCATTTTTTAGTAAATTGCTTGGTTTTCCTGATCTCAAACCATATTGTCAATGTTCATGACGAATTTGAAATTAGCAACCATGTGTTAAAAACATAAAAAACACTCCATCTTTCTTCTGGAGATGGAGTATTTTTTTATATTTTTAATACATTTCAAATAAAGGTTTGCACAATTGCATAGTATCCTGGATTGAAGTGCCATGGAATCCTTTTTTAAAAATCTTCTATACTCAGCTGAATGCACCAGTTAGGCTGGGGTCACACACACAGATATTTGTGCAGATATTGTTCACAGATCTCTGGTTGCAGTGAAATCATGGACACATTGTTCCATTTTGTGGCTGTGTACAAATGGTACAATGTGTCCATGATTTCACTGCAACCAGAGATCTTTGAACAATATCTGCCCAGATATCTGTGTGTGTGACCCCAGCCTTAGGAGTACTCTCCATAGCCTCTGCAGCTGCCTTAATTTGATCTGATGTATGTAAAGTGCTATGGATTTAATAGCGCTATATAAATGAACAAATATTATATATATATATTAATATTATTATCCCCATTAAAGGAGTTGGTGAGCTTTTCTTCTCCTTTTTACCTGTGGGTAACAAAATGTTTGGCGAAAGTTCACTCATCTCTAGTCTTAGTTCACACATGACAAATCTGTTAACAGGCTTTCTTTAAATGGGTAATTTAAAAATTTTAAAAATGTATAAATATGGTTGTCAAGTAAGAGTCACAAATTGAGAAATTCCTGTAACACTTTCACCACCCAGCCTGTTTTCCCCTTACTGACCATGCCAATTTTTTTTCCATTCTGACCAGTGTCACTTTAAGGCTGGAAACACACTCTCCTACTTACATGCGAGTCTCTCGGACGAGACTCAGATGAGACTGGATCAGTGACCTTGAACTCTGGACGGGAATGTCAGCTGCTTGTGTTTTTCTGCAGCATCACACTCCCCGTACAGAGAGGGAGAGGCCGTTGAGGGTTATTGATCTGAGTCTCGTCCAAGAACCTTACATGTAAGTAGGAGAGTGTGTTTCCAGCCTAAGTGGTAATAACATGTCACCATTAGTCATAGCGTTAGGACCCGGAAAAACGGAAGCACCTTGTCGCTGGTTTCCGGGCACTCCACAGTAGCTACTGTTGAAGCTAAGTCTTCCATTTTACATTGAATCTAGAGCAGTGATTGCTATACCCCTATTCACATTGTGTCTGTATTAGCTGTGCAGTTTAGCTACTGGTGGCACTCATTAAAGTGTTCATAGTACACAGTACGTAGTGTTTAGTGTCGCAGCAGATAACTCTCTTATAATTAATGTATTTTTTCTGCTTGCACCTACACTTAGAGGTTGATGCCAGTCATTCATATTATTTAGTTACTATTGTATTTTTTATGACTGAGCGCCCTCCCTATCTCCCTTCCCCCGCCCTGTGACCAGCTGAGGTCTCCATTTTGTCTGAGTCCAACACATACTTTTCTTGTTTTTAATCAGAATAGAGGCATATAAACCCAGTATCTCACATGTCACCATTAGTCATAGCGTTAGGACCCGGAAAAACGGAAGCACCTTGTCGCTGGTTTCCGGGCACTCCACAGTAGCTACTGTTGAAGCTAAGTCTTCCATTTTACATTGAATCTAGAGCAGTGATTGCTATACCCCTATTCACATTGTGTCTGTATTAGCTGTGCAGTTTAGCTACTGGTGGCACTCATTAAAGTGTTCATAGTACACAGTACGTAGTGTTTAGTGTCGCAGCAGATAACTCTCTTATAATTCCCCTATAAATAGGGACTTGGAGGGAGAAACACCAGAGTGTGTGCAGACGCTACAAGAGCTGCAGGACGTGTGCAATTACCAGTTCTGGAGCGACACTAGGCCCGAACCAGCACACCTGCCAGTTAGGAAACCTTTGCAATTAGGGTAATAGGAAAGGAGAGCACCTCTCAGGGACAATAGAGTGACACTAACTCTCTCCCTCATCATCCAGTTACTGGAACCGAGCCGTGAGAGCTACCCAGCCACCACAGAGAACCAGCATACTTCACAGGGAGTCTAGCCCCCTGTTCACCTGCCGCACCTACCGACGAGAGCCCAGGGAAGAAGATAGAATTATCAGCACCCCTTTAACAGTGCCCTCAGTGCAGCTACCCAGGTGAAATACGTTCCATTGAACATACTGCCCGTTCCGGCTGGATTGCACATCCACCTGACCTCAGCCAGAAAAGACAGAGAAAGGAAGCCTACACAACTGCTTGCTGTAAACCTCCAGGAGTGTCAACCTCACTATCCCGGTCCGAGTGTACCTGCTTTCCACCAGTAAAGGTACCTAAAAGACTTTGGTGTGTCTGCATCTGATTCCTGGGCCTAACAGCAGTATTACCGCAACTGCCTTACAACATCTTGTGTAGCTCCAGGCTCCGGGACTCCCGCTCGTCCTGTGGGGAGCGTCCCATCTTGCTGCATAACATCCCCCGGAGGCCTAGCAGCGCCGGTGAAATCACCGGAACACCCGCAGGTGGCGTCATGAAGACAATTAATCCCCTTACTGTTCAGCCATCCCCCTATTGATCTGGACCACCGGGCCCCACAGCCGCAGGCGCGGTTCCGTGACAAGGAGAGTCAACGCCTGCGACGTGCAGAACCCGGCTACTGTGAGTCAAGTATACTAGCCTGCATCACATCTGGGGCTGGTGTACAGGCTGAAAATCTCCAAAATAGTCTTTTTAAGGATTAATTTAGCTCTCTATAGGCAGTAAGGGGTTAGCTCTAATTAGTATACGACAAAACACTGTATACTCGTCGCCGTTTGTGTCTGACCGTTCCAGCTGCCGGGATTAAACCGCTCTAATCTGTACTCTCAGTGTGCAGCTAAAAATCAACTCTTGTCTGCATTCATTTACTATCTTAGTGCGGCAGGAGTGGCTTGTAGCTCCAAGCAGTATACGCCAAAACACTGTATATGCGTCAGCATTTGTGTCTGACCGTTCCAGCTGCCGGGTTAAAACCGCTCTAATCTGTAATCTGTGTGCAGCTAAAAAACATCTTTTGGACGCCTTCATTTAGCTGTGTACAGGCATCACAACATTGAAAATGCGCAAGGCCGGTGGCAAGGGACAAGGAACTGGACGTGATGGTGGTGCAGGCAGAGGCCGAGACTGTGTGCAAGCTCAAATTGCGCCACGACAAACGCCCACATCATCTCTCTTGACCTTCCTCTCCCAATTTCTAGGGGACTGCAGCAGTGCACCACTATTAAACCAAGACCAGTGTCAACAGGTTGTTAGTTGGATAGCAGATAATGTTTCCAGTCAGTTTGGCACCACCACAAATACCGTGTCTTCCACATGGTCAAGTGTCAGTAGCCATGAGACTGGACCGCACATTCCACACCCTAATCTTCCTTTCTCCCACCATGCTGAGTGCCCGGCCCCGGACATAACTGATCCCACACTTGGACATTCTGAAGAGCTGTTCACTTATCCATTCTTAGATTCTGGCCTCTCGCTGGCTCCAGTTGAAGTGGGTCATGAGGAGATCGTATGTACCGATGCACAAATATTTGAGCAGCCACGGTCTCAGGAAGGCAACGGTGGGAACGTGTCTCAACAAGAGGTGAACGATGATGAGACACAATTGCCAGAAAGTCAGGAGGAGGACCAGGGTGCAGAAGTGGAAGATGATGTGGTGGATGATCCAGTAACTGACCCAAACTGGCAGGAGGACATGCAGAGTGAGGACAGCAGTGCACAGGGGGAGTTAGGCGTAGCATCACAACAGGCCAGAAGAAGCAAGGTGGTGGCCGCAGGCAGAAAGCAGGCAACCGTTCCCCAAAACAACAACATGACAGAAGTTGCTAGTACAACTGTTAAGGTAACTTTTCATGCCGCAATTGTGCCTAGCAACAGGTATCCACCGCACGTGCACGCACACGTTTTTAACGGTGGATACCGATCGCTAATGCCACATATAGACGCCGCCATTGCGTTGTCCACTGAAAGTATCTGTGTTCCCCGGAAGTGCCGACAGATCCTGCAGCTTACTTCCTGTTGAATACCTTACCTGCTTTACACGCTGTTACCACAAAGGAATATGGGCGTACATCTTTCGCGCCGCAAGTACATAGGCGTGACAGAGTTGTGCATTCCGTGACGCTCGTACGCTGATTGGACAACTCAATAGCATCATGATTGGCCAGCCTGCGCATGAAGGCTGGCTAATACATGACGCCATTGCAATTTTGTAGCGTGAATGGTCAGCACTTTAAATATGGCACCCTGTGCAGGGACAGCCCATGGTAAAACAGTAGCCCCCACCAATGATCGCTGATGGGGCGTGGTATCCATGACGCGGTGGCACGCCCCTGTGAAATCACTAGGTGATGCAACATCCATGCCTGTGCCCCGTTTAGACCCACTACCATGGCAATTGTGCCTTCGGTTTTTAAGCACGGCTCAGCAACAGATATCTGAGTCAACTGCAGGACACAGGAAGGAATTTCCCTATTTACACACCACCATTTCGTAGCAATTTCATGGCAACAGGCATAAATATCCCCAATGTCAGGCAGTTGCTACCTTTCAGTGGTGGCGTGTAAAGGTACCTTAAAGGTCTTCCCGAGTCTGGCTGTTTTTTAAGGTGTCTACAGATAATTCCAAAAAGGCCATTTGCAACACCTGCTATGCCAGCATCAGCAGGGGTAGCAAAACTAGCAGCCTGACCACCACCAGCATGATCAGGCACATTTCAGCAAAGCACCCGACTTTGTGGGATGTACACCAGAGTCCAGGAGCAGTGTCTGCGGGGGACACCGCTGCGACTTCCACTGTTGTGCGTGCAAGACAATCCCCTGTCCATACTGCATGTGAAGATGCCTCCTGTCCTTCACCTGTTGTTGCACAAGCAGAAATAGCACCATCATCAACCATGTCCTTGTCCCAGCGCAGCGTTCAGTTATCCATACACCAATCTTTGGAACGCAGGCGCAAGTACGCTTCCAACGCCCCACACGCCACAGTTCTAAATGCACACATTTCGCGACTGCTTGCGCTGGAAATGTTGCCTTTCAAGCTAGTGGAGACGGAAGCATTCCGCGACCTGATGGTGGCGGCTGTCCCATGTTACTCGGTCCCCAGCCGCCACTATTTCTCCCGGTATGCCGTCTTCGCATTACATAAGCATGTGTGACAAAACATCAGAAGTGCCCTTAACAACGCAGTTTCAGGCAAAGTCCACCTAACCACGGACACGTGGACAAATGCTTGTGGCAGGCCGGTACATCTCGCTGACGACACACTGGGTTAATATTCTGGAAGTCGGGACCCAGTCTGAGCTTGGGACGGAATACGTCCTTCCGACACCAAGGATTGCATTCCCTAAGTCAGTCAGGGTTTCACCCACAGTGTACAGCTCCGGAACGTCATGCTCCTTAGCATCCGCCTCCTCCTCCACTTCACGCTCCACACCAGTCCCAAGCTGGAAGCACTGCAGCACTCCCTCGGCTAAACGGCAACAGGCTGTGCTGATGCTAATATGTGTAGGTGACAAACCCCACTATGCTGAAGAATTGTGGACAGCTCTGAAACAGCAGGAAGATCACTGGCTCACACCACTGAACCTACATGGTCATGTGTGACAATGGCCGGAACCTGGTGGTGGCTCTGAGGCGAGGCGAGCTGACACATGTTCCATGCGTTGCCCATGTGCTCAACCTCGTGGTTCAGCGGTTTCTTAAATCCTACCCGGAGCTGTCGGATCTGCTCGTCAAAGTACGCCGCCTGTGTGCCCATTTTAGAAAGTCACCTACTGCTTCTTCCGCCCTTGCCGGCTTTCAGCGGCGTTTTCAGCTTCCGGCTCACAGACTGGTGTGCGATGTCCCCACGCGTTGGAATTCCACACTGCACATGTTGGTCAGGATTTGTGAGCAGAAGAGTACCAGAGTTGTTGAGTACCAGCATCAACTAGGCCGTCAGTATACGGTTCAAACTCCACACATAAGACCTCAGGAATGGACATGGATGGTCGACAATGTACCGTCCTCCAAAACTTTGAGGACTCCACCAAGATGGTGAGCGGCGATGACGCCATCATTAGCATCACCATCCCGCTTCTCTGTCTTCTAAAACGCTCTCTGCTCAAAATCAAAGACCATGCATTGCAGGGGAGCACGATGAGGTGGAGCAAGAAACCGTACTGGGTGATTACACACAGCCCAGCCTCATCTCATCCCTACGTGCATTGGAGGACTATGACGAGGAGGAGAAGGATGAAGAAATAGAGCTACTTTCATGCGGAATTGACGGTACTACATGCACAACCGTCAGACCGCCAGTTCAGCGTGGATGGCCAGAGGACAGGGGAGAGGAGGAGGATGATGAGGCCAACATGCCCAGTCATGCTGTTGGTGAGGACCTTGAAGTCTTGCCTGTTAACAGTCTGGCGCTCATGGCTGACTTTCTGTTACGCTGCCTGTCTCGTGACCTTCGCGTTATGAACATCTTGGCGGACACTCATTACTGGTTGGTGACACTTTTAGACCCACGCTAAAAGGAGAACTTTATTTCTTTTATTCCCGAGGCGGAGAGGTCTACAAAAATGCTGCAGTACCAGAAGGCTATAGTCGCGGAATTAGTCCAAAAATTCCCTTCTGAAAACGCTAGTGGCAGAGGTCACGATTCAGTGGACAACCAAGGCGTCCGGCCAAGAGAGGCACAAGACCAATCCATTAGAGGTAGTGGAACACTCTCAAAGATCTGGGACAGTTTTCTCATCACCTCCCGTAGCACAGGCCCTGAGGTGCGGGGTAGTGTCACAAGGACTGCAAAGTTTGGGAAGATGCTGAGGGAGTACCATGCCGATCGTACAAAAGTGCTCCTAGATTCCTCTCTGCCTTATAATTATGGCGTATCCAAGCTGGACACGTGGCAGGAATTGGCTCTCTACGCCTTGGAAGTCCTGGCCTGCCCTGCCGCTAGCGTTTTGTCAGAGCGTGTTTTTAGTGCCGCAGGTGGAATCATTACTGATAAACGCACCCGCCTGTCAACTGAAAATGCTGACAGGCTGACTCTGATCAAGATGAACAAGGGTTGGATTGGGCCTGACTTCACCATACCACCAACAAATGATAGCGTAATTTAAATTTTGTGCTGGTAACTTGCCATGCACCTCCGCACACCCACACATGGGTACACACTTCATGACTTTGGCTACTTGCTGTACTGCTCCTCCTTCTCCTCATCCGCCACCATCATGATCAGTGCGACCGTGGTTCATGATGCCACAAAAACATAATTTATTTACATCATATTTATGATGATGATGACCCTAACCATTCAAAAGGTAGGCAGAAGTTTCATGTATACCCCCAGGGGTAAATGTTTTAATCCATGCTTAAAGAATGGACATTACAAGTACAGGAGACCCGCTCCTTTGTAATGGGAACAATATTTAGAGGCTCTCCTCCATGTTTCTTTCCAGGAGCATTGGGGTGCCTCCCAATTTTTGGCTGACCTGCCAAAGGGCAATACAACAAAAGACCCACTTCCTTAAAATGGGCACATTATTTAAAGAGGCCCTCATGCACATCTTTATCCAGGGGCATCAGAGTGCCACACAATTTTTGGCTGCCCTGCCAAAGGGCAATACTGCAAAAGACCCACTTCCTTAAAATGGGCACATTATTTAAAGATGTCTTCATGTACGTCTCTTCCCAGGGGCATCAGCGTGCCATACAATTTTTGGCTGCCCTGCCAAAGGACAATAATACAAAAGACAAACTTCCTTAAAAGGGGCACATTATTTAAAGAGGCCTTCATGTACGTCTCTTCCCAGGGGCATCAGAGTGCCATACAATTTTTGGCTGCCCTGCCAAAGGGCAATACTACAAAAGACCCACTTCCTTAAAATGGGCACATTATTTAAAGAGGTCTTCATGCACGTCTCTTTACAGGGGCATTGGGGTGCCTCCCAATTTTTGACTGCCCTGCCAAAGTGCAATACTACAAAAGACCCACTTCCTTAAAATGGGCACATTATTTAAAGAGGTCTTCATGTACGTCTCTTCCCAGGGGCATCAGAGTGCCACACAATTTTTGGCTGCCCTGCCAAATGGCAATACTACAAAAGACCCACTTCCTTAAAATGGGCACATTATTTAAAGAGGTCTTCATGCATGTCTCTTTACAGGGGCATTGGGGTGCCTCCCAATTTTGACTGCCCTGCCAAAGTGCAATACTACAAAAGACCCACTTCCTTAAAATGGGCACATTATTTAAAGAGGCCTTCATGTATGTCTCTTCCCAGGGGCATCTGAGTGCCACACAATTTTTTTTTTTAAATCTTTCATGTAATCCAAAAAACTAACATACACCAACCCTGTCTCACAAGTGGGTATGAGCCCTTAATATTTTCTCCAGGAAAATCCATTTTGGTTTCATTTTGTAACGTTTTCTTGACAGTCCGTAAAAGTGGCGTAATACTCTGACAAAATTGTTCACAGCAGTGACCTTGGGGTCTGAAATGCTTACAGGGGTCTTCCCCATGCTGCTCCCATGTAATTTGAGCACTGTTCTGATACTTTTGTGACATTTGTAGGGTTTATCTATGCTGCCGGGGGTCATTCCAGAAAAATACTCGGGTCTCCCATAAGATAACATTGGGCTCGGTGCTCGGGCTGAGTACACAAGTATCTTGAGATGCTCGGCCCAAGCATCGAGTACCCGAGCATTTTAGTACTCGCTCATCTCTATTCTTAACCAATAAGTTCTTCAAACTCTTAGATCTTCGCGCTGTTAGATATTTTGTTAAAACTGGGTCCGAGGTCAAAATTGACCAACGCCTGGTCAAGATCTCTCTCAGTTCTCCTCATTGCTTATTGAAGGTTGTAATGAACCTATTGTGTCATTTTCCTTATTGGCATCCACTTCTTTGGCCTTGTACAACAGGTCAATTCTTACAGTTCTTTTTGCCCTCATATAGCCATTACGGATGGATCTTTTACTATAGCCTCGGTCCACGAACCTCTGCTACAAGTCCATTGCCTGTTTTTCAAACCGTTCAGCATTTGAGTAGATTCTTTTTGCTTTTAAAAACTGGCCTATTGGGATCCCCCATATTGTAGAGGCCGGATGACAGGATTCGGCATGCAGCAGAGAATTCGTGGACGTTGGTTTTCTGTACATATCTGTTATCAGGTCACCATTACTTGATGCATGGATATGGATGTCTAGAAATTCCACTTCCCTCCCTCTTTTAAATGTTAACCTAATGTTCAAATTATTGGAGTTCAGTTTTACCAATAATGCATCCAAATCCGTTACACTTACCTCCCAGATGAACCCCACATCATCAATGAAATGCATCCAGTGATGTACATTTTCCATTACTGAGATGAGCTCAACTCAGAAAATTTCTCTTTCCCAGGCCCCCAGAAACAGGTTTGCATATGAGGGGCCACAACTGGCCCCCATCGCAGTTCCCTGTATCTGGAGGTACACCTGATTGGCAAATATAAAACAATTATGGGTCAATATGAACTCCAACAGTACCAGCAGGAAGGTTACTGTATCCCCCTCAATACTGCTACTGTCCAAGAACATCATGACCGCTTTCAAGCCATCTTGGTGCCTGATAGAAGTATATAACGATTCTATATCCACCATAACCATTAGCATATTTTCTGCATGATGCATCCCATCTAGCCTGTGTAATGCTGCAGTGGTATCTTGAATATATGATGGTAAGGTAGTCACCAAAGGTTTTAAATAGTGATCCACCACTTTGCACACAATGTCACAAAGGCTGTTATTTTCAGAGACTATTTGTCTCCCGGGTGGATCCATAGCGTTTTTGTGTATTTTTGGGATCAGATATAGGGTTGACATTCTTGGTTGTAGTTTTTTTAACAAAATCCAGCATTTTTTTTGGAAACTACACCCTCCTGAAAAGCATCCTCTATTATTTGTATTAGTTCTTGTTGGTATTCCGCCAGAGGACTTGATGGTATCTTTTTACAACAATTCGGATCATTCAACAGTCTTTTAGGCTGTTTGATGTATAAATCATTGGGCCACACCACTAAGTTTCCCCCTTTTACCCGCAGGCTTACAAGATATATCATGCCAACTCATCATTGTTGCGTGATATTAGATCTATAATAATTTTTGGATGCCAGGGCCTCTACTTCTGCCGTGACTACCTTGGTAAAAATCTCTATCGCTGGGCAGATATTTAGACTAGGGAACTTTTTTGTGTGTATACCAAATGGTCTAGGAATGAGCTTACCTTTGGTTGGTCCTCTTCGCCCCTACTCGATCACCTCGAGCATCTTAATGATTTTCAACTCGTCTTCAGAAAATGGATTATCAAAATTAGTTTTGTGGTGCAGTTTTTTTAAGATCAGTTTTCTTGAGAAGACATGAATGTCTTTGACTGTTAGAAATGGATTATAGATGAAGAAGGGGGAAAAAGTGAGACCTTTTTCTAATAATGTCAGTTGTATATCAGTCAAAATATGAGAGGAGAGATTAATCACCTTATACTTGTCATTTCTCTGAGATTTTGCTTGATTAGTATTATCTCTTTGATCCTGATGTTTACGTTTTGCAGCCAGCCGTGTTCTTGGTTCACCTTGTATTTGAAAAGCTACATTCACTCATGTCTGACTGGTTCCCCATAGCAGAAGATACGGACCCCCACCTGGATGCTCTTCTGCCTCCAGAGGCCTGCAGCTCCGTGCCTCTGCTCTGCCATCGATAGACCTTATCGTTTTCATAATTAGTCATATCTCTTTGAAATTTTCTATATTTTTTCTCACTGATCTCTTTTTCACATATTTCTATTTCTTCATCCACCTCCTTCATATGCTTACTAAAATTTTCTGGCCTTAACTCGTCAGACAGTGATTTATGAAGGCGAGTTATTTCCTCATTGATCTCAGTTAGCAAGATATTATTTTCTCAATTATAATGCCCAAAAACATTTCTGAGCATGTTGCTGCTGCATTTCTCCATTTTCCGACTAAAAATTCATCATCTAGATTAAATGACGGGTATAACTGGATTCTTAACCCTCTAGGGATGATTTTATTCTCCAGATACTTTTCAAGGGCCGTTTTTGTCCACCAAATTTTAGTTTTTCTTTATAAAAGCATTTCTGTATTGTCTCAGTGCTTCATTCACTGATATGGAAGTTTCCATGGATGTAATCATGGTAACTCTCTTGAATAAATCACTGGCTTTAGACTGCCAAGATGCCTCTCGCTCTAAAATCCATCTTTCTAAAACGTACTTCTACGTGGACCTTCTGTTATAAAACAGAGAAAACAGTAATGGAACAATGTGCAATCTATCCATTCTGTGCATCACTGTTTTAATAATATTCAACCCTGATGAATTAGTGATATGCACACACATAATACTACAATTTTAATTCTTTATTGATTAACATTTTCTACAAAATTGAACTTCATTTCTAGGTACCATAACAATGAGCTAGTTACATTTTAACCCTGGCCACCAGTGTAGACATGTACAATTAAAATCTTCAGCAATTACAATTTAATTTTGAGCTTCACATATAGACCATAAGTATATCACACTACTAATACCTTGTAAACACTAGGCATTCCCCTCTGAGTATTGTAATATACCTGCGGCTCTGATATTCCTCCTCCCCGTCTTAATGTTGTGGGGTCCCTAAGCTTTATTCAAGGTACACTGCAGTGGCCAATATCCAATATATTGCTCCTAGGGCTCTGTTATTTCTCATCCCAGTCCCAGTATTGTGGGATTCCTTAAGCCTCTCAAGACTTATATACTGCAATAATTTCAATCAGTATTTCATACCTTAGATCTGATGCTGAAACTTGCTGGTACACTGCACAGTGGTCCCCCAAATGCCTATGCACGTTTCAAGTTGTACTCGTCTTCAGGGCGTACTTTCCTATATATATATATATATATATATATATATATATACCAATATATTTATAAAATCCCAGGGACACCTAATGCCGCCACAGCTGTCGGCAATTGCAGCGCATGACTTCCGGGTTTCGGCTCCCGGGTCATGTGTCATTCCGTATCCTATTAGTGCACAACATTTCATTAAATACATAATAGTGTCCATACATTCCATAACATGATATATATCATCATATACATAAAGTGCATCTTGCATATTGTATTCCAGTCTTTTCCAGAGGTGCAGGAAAGAGTAGACAGACACAGGATTCTTGCAGTTCTTACCAGTCACCTTTACTTGAGTTCAGTACAGACACAACCCAGCCAGGGTACTGTACTCATTAGGAGTGCAGCCTGGCCAGCTCACAAGTAGTCCAGGTGCACTCTGCTGAGACAAAGGGAATATGGCCTTCCTTGCTGCCCTTTGCTCTCTGACAATGCTACTCCTTGTCATCATTGTATCCTGTGGTTACAAGTCCCAAAAGTCAGGTGACTACAGGCCCTCCGATCGACTGTCTTGCAAGTCATCTTGGCCCTATATAGTTCCGTAGCCTTGGGAGAGTCCACCTTGGTAGTCACTATACATGCAGCCCAGTGAAATCCAGTTTCTTGGTGACACGTTGTGGAGGCCAGGGTAGCAGGGAGCGGGATGTAGGGGGTCAGCGGACCCTATTCTGGCCTTGAAACTAGGGTACCTGGCTCACCCTGATCTCGAGGGTACCTCTGAAGGAGAGGAGGTTCAAGTTACCGACCTAAATCCCTGACTCCTAAGAAGCCTTAGGCATAAATCCCTGCCTCCACCCACGGACAAGGAAGCCATCCATTTCAAATGGAGAATATTACAGCAGCTCAAGATCAGCTTCTGCTCACGACAGGTTACAGTCCAGAAGTAAACTGAATCAGCGACAACAGGTGGATGTCAGCTGATCCATTTAAGGCCAAGGGGTGGGGAGCAACCAGCCCAGACACGCCCGTCAGCATACCTAAGCATTCACAAACACACACACACACCTGCTACTACATGCTCCACTCATTAGCCTCATCTACTCCCACTGAGCAGGGAAAAAAAAGACTTCATTTAAACCTACAGCAGCAGCAGCACTTCCATACTACACGGCAGCCAATATGTAACACTTGTGTGGTCCCGAAAATATATAGACCGGATTTGGGCTGGTATCCCTGTGCAGCTAATTCCTCTGCCTGAGTAGAAACAAATGAGTCCTGCACACAGCGAACAAGTCTGTAAGAACATGTTCACACCGCCAACATATTTGGAGACAAAAAGCTAAATGCGACCAAAAACAACAGTACACTGCAGTAAAAGTACTAAATGCAAGTGCAGTATAAAAATAGTGTAACAAATACAGGGTACTTAGTCTATCCGTTTTTTTGCGCAAAAAAGTTAGTTTTACTGCAGTGTACTGTTGTTTTTGGTCGCATTTAGCTTTTTGTCTCCAAATATGTTGGCGGTGTGAACATGTTCTTACAGACTTGTTCGCTGTGTGCAGGACTCATTTGTTTCTAATTAAGTTGCCTCTTGCTTTGCAAGAGATGGAGTCTCCGCCCCTCTCTGGGCCCTGCACACATAGAGCCCCGTCGCCTTCAGTCCATCTCAGACACAGGTCTTGCTGGCTCCTGCTCACTGGTAAGTATACACACTAGTCAGGTTTTTTAATACAACAGTTAGGACCGCGTCAGAGATGGGTACACTTTGAAGTTAGTGACGTGGCTTGATATAACTTTTTTTGCGCAAAAAAACGGATAGACTAAGTACCCTGTATTTGTTACACTATTTTTATACTGCACTTGCATTTAGTACTTTTACTGCAGTGTACTGTTGTTTTTGGTCGCATTTAGCTTTTTGTCTCCAAATATGTTGGCGGTGTGAACATGTTCTTACAGACTTGTTCGCTGTGTGCAGGACTCATTTGTTTCTAATTAAGTTGCCTCTTGCTTTGCAAGAGATGGAGTCTCCGCCCCTCTCTGGGCCCTGCACACATAGAGCCCCGTCGCCTTCAGTCCATCTCAGACACAGGTCTTGCTGGCTCCTGCTCACTGGTAAGTATACACACTAGTCAGGTTTTTTAATACAACAGTTAGGACCGCGTCAGAGATGGGTACACTTTGAAGTTAGTGACGTGGCTTGATATAACTTTTTTTGCGCAAAAAAACGGATAGACTAAGTACCCTGTATTTGTTACACTATTTTTATACTGCACTTGCATTTAGTACTTTTACTGCAGTGTACTGTTGTTTTTGGTCGCATTTAGCTTTTTGTCTCCAAATATGTTGGCGGTGTGAACATGTTCTTACAGACTTGTTCGCTGTGTGCAGGACTCATTTGTTTCTAATTAAGTTGCCTCTTGCTTTGCAAGAGATGGAGTCTCCGCCCTCTCTGGGCCCTGCACACATAGAGCCCCGTCGCCTTCAGTCCATCTCAGACACAGGTCTTGCTGGCTCCTGCTCACTGGTAAGTATACACACTAGTCAGGTTTTTTAATACAACAGTTAGGACCGCGTCAGAGATGGGTACACTTTGAAGTTAGTGACGTGGCTTGATATAACTTTTTTTGCGCAAAAAAAACGGATAGACTAAGTACCCTGTATTTGTTACACTATTTTTATACTGCACTTGCATTTAGTACTTTTACTGCAGTGTACTGTTGTTTTTGGTCGCATTTAGCTTTTTGTCTCCTAATTCCTCTGCCTGGCCTGCATGGCTAGCTGTAGATTCAGGTCCTCAGGCCTGGGATTCACAGCTGACCCACATGTTTTCTGCTCTTTCCCCAGCTCCTGACTTCTCCTAGCCTGGAACTCTCCCCTCTCGTCTGCCTCTCACCCGTAACCTAACTCCTCCCTCCAGCCAGTAGATGGGGACTGCTCTGAATGTGAGTGTCTTCTGCCCAGCATCTCCCTGACCTGGAGTTTTGATAGTGTTTGATGTGTGTTGGGGGTCTCAGAAAAGTTTTCCCTTCTTATCTGTGAGCATGATGCCACAGCTATTGGATAGGTGCAGTACCATAGTGGCTACTGAACCACAGGGGAGCCACATTTCCCCCTGTTAAACACAGCACGTCTGCAGGCCAGAATACAAGGTACAAAGGTAAAAATATAAAAAAAAATTTCTTTGCATAAATAACAAACAACATCTTTCCTTTATGAAAGTTACACTCTCTTGAACATCATAAAAATAAAAAAATACAAAAATATAAAATATTGTAAAAACATTCAATAAACCTCTGCAATGACACCAGTGCAGTGAGTTAGATCACAGCATTTAAGTGCAATGGTGGTTTTCAGCCCCAAACCCCTTTCAACTTCGTCCCTTGGCATGGCTGCAGGGCACAAAGACCATATTTGACCTTTTTCTTCGGCCACGCCAACGGTTTTTGAGGTCTAGTTTAAGTGCATGACTTTTAAGGTACCGTCACACAGGGACATATCGCCGGCGATGTTGCCGGCAACTGAGGGGCGTGGCCAGGTTGCGGCGACATCGCCGGCGAGTTGCCTCGTGTGACAGGGCGATAATCAGGGGATGAATCGCCTGAGTCACATCGCCAGGTTTCCCAACAATGTTGGGAAACCTGGCGATGTTGCTCAGGCGATCCTGCCTGATCGCCCTGTGTAACGCGGCAACCTGCAATGTTGCGGGCGATTCCGCCTATATCCAACATTGCGAGTGATCGCTTGCTGGGTTGCTGGGCAACCCAGCGAGCGATAGCCACGGCAACTAGCCGGCGACATCGCCGGTAAGTTGCTCAGTGTGACATCTCACCGGCGATGTTGTCAGGGATGCGCGCTCCCGCGATCCCCGGCAATATCGCCGGCGATATGTCCCTGTGTGACGGTACCTTTAAAGTGCAAAACTGGTTTAGCAAAGTGCAACTGTTTCCAAGGGTGCACCTTAGAGTCCTGGTGTGAAAACCAACAGGAGAAGCACCTTAAGAGGTGCAACCATTTACATGTTAGAGTCCTGGCCATCACATAGTCATGTTGCTCAATTGTCCATAATTAACTAAAGGTTGCTAATTGTTATTGCCTGACCAGACTTTTTATTAATTTACACACATTATATCATTCTATACTCAACTTGGGCTGGGCCAGACAATTTTTTGGTAACGGTAAAAATATTCCACATCACATATCACATCAAAGTTATCATAGGCGCAATGGTGCAACATTTTTCAGTAGTTCACTCTTTCTTTAGTACTAGAGGCACTGCGGACACTACCTCTATGGGAAGGGACTGGGGTCTGAGGGCACCACATGTACACGTTGCAATGTTCTATGGCAGCCGCAAAGGCAGGCACGGCCTTTGCTGGGGTTACGGTTACCTGCATGGCCCTGTGATTATGATTCACGCTGGTGCTGTAGGGCAAGTTTAGGTCAGGTATGCATGAGTAGCGCTGCATCTGAATACCGCTGCAAGGCCGAACACTTACATCTGATGAGCTGCGTCAAATGGACCTACAGGTGCCGGTATTGCTGATATTATCATGGGCTGGCAAGCGTCTTTCCAAGTCTAAGTGCGGTCGGGGTGTCAGTCACCTTACATCACTGGCAAACCAACTATTTCTGGCCCAGAGGGTAGTATATTTGTTGCTCCCTGTTGCTACAGGTAACCACAGACTCACCTACAGCACGGATGGATTCCCACAGTGGGTACACAGACGCAAACAACACCTTCCAACCCAGCACAGTAGGGGGAGCTAAACTTGCTGCTCTTAGGCAAGATCCCCTATAAATACTGGTGCTGGGGGGGGAGTTAGAGTGTGCAGACGCTAGAAGAGCTGTGAAGACGTTCTGGTGGTTGGTGCCACGCTAGGCCCCAACCAGTGACCCTGAACAGCCTTCAGAGTAGTCGTGCCGGGCTCAAGAGTGGGGTCGGAAGGCGAGGAGAGAACGGAGAAGGAGCAAATTGGGGACAGAGAAGACATCTTGGGTTGACTCCAGAAAGCATCCCGGACACCAGAGTCTGAGTCTGCCGGACAGCACTTAGCCCAGCAGAGAATACCAGTTTACCATGGAGTCTTCAGTCTTCTGGGCATCTGTGCAGCCACCAACAAGGGAGTCATGCATCCCAGAGAGAGGAACAGCAGCAGTCCATTGTGGATTTCCCAACAACAGCACAGGTGATAGGAGAGCAGAGGAGGCCAGCCAAGTTTCACACGGGGCAGGAGCTTCACACACATGGGAAAAGAGACAAAGAAACCTTATACCCACTCACTGTGAAGATCCTGAAGTGCTTCTTGACCACCCGACAGTACCTGGACTTTAACCTGCCAAACCATCAGTAAAAGGTAAAGAAACAACCTGTGGTGTGTGTGTCAATTCCTCAACCTTTGCCCCTGCCATCCACAGAGACTGTCCCGTTACCTAACAGCCCGGCCAAATCTCCTGCTCCATCCCTCATCATCATTACCAAACTCTCCAGGGATCCAGCTCCGCCTGTGGGGAGCTTCAAAACCTAGCTGCCCATCCATGATCCCTGGAACCCCCACGCAGCGCTGGTGCAGTCACCAGAAACCACAGGTGGCGTCACGACAAACTATCCCTATTTCAATTCCCCTTTTTTAAAGCTGATCACCAGGGCCACGGGTCTGGGCCAGCAACCAGTGACATCCCAACTGCAGCTGAGGGCCCAGATACACGAGTCTACGTAACCCTGGTGTGCATCATATTCTACCGAATCGCCAGCATACAGATTATGCTGTTGCTTAGTACTGCTCTTTGGTAGCACATCCTTCCGGGACATGTAGATGTCTCGTGACCCGCCCCAGAGTCTTGGGGTACCCGGTCCCAGGTGTTGTAGTTCACGGAGGATGTCACGGGGCCTGTTGCCCTGTCCCATGGCCCTGGTGGTCACTGAAAAGAGCCAATAAATTTGAAATAAAAGTGTTTCGTGACACCACCTATGGTTCCGGTAATGTTATAGGCGCTGCGGGATAGACCTCCGGGGTGATGGTGGAGCAGCAAAATTGTTACGCTCCCTGTAGGTGGAGCGGGATTCCCGAGGCAGTAATGAAAGTTATAGTTGTTTCTACACAGGGACGCAGTTTACATGAGGCCTTGTCACTTGTCCTTTCCCTGCTGCGGTCGGCGGCTCGTCAGGTGAAGATAATAAAGTATTCCACACAGTCTTTTCACTCTGTACTAGTTTACTGGCAGTTCTTTAAAGCAGGTTAACAATCAACACAGTCTTTCTGGGTCTGCCTGGCCTGGGTAGTCACTGGAGAACCAGGATGCTTTACTCAGGATTCTATGCCATCCATTCCTTTCCAGTCCCTTCCTGCACTCTCCTCTGTCTCCTTCAGTGCTCCCGTGCTCAGAGCCTCGAGCCAGCTCCCACGGATCCTTTCTGTGGGACTCTTCACTGAGTCCTTTGGATCCTATATGGGGCCTTTTTATGGATGCGCCGAGTGTTTGACCACGACTCTCTCTAGAATCTCGGGCCTCCGGTTCGACTGCTCGGAGATGAACACCAACACTGTGCTCAGAGCCAGCCCTCTGTTTCAGGACAGATCGCTCCGGTCGGTAATCGTACTGCATCCGGATTCAGACACACCACACTACCTGGGGCCCTAAGGATCTCCTTCCTTCCCAATGGCTCCTCCGCCATCCTGCACTCCTCACTCCCCAATGGAGCTCTCCGGCTCGCCTAACTCTCCTCCTACCCACACACTTTTCTACTCTGTCACTCCTCCCATGGGACTGGGTCGTCCCTACAGCAGGTCCTCCCACGGTCCCCTACCTGGAGTGTATGTGGATGTGTGTTATGAGGGTCCTTTGTGCAACATCCCTATTCCCCAGTCATAGGAATACTACACACTGTTATGTGGGTGCAGTACCCCTACATAGCGTCCCGACCAGTGGGGCGCCACATCTCGCTCAAACCCATCATCTTTTATGAACCGAAGTCCTTACGCTGGCTAAACTCTATTATAGTGCCAATTCTTTATAGAGTGAAGTTATCAGCCTGTTGTTGGTCAGCTCTCTCTTTAGATATCTCATCTCGAGTATGGGTATAAGTCTTATTGCGAACCCTGGTTGCCTTTTTCTCCTTGTGGGCAACTGATTCATCCAAGCAGAGCACCCCCTTAATGCTAGTCTTACAGTCTCTAAGGGACAGTTTCCACCTGGCCTGGCTCTTCATACTCCACCTCCCACAGGTCAACAAGGTCTTCTGCCTCTGGGGCTCCTCTCCACCCACTATACCCCAGGCCTCTAGTGATGGCAGACCGCTAAGGGTCTGACAGACCACAGCTATTGCTTCACGGGGTGCCACCAGCAGTTTTGGCTGGAATTACCCGGTGTTAATAGGTCCGGATGGGGGCAGAGTTTTCTTTTTTAACATTAAATCCATCATCTCTGAGTCCTTGCTAGGGGCCATGGACCAGGACGGGGCTAAAGCCGGGGTAGCTACTATTTGTTGGGCTGTAACGGGGCAAACCGGGATATGGACACCTTCCAGTCCCACCTTCTCCTGGGATGGCTTGACATCCGTGTGCCGATGTGGGTGGTGCTTCCATGAGTGTTGCAGCCGGGATTGCTGCAGTGCTGCTGGCACTGGATCTGGACATTTACCCACGGCTGGCAGAGATTGCAGCCTGGCCAGCTCACAAGTAGTTTGGGTCCACTGTGATGCGACACTAATAATATGGCCTTCCTTGCTGCCCTTTGCTCTCTGACACTGCTACTGCTTGTCCTTCTAGTGTCCTGTGGTTACAAGTCCCAAAGGTCAGGTGACTATGGGCCCTCCGAGCGAGTGTCTTGCAAGTCATCTTGTTCTTTAGCCTTGGGAGAGTCCACTTTGGTAGTCACTGTACATGTAGCCAAGTGACCTGCAGTTTCTTGGCTGGTCCTGAAGATATCCAGGCTGAATTGGGGCTGGTACCCCTGGGCAGCTAGTTCCTTTGCCTGGCCTGCATGACCGGCTGCAGATCCGGGTTCTCAGGCTTGGGATTCACAGTTGACCCACGTGTGTCCTCCTCTTTTCCCAGCTCCCAGCTTGAACTCTCACCTCTCTTCTGTCTACCACCCCTAACCTAACTCCTCCCTCCAGCCAGTAGATGGGGACTGCTCCAAATGTGAGTTTCTTCCATCCAGCATCTCCCTGGCCTGGAGTTTTGATAGTGTTGGGTGTATGTTGGAAGTTTCAGCAAAGTTTTCCTTTCTTACCTGTGAGCATGATGCCATTGCCTTTTGGATAGGTGCAGTACCATAGTGGCTACTAAACTGCAGGGGCGCCACAGGCACATATCTCTAATTGCTGCCTAACAGTGCCTTCATGTTTTAGCACACATAAACTGATCTTTGAAAGAAGTACTTCTAAAAACTGTTTATGATATGCTACTTAAGATCTGGAGCACAATGCTACATCTAATATATAAAACCCGAAGCCACGTCCGTCTTCAAGGGACAAAAATGACGTCACACGACGGAAGTGGCTTGGGACTACACCCGCTCAGGATGATCCAAGATGGCGGCAAGCGGTGGCGCTTTAGCGCCTACCGCAAGCCGCTGTCAAAACGGTGAGCGGTGCACACACACAAACACACAGCCCCGCACATACCCCGGTGTGCCCCTCACATACCCCGGTGGGCCCCTCGCCGCGGCCTCGCACATACCCCAGTGTGCCCCTCGCCGCGGCCCCGCACATAACCCGGTGTGCCCCTCGCCGCGGCCCCGCACATAACCCAGTGTGCTCCTCGCTGCGGCCCCGCACATAGCCCGGTGTGCGTCCTCCCCTATCCGGGAGGCGGCCCCGCCCACTCTCCGGTCCGGTGTGCGGCCTCCGCCATCACCGGCACCGCCGCCAGCCCTGCCGCTCACCGCCCACAGCCCTTGCACTTTCCTCCTCCATCCGGGAGCCGGCCCCGCCCACACTCCGTTCCGGTGTACGCCCTCCGGCATCAACCCGACACCGCCGCCAGCTCTGCCGCTCACCGCCCACAGCCCGTTCAGTGTCCTCTGCCCTCCAGCCTCCCCTGTCCTCTGCCCTCCAGCCTCCCCTGTCCTCTGCCCTCCAGCCTCCCCTCTCCTTTGCCCTCCAGCCTCCCCTCTCCTCACCCCTCCAGCCTCTGCTCTCCTTACCCCTCCATATGCAATGTACAGTATGTGTATATATGTCTGCATGTAATATAATTTGTGAATGATGTGTGTGTATGTATATATATATATTTCTACATCTTTATAGATTTGCATGTTTGTACATATAATGTGCGTGTATCTAATATATAAAAGCCCAAGGCACTTCCGTCACTTTGTCCGTACTTCCGTCACTTTGTCCGCACTTCCTTCACTTTGTCCACACACACACACATACACACACACATACTCCGCTATACTTACCACCGGCCCTGCGTCCGCCGCCTGGATCCTCAGTCGACATGTCGCCGCCCCCGAACTACTGGATCCAATATAGCGTCCAGGAAGTCTCGCCCAACTTCCCAGACGCCACTCTGCCCACGGTGCTGAGCTGACTACTCTGCCAACGGTGCTGCCCCGACCCCGCTGCCCACGGCGCTGCGCTGACCACGCTGCCCACGGCGCTGCGCTGACCGCGCTGCCCATGGCGCTGCGCTGACCACTCTGCCCACGGCGCTGCGCTGACCACTCTGCCCACGGCGCTGCGCTGACCACTCTGCCCACGGCGCTGCGCTGACCACTCTGCCCACGGTGCTGCGCTGACCACTCTGCCCACGGCGCTGCGCTGACCACTGCCCACAGAGCTGCGCTGACCACTCTGCCCATGGCGCTGCGCTGACCACTCTGCCCACGGCGCTGCACTGACCACTCTGCCCACGGTGCTGCGCTGACCACTCTGCCCACGGCGCTGCGCTGACCACTCTGCCCACGGCGCTGCGCTGATCACTCTGCCCACGCCGCTGCGCTGACCACTCTGCCCATGGCGCTGCGCTGACCACTCTGCCCACGCCGCTGCGCTGACCAATCTCACCGCACTCACTGCTAACCACTGAGCCACAGCACTCACTGCTAACCACTGAGCCACCGCACTCACTGCTAACCACTGAGCCACCGCGCAGTGCTAACCACTGAGCCACCGCACAGTGTTAACCACTGAGCCACCGCACAGTGCTAACCACTGAACCACCACCCAGTGCTTAACACTGAGCCACCGCACAGTGCTAACCACTGAGCCACCGCGCAGTGCAAACCACTGAGCCACCGTATACTCTGCTACCCACTGAGCCACGTATACTCTGCTACCCACTGAGCCACCTGTATACACACAATTCATTTCACCACACTCCCCTAACTATTAGTAAATAAACTATATATGGATTCTAGACTACCCGATTCTTTAGAATCGGGCCGCCATCTAGTGTAATAATAAATATATTACTATTTACTTTTAGTGAGCTACCTAATAAGGACTAATATTAATGGTCAAGCAACATACATAGAGCAACCATAAAAAAGAAAAACTGATTACAGACCAGGTTAATAAATAATTGCTTTTAGCTATAGCAAAATAGAATTTGAATATGTCATATTAATGACCTGTAGGAAAATAGAAGCTGAGCTGTGATTGGTTGCTATAGGCAGCCTAATAATTCTCCAGCCAACAGTAAACCCTCCCCCGGGTCGGGCAGTATATATTACATCACACATACACATAAAAGACAGCTCATGTGACTGACATCTGCCTTAATTTCCTATATGGCACATGTGTTGCGCATTGGGTGTTTTTAATCAGATGTTTATTTTTGGAAATTAAAGATACCAGACGTATGAGGCGAGTTGTGTAAAGCGATTTGTGCACATCTGTGTCTGTCTGTGTGGTGTGTGTGTCCCTGGGGTGTGTGTGTGTCCCAGTGGTGTGCATGTGTCCCTGTGGGGGGGTTCCTGTGGTATGTGTCCTTTTGGGGGGAGGGGTGTCCCTGTGGTGTGTGTCCTTGTGGGGGGAGGGGTGTCTCTGTGGTGTGTGCCCATCCCCATGGGGTCTGTGTATTCCTGTGGTGTGTGTGTCTTTGTGTCCCTGTGGGGTGTGTATGTGTGTATGTCCCTGTGGTGTGTGTGTCCCTGTGGGGTGAGTGCATGTGTCCGTATAGGGTGTGTTGTGTGTGTGTGTTCCTGTGGGGGGTGTCTGTGTTGTGTGTGTCTCTTTGTGGTGTGTGTGTTTGTGTTCGGGTGCATGGTGAGTATCCAATGTTGGGGCTCCACCTTAGCTGTTACTCTTTGTGTGCATGTGGTGTGTATACATGTCCCCGTGCATGGTGAATATTTTTTGTCAGGGCCCCACATTAGTGACTATATGCTGATAAATGCTGTTAGTCTTTGGCGCTGTCATTAAGCCCCTCTCATTCACAACTATCAACTGGTAACTGTCACTTTCTCTCCATTATGTAGATAGGGCCAAAATTGTTTGGTGAATTGCAATGTGCAGGGTTAAAATTTTGCCTCACAACATTGCCTACGACGCTCTCGGGGTCCAGACGTGTGACTGTGCAAAATTTTGTGGCTGTAGTTGCGAAGGTGTAGATGGCAATCCCGGACATACACACACACACATACACATACACACATTCAGCTTTATATATTACTAGATGGCGGCCCGATTCTAAAGAATCGGGTAGTCTAGAATCCATATATACCGTATATACTCGTGTATAAGCCGACCCGTGTATAAGCCGACCTCCCTACTTTTGCCCCCAAAAACTGGGAAAACTTATTGACTCGCGTATAAGCCGAGGGTGGACTCCAGCACAGGTATACAACCCCCAGCAGTGAGGTATACAGCAGCCTCCCCAGTGGTAGTATACAGCAGCAGCCCCAGTGGTAGTATACAGCAGCCCCAGAGGTATATGCAGCCCCATAGGTATATGCAGCCCCAGAGGTATATGCAGCCCCATATGCAGCCCCAGAGGTATATGCAGCCCTATGCAGCCCGAGTATATGCAGCCCCAGAGGTATATGCAGCCCCATATGCAGCCCCAGAGGTATATGCAGCCCCATATGCAGCCCCAGAGGTATATGCAGCCCCATATGCAGCCCCAGAGGTATATGCAGCCCCAGAGGTATATGCAGACCCAGAGGTATATGCAGGCCCAGAGGTATATGCAGGCCCAGAGGTATATACAGCCCCAGAGGTATATACAGCCCCAGAGGTATATGCAGCCCCAGAGGTATATGCAGCCCCAGAGGTATATGCAGCCCCAGAGGTATATGCAGCCCCATATGCAGCCCCATATGCAGCCCCAGAGGTATATACAGCAGCCCTTAGGTAGTATACAGCAGCAGCAGCCCCAGGGCTGTATACAGCCGCAGCCCCAGGGCTGTATACAGCCGCAGCCCCGGGGCTGTATACAGCCGCAGCCCCGGAGGTATACAGGCCCCCCATCAAGTTCTAGGGCCCCCCCCCCTTGCGCGCCAGCCTGTAAAGTAAAATCATACTTACCAGTGTCCTGTCGCGCCATCCGCAGTTGCCGACACGCGATCCCGGGCTTCAATCCGCGTCTTCCGGCTTCCGACTTCCTGTGGTCGCGGGCAATGACGTCATTGCCCGCGACTACAGGAAATGCGGAAGACGCGGAATGAAGCCGGGGATCGCGTGTCGGCAGCTGCGGACGGCGCGACAGGACACTGGTAAGTATGATTTTACTATACAGGCTGGCGCGCAAGGGGGAGGGGGCCCTGGAACTTGATGGGGGGCCTGTATACCTCCGGGGCTACTGCAGTATTTTTTATTATACTCGCGTATAAGCCGAGGGGGGACTTTTCAGCCCAAATTTTGGGCTGAAAAACTCGGCTTATACGCGAGTATATACGGTAGTTTTATTTACTAATAGATGGTGGCCCGATTCTAACACATCGGGTATTCTAGAATATGTATATAGTTTATTTATGAAGATTTAAGAATAATGCAATGAATACACAGGTTTTTCGGGATAAAATATATATTATTATTTAAATCCTGCGGCAATACCACTGATTGGTCACAGCCAGCCATGACCAGTCAGCGAAGACGGTTTAAATCCCACGCCAATATCGCTGATTGTTTGCTTCCGCCCATTTGAGATGTGGTTGGGGACCACCCCTTTAAGATGTGGTTGAGGACTGCTCCTTTAAGATGTGGTTGGCGACCGCCCTATTAAGATGTGGTTGGGACTGTTTCTTTAAGATGTGTTTGGGGACCACCCGTTTAAGAAGTGGTTGGGGACTACTCCTTTAAGAGGTTGAGGACAGCCCCTTTAAGAAGTGGTTGGGGTCCACTACTTTAAGACATGGCTGGGGATGGCCCCTTTAAGATGTGGTTGGGGTCCGCCCCTTTAAGAACTGGTTGGGGATGGCCCCTTTAAGACGTGGTTGTGGACTGCCCCTTTAAGACATGGTTGGGGACTGCCCCTTTCAGACATGGTTGGGGACTGCCCCTTTAAGACGTGGTTGGGGACCGCCCCTTTAAGATGTGGTTGGGACTGTTTCTTTAAGATGTGTTTGGGGACTGCCCCTTTAAGAGGTTGAGGACAGCCCCTTTAAGAAGTGGTTGGGGTCCACTCCTGTAAGACATGTTTGGGGATGGCCCCTTTAAGATGTGGTTATGGACAGCCCCTTTAAGAAGTTATTGGGGACTGTCCCTTTAAGAGGTTGGGGACCACCCCTTTAAGAAGTGGTCGGGGACTGCCCCTTTAAGACATACTTGGGGTCCGCTGCCTTAAGACATGATTGGATGCTGCCACTTTAAGATGTGGTTGGGGACCGCCCCTCTAAGACGTGGTTGGAAACTTCCCCTTTAAGATGTGGTTAGGGACCAGCCTTTTGACACGTGGTTGGGGAGACGTGGTTGCGACTGGCCCTTTAAAAAGTTGTTGGGGACTGCCCCTTTAAGATGTGGTTGGGGACCACCCTTTTAAGACATGGTTGGGGACTGCCCCTTTAAGACGTAGTTTGGGACCGCCTCTTTAAGATGTGGTTGGGGACTGCCCCTTTAAAAAGTGGTTGGGGACAGCCCCTTTATGAAGTGGTTGGGGTCCGCCCCTTTAAGAACTGGTTGGGGATGGCCCCTTTAAGACGTGGTTGTGGACCACCCCTTTAAGACATGGTTGGGGACCGCCCCTTTAAGACATGGTTGGG